>CM076847.1:70682200-71062057 GCA_039519185.1 Astragalus membranaceus | reverse complement strand
TTTTCCATCCAAAAGTAACATAATGAAATTCTTTTTGATGTGGTACCTATGGAAGCCGACCATCTTTTACGATTCTTGTTGGATTTTTTTAGAGGCTACGACCTTAGTGTGCTTGTGTATGGCTGTGGACCTTGTTTTCCCTTTCTTTTAGTGGATTGCATGTTGGGCCTAGGATCCAATAGCCCAACCTATAAATATTTGTCTCTCCTTTGTAAAACTTAGAATTTTGATAAATGAAATTCACTTTGACACATTTGAGAAAAAGTGTGAGTGCCATGAGACCAAGTGAGGGTGAGGCAAAATTCCAATTGCTAGTGTGTAGGTGAAGGTTCATCATGAATTCTCCAAGGTTTCTTGAGATGAGAACTTTGAGTACACAACCTTGATGCTAGAAGATTTCAAGAATAGTTATCATCTTCCCAAGGAAGAGTTGGTGAACTTCCTTCTCTAGTTCCATTTCTATCTTCTCTACATTTTGCATTTCTACTCTTTCATGTAAGTGTTGTTTCATTTGTGTTGTGTTTGTTGAGTTATTCATCTCTTTACTTTGAACCTAAGGCTTAACTAACTTTGGCGCCAAAAACTTGTTCAACAAAAATTGTTATATCTAGATCTCAAAACTTGAACAAATGTGACTCAATTTTCAAGATCTAACTGAATATGAACATGACACAATCAGATTTAACACATTTGAAAGTGAAACTAACAAGAATTTGAATCAAAAATTTAAATCTCAAAATATCAAAAGTTGCGCTAAAATTCAAAATGTGTGAGAAATTTTCCCCCCAAACTCACTAGCCTTGATACCACTTGATGAGATCTATCATGATCTCCTATAGATGAATCCAGAAATATGAAGAAATCAACTTGATTCTCACAAATCTTCAAGAACACGTGTTCATGAAATTCAAAGAAAAGAGATGAAGGAACTCAACAAACACAAAACAAATGAAATAAATTTAACACTTACATGAAGAACAAGAATGAACAAATGTGAATGAGATTGAGATGGAATTGGAAGGAAGCTCGCCAATCCTTCCATGGGAAGAACATGAGAGCACACTCCACTTTGAGCCTCTCCAAGTATCAAAGATAAGTTCTATGGTTCCAATCCAAGAACCACATGACATCCATGATGAATTCACTCTACCTGCAAATCCTCACACCTCTTCCACGCCTCACTCTAGGCTTACAAGGTTCACACAATTTGCAAAATGTAGAAAGCAATTTAACATTCATCAAAGTCTAGTTATTACAAACAAGTGGAAGGTGTAACATCCCTTTAATTATTTTGACGTTCAACTCATTTAATTATTTTTAGTGCTTGATTAATAAATTTTGTTAATTAAGTGCTAGATTAATTATTGATTGTTGTGGGGTTTTAAGTGAATAATAGATAGTAAGGGTATTTTAGGAACTTAAAACTTGAGTGAGGGCATAGAGGTCTTTTCACCCCCACACCCTCACTTATGTTGTTTTAAAAGAAAAGAAAGAAAAAGAAAAGTGAGAAAGAGAGGAGGAGGTCGAAGAGAAGGGAAAAGAGACGAAAAAGGAAAGAAAAGAAGAAAATGGAGGAGAGAGAGAGAGAGAGAGAGAGAGAAGGTCGCAAGAGAGATAAGAGGAGAAAGGAAGAGAAAAAGCTTGAGTTTTGTGTGAGGTTTTGTGTTAATGGAGTCATCATCTTCCTTTTTCATGGGTGTTATTGGTTTCATGAAATTCCTCACCAAACTTTTTCTTCCATGGTGAACCCTAGAGAGAGAAAGGAAAGCTTTGATCAAATTTTAAGTTTAGGATGGTGATTAGTGCTCCCTAGAAGTTATCTTGTTGATTAGGAAGTTCAATCACTAAAGTTTGGGTTATTTTGGAGAATCAAGGGTTTGGGTTCAATTTGGGGATTTGAAGGTTGAAGCTCAAATTGGAGCTTAGGAAGAGTGATGAAAGGTTCATAGATGTTTGTGGATGATGGTGAAGTTCTTAGTAAAACTTCAAAGCTTTGGAATCAAGTGTAGGGTTTTTGGGATGAGTTTTAAAGCTCTAGAAGCCTATTGTTGGTACCTTAAGTTCGTATGGATGCATCAAGTTGAGATTTCTCGCGTGTTTGTGTGTTGAAATCGACAATTAAGGTGAGTTCTTCGATTAATTGAAGTTTTGTTTGAAGTGTTGGTTGTGACTTGTTGTTCTTCATAATTGATTTATGATGGATGTTAATTGAATTATGAACAATCTTCAATTTGAATTCATGGTTGTGTTTTGAATGTCATGATGTGTATGTTATGTGATTGAAGGTTATGATACAAGTTGATTTGGTTGCCAATTTGATGAATTGTGGCTTGAATTTGATTGTTTGAAGTGGTTGTTGTGATTCCCAAGAGTTGTGAATCAATTCCCAAGAGTTGTGAATCAATTCATAAGAGTTGGGAATCAATTCCCAGATTATTTTCTAAAACTAAAACGATCCAAACTTCCCCCAATTCATTTCTAAACCCTTCCCAATGATCATTGAACAAAGATATGTTACATTTCAAGTAAGTATTATCCATTGATTGATTAAAAAGTTGTTTTGCTTATGTCTGGATGAAATGAATGGTTTTTCAAGCATGCAAGGTATAGTTATGATGCAACATAAGTAAGTTCATGTTATGGTTTGAATATAAACCGAGTAGTTGTGGTATCGAGTGGGAACACAACCAAGTATCAAGTAATAGACCTAAGTGTCTAAGTTCAAGTAATAAGATGAAAGAATACGACCTCGTGTCGAGTAACGGACTTAATGTCCGAGATAATAATAAAAGATACCATGGGGATGACGATCCCGAGATTCATGTAGCATACCTAGCTAAGGGGAGTCATGAACCCGAAGCTAGGGCCCTGACATTATTCGGTATAGCTATACGAATTGGAGTTTTCGTTGAAACTGGGTATTCTAGAATATCTGGTATTATTTCTCGGATTATGCTAAGCCACAGAAAAGATTAAAACACAGACATGAATAAGAACAGTTCATAGACAAGGAAAACACCGAGAAAGGAATTGTGAGGGGGTGCGAAAGAACTCACTGAGATTTGTAATCTCACTGTTTTTATGTGGTGTTTTCAGATGTGCAGGGTAAAGCAAAGCAGGTAGAGGAGGAATAGCGGATACCTTAACTCTCAGTTAGAGGGAAGATCCTTTGGGGATCTTTAGATTGTATTTGCTTCTTTTCCCTTCTCATGTATCATTAGATTTCAATCACTGAATTGTAATCAAGGTCATGTAGCGTTTTATAACCTTGTCTTGTAGGTGGACCATAGTCATATGTATTTTATCGAATATGTACCCTTTGAGTACTTATTTCGGAAGTGTAATTGAGAAATTTTTATCTCAAGGTTATGTTAAGTGGTTTTAATCCGCTTTAGTTTTTATTTGGTCCTTCATTATGAGCAGGTTATATTCTGATTGTTTATGATTATGTTAGTACTTTTAGTTCACCTAGTTGTGAATTTAAGGTGTTACAGAAGGTATTTATATGTTGGGGAAGTTTGATCCAAAGGCCAACATACAAATCCACTAAAGAAAGGAAAAAGGGTCCATCAGCCAAACCAAGCCAACAATAAAGCCGTAGCCCTCCTAACAAAGCCAACAAGGCCCAAATTCAAATGCACATTAAAACTAGAAATTAAATCCTAAATTTATTGAAAAACTATTACAAAGAAATAGGAATCCCTAGAGTTTGGGATGTCTAGGAATTCCCTAAGGTATCATTGGTCACCTTTAGTGTGCTCTTGTATTAATTCTTAAAGCGAGCACACTAAAGCCTCTTCCTTTTTCATCTTGAACCTCTTTTTAGTCCTTAATCTTTGTTCCTTGTTACTTCCATCCAAGCTCTCATGAGTAAGTCTCATAACACTTAAACTCGTGAAAGCGTTAGAGGTGCAAGTATGTGCCAAACGGGGGCGGCTGCTCTTTATCTCATGGGGTAGCTACCCCAAAAAGAAATAAATATAGAAAGAGCCATGTACTAGTCTACAATTTTGCTATCCCACATAAAATAAATAAACTAATACTACTAATAGATATATTAATTGCTACAAAGCAGAAAGTGAAGAAATAAAATAACCAAGCAAAAATTGTTAAATAAGTAAGCTAGTTCGACACTTGCTAGTTCAACACTTGCTAGTTGGACTTACAGAACTGATCTGTAGAAGTGAGGGAGTCGAAGTTACACTTTCATTCAGTTGTAGGTTTACTATTGTTTGCTGACTCAGCATGCTTACATGGACTGAGTATATAAGCAGCATTCACAGTGATGCAATAATATCGTGCATATTCAGTTTTTGTGCTTACTGAATTCTGTTACGCTCTCTCTCTCTTTCTCGCATGTGTGGGTGTGTGAGTGTAGTGCAGTGACTCAAAACTCCAACAAATGGTATCAGAGCGTGATTGTTGAAGTTTGAGTGTGTGAAACCAGTGTGAAGAAGACGAGTGAAGTCTCAACGGTGAGAGTGAACAGCGATGACGACGAACGGCCATTTTTCGGCGAACTTTCCGATCCTCGACGGAAGAAACTACGACCAATGGAGTATGAAGATGAAGGCGATCCTTGGTTATCAGGATGTGTGGGATTTGGTGCAGAACGGACTAGCTCCGTTACCGGTGAACGCTGTTAGACTATAGTATAACCTTAGAGGGGGGGGGGGGGGGTGAATAAGGTTATGTGCAAAATATGAATTCTTTTCGCTTTTCAAAAACTTATGAAATGCTTTGTTTAAATCGAATGCGGAAACTGAGATTTAAACTTTATATGATGTATGCAAGCAGGCAGATCAAGCACAGTATGATATTACTCTATATTCAATATACTAGATTATTTATAGGCAGCGCAGTGATATTGAATATAGCAACAGACAGATCTACAGCAGTGATATAGAAGATGATAGATAAACAGATCTGTAGTACAGTGAGTATAACTATAACCAGATTAACAGATTCAGATCAGAGTAGGGATATAGTTATACAACCAGATTAACAGATTCAGATCAGAGTAGTGATATTATAAACAGATATAAACAGTAAATAAAGTAAAGAGAGAGGGATAGAGATACACCAGGAATTTTACGAGGTTCGGGATAAAAGCCCTACGTCCTCGGCCTCCGGCTTTGCAACCTTTGGACTTTGCTGAAAACCACAATATGAAGAATGTTTTACAAACATGCAACTTCAAATAGCAAATCCCAATTCCCCCGAACTGAGAACCCGAGCACCTAGCTAAGGATTTCAACCGCTTCAATCTCCTGATTGAACGACCCAAGAGCACCTCCCAGGATTTCACTACCACTTCAATCTCCCTGATTGAACGACCCAAGATCACCTCCCAGGATTTCAAACCAACTCAATCTCCTGATTGAGAGACCCAAGAAAACTTCCCAGGATTTCAAACCAACTCAATCTCCTGATTGAGAGACCCAAGAACAAATCCCAGGATTTCAAAGTGACCCCCACAAATAGAGTAACGAATACAAATAGAGATCTATGATCCAATCACCTCAGATATAATGACAGTATAGTGACTAAGAGATGAGTGATATGGAAAATAGAAAATGATATGAAAGTTGAAGCCCTATTTTCTCTCTTTCTCAGATCTAGAAAATGTATGTGAGAAGCAGAGAGGAGTTGTGAATTGTGGTGTGAGGTGTGAAATGAAAAGTGTGAAGTACCTCCCTATTTATAGGTTTAGGAAAACGTAGAAATGATTTATGATGCATAAGAATCGATTTATGTGAGAAGGCAAATCATAGTATAATCGATTCTTTGCTTTTAGAAAACATTTAAAGAAATGATGAATCGATTGTTTGATGAAGTTAAAATGTTGATGAATCGATTCTTATCATTTTAGAGGACATAAGAATCGATTTTATGGCTAGTTAAAAAAGGGAGGAATCGATTCTTTACATATGGAGAACATAGGAATCGATTGTTTGTTTCTTTGGAAATAGGTGGGAATCGATTTTCAGGACATCCTGAATAGGGTAGGAATCGATTCTTACTTTGTTTAAAATGAGAAGGAATCGATTCATAGCCTATAGGATTGCTTGAAAATCGATTTCATAGTCTTTTGAAATAGAAGGAAATCGATTCTTACCTTTGGCTTATGAATAGGTGTGAATCGATTCTTTGTTTCAAACATAGGATAAGGAAATCGATTTCAACCTTTAAAATAGGATTAGGAAATCGATTTCATGATTTAGAAAATGATAGAAATCGATTTCTAGCTTTCCACAAAATTATTTTTAGGTTTAGGTGCCACCTTATGCATGCATGCAAAAATATATTTCAAAACCCTAATTTTGATGCATGATGCATGTTTTCAAAAATCATCTCTCAGCTATTTAAACTGTCATAGACCTTAAGTGATAGAACCTTACATTGTGTCCTAAAGAAAGCGGATAAACAATTAGGTCTTCATCTTCAAAGACGGCTTCTTCTCCAAGCTGCTCCACTTTAATATTTCCTGCTTTTTGATTTCCGTCCTGTACTTCATTCAACTTGAACCATTAGTAGACAAGATGTAATTTGTTATCGTACAAAACAAAGAGTGTTTGCCCTTGGTTCAACAAACGCAACCGTTGCGCAACAAGCAACATACAGAGAATCGAAGAAGAAGGATTGGAAAGGTCTTTGTATCCTTGATAACTCATATTTAGATGTGTTATTTATGCCCTTATCACTTAAATCAACACAAGTTCTCAAGTAATATTCATGCCTTATTAAGTAAATATTAGTTATTTAGAGGAAAGAAGGGTTAGGAGCTTGTTTGTTATCATTTGACACTTTTGGTGCCTTTTTGAGTATATTGGTGTTTTGCTTGAGTGCTGTAGCGGTAGATGTAACACCCCATTTACCTGGTAAAATAATACAAAAATCAGAGTTATAAAAATTTCCAACAAATAAATGGAGCGCTACACTTTCAACTAAAAACAAAACAACATAATCAATTCGCCTGTGAAATCAGATACATAACACGCTAACTTGGATGAACCAATAAACAAATCCTTTTAGTCTTTAAAACAAGTCAACTTTCAATATTACGCAGTGGATTCACAGCAAAAGTCAATTCAAAATAATCGTGGTATCTTTAACCAACTTAAGACAGCTCAGATTTAGCCAAACTCTTAATAGTAACAACTTTTAGTTTCAACAATAAAAATAACATAGCAAATAAGGAAAACAAGTGTTCATCCCCCCGAGTGTTACGTATCAGAGCGACGACACCGACTCGATCTAACGAAGGTAAGCAGCCTTCATTCGTGATTACCTGCACGTTACCAACAGGAGGGTAACATTCAAACAGAAGGGGTGAGATATCGAACCATATAATAGGACATATGAAAAACAGTATGTTAGAATCAGAAAACATAAGTTCACCACTTCACCAACATCAAACAATTTCAATCAATCACAAGTCATCAACATAGCCACTCAAGTATGCAATATGAATGCGACTCAATACTATGCACATGCATGTGGTACCATTGGAGCAGAACTCCTGTCGTCGTCGTAAAAATCTGCCAATAAATAGAGGCATCAACAAGGCATAAGCCTTCAACATAATTTGCCAGTCCAGGCCGTCGTGTTTTGAGCATAGCTCCAACATGAAAATGCTATGTATGCGACGCGATGTGAATGCACAAACAATCAACAATGATTACATAGCAACACACAACAACAACGGAATTCAACGTTGGCCATAGGCCTACAACATAATATCTTGCCAATAAATAGAGGCAATCCAACCAGATACAAGTCGCCAACTTTACACAATGGTGATCACAACTAGGTGCAACATCATCAACAAATCAACAACTGAGCCAACAATTTAGCAACTTAACAAGTTAACAGTTTCACAACTCAACCAACAGTTAACAACTCGACAAATTAACGATTAACAATTTAACGACTTAACCAACAATTAGCCAACCGTGGGCCTAATGCGCCTAAAACGCCCAACAACCCACAAGACGGCGCCCAATGCGCCCAGTAAACAAACGAGGCAGCCACACATGGCACCCATGGCGCCCAGTGCGCCCAGCAACCAGCAGACAAAAAGCAACAGGCAGCCACACATGGCGCCCATGGCGCCCAGTGCGCCCAGCAACCAACAGACAACAAGCAACAGGCAGCCACACATGGCGCCCAGTGCGCCCAGCAACCAACAGACAACAAGCAACAGGCAGCAACACATGGCGCCCATGGCGCCCAGCAACCAACAGACAACAAGCAACAGGCAGCAACACATGGCGCCCAGTGCGCCTGGCAACCAACAGACAACAAGCAACATGCAGCAACACATGGCGCCCATGGCGCCCAGTGCGCCTGGCAACCAACAGACAACAAGCAACAGGCAGCAACACATGGCGCCCATGGCGCCCAGTGCGTCTGGCAACCAACAGACAACAAGCAAGAGACAGCAACACATGGCGCCCATGGCGCCCAGTGCGCCTGGCAACCAACAGACAACAAGCAACAGGCAGCAACACATGCCGCCCATGGCGCCCAGTGCGCCTGGCAACCAACAGACAACAAGCAACAGGAAGCAACACATGGCGCCCATGGCGCCCAGTGCGCCTGGCAACCAACAGACAACAAGCAACAGGCAGGAACACATGGCGCCCAGTGCGCCTGGCAACCAACAAACAACAAGCAACAGACAGCAACACATGGCGCCCAGGGCGCCTGGCAACCAACAGACAACAAGCAACAGGCAGCAACACATGGCGCCCATGGCGCCCAGTGCACCTGGCAACCAACAGGGGCAGCCACACATGGCGCCCAGTGCGCCCACCAAACAACAGGGGCAGCCACACATGGCGCCCAGTGCACCCATGGCGCCCAGTGCGCCCAGCAAACAACAGGGGCAGCCACATATGGCGCCCATGGCGCCCAGTGCGCCCAGCCAACAACAGGGGCAGCCACCCATGGCGCCCATGGCGCCCAGCCAACAACAGGGGCAGCCACACATGGCACCCAGTGCGCCCAGCAAACAACAGGGGCAGCCACACACGGCGCCCATGGCGCCCAGCAAACAACAGGGGCAGCCACACACAGCGCCCATGGCGCCCAGCAAACAACAGGGGCAGCCACACACGGCGCCCATGGCGCCCAGTACATCAGCAACGGTGCCCTATGTGCCCAGGGACCCAAATTTTGTGCAATCATTGTATTCAAAAATCCCTAAACTGATTTCAATCATCAACAGATATATTCAAACATTGACAAATAGTTTCCAAACAACAACAATAGATTTCAAGGATTAAACAAACACATAAAGCCCTTCATGTACCCTATTATAGAGTTAGAACCCCACCCTTACCTGGGTTTTGAAGATTTCGCAGTCACCTCCCTTCTTGGATGAAAGAATGCGCAGCCCCCCTCTCTATTTCTCTCCAAAGTTGCGCAGCCCCCTTCTCCCCTTGCTTCTAGGTTTTCTCTAATCCTTATTTTTCTTTCAGCTTATGACAACCTAACTAAATTCTAATTCTTACTTACTTATACTTCTCTTTATTTTTCTGATTAGTCTCATGGGCCACTCTTCACACCCCCTTATATTACTAATTCTAACATAAACATAAGCCCACATAATATATTATTATTACTCTAATATTATTTTCCACACTTAATTAACCTATTAATTAAATAAAAGTCAACGTAGCAACTATACTAATAATTCCCAACTTCAACAATTCTCACACTTAATTATTGAATAAATTAATTAAATAATTAATTAAATATTTGGGGCGTTACAGTAGACGCTGTGCAACGGTATGCGCTACAGCGCTATATGACGGTTGGCCACTTAGATATTGATGAAGCCACTTGCTACTTGATGAGTCATCACTCTTATCCTTTTCTTCTCAGCCTGACATTGAAGCCTCCAGGTGGGTTCAAAAGGACACTTGGAGCCTCCTAATTGAAGCTAAAGTGATAGTTGGTGATGCGTTTCATCATTGCCCTTTTTATAAAGCCACTTTATGAGATGTGGATAAAATCTATCTCACTTCTTCTTCCTCACATGATGGATTTCGAAATAAGGAGAGTTACTTGGAGAAAACTACTTGACACCTAGTATTCCTCCATTCTTGAAGCTTTTATTTTTAGTTTAGTTTTATTATCACACCTACGGTTTGCTCACGCCATAGCATCATCCATCGTGTATGACTTGGGATTGTTGGAGTGCATCTTTTGTAAACATCCTTCTCTTGCTCACATACGGTAACATAATCTTCTTAGTTTATGTTGTTTTGATGAAGCTTGTCATGAGCTAAACTTTTGTGGTTGGATTGTTCTTATGTTTGTGATGAACCTTGAGTAAAGTTTATATAATATTATGATGTTTGCGTTTCATTTCTTGCGTTATAATGCTTTCAACCTTGTTTTGGGAATGATCAACTAGAATAAGGGGGCTTTGTGGGTACAGACATGGTTCACAAAGAGAACTCAAGGAGTGATATGAATGAAAAACCCTTTAAAGACATTTAAAGGAAGTACTACTTAACCCTAGACATAGGGGAGTATTAGTTCATAAGGTGAATGCTGTAAGATCTTAATATACAGGGGTAAAAATTATTTAGAGCCTAGACATAAAGAGTCTTGTAACATAGCCCTGACGATAGTGACTAAAAGGCACGCCACCATGCCGCTACAGTGCCTGTTGACCTTGTAGCGCTACAGCGCTTAACGCTACAGCGCTTAACGCTACAGCATCTAATATTATAGAATACTACTCTTAGGAATTTATATAACATATGAACTATCCAACTCACTTTATCTTACTCCTAAACTTTCTTTACTTGTTTATTTACATTTATGTTAATCACAATGACAATACTTGTTGACAACTTGTATTTGTTACTTGTTTTTCTCACTAGCTAAATTACTAATTTTTTTTTTAATCAAACAGGGTCAGCCCGAATTTATTAATAAAATAAAGAGAGATATAAAAAGCACAAGGGGGGACTAGGCCAAAACCCTTGGTAATAAGGACAATAATAGAATGCCCAACAAGGCCTCTAAAATAAACAACCATAGAACTCTAATTGAAGAAATTCTAAGGCGAACGTAAAACCCGAAAAGCGGCAGGGCAACACCTGAGAGTCCCCACACAACCTCCACCCACCACCTCCTGAACTCACACTCCAAACCACAACAGCCTGCATCACCTCGCTATCCTCACATTAAGCACATCACAAAGTATCGAGGTTAGAGGTGGAGGCCCGGAGACGATTGGGAGGGGGCAAAGAAGTAGAAGGCAAAGGGGGAGGAGCCCGGCGATCTGCAAATTGCAATCTGGCGTCTGACAAGGTACAAACTATCGAATCAGCACCCACCGACAGCACACCCCCAGAGATCCGGCGTCGTGACTCCAACCACCATCGCGAAGTCGTGCTACCGGCCAACACCGCGACAACACCTAGCTTGATCGAGGTAGCCGAGCCACCAACCACCACCGCGGCCTTGCGCCCCCGGCCAACACCGTGGCACAATCAAGCAAAACCGCGAGCGACAGGGAGAAGTGCCCACGACAAACGAAGAGGAGGCGTGACTGCGGTCCAAAGTCCGAAACGACAGGCACCATTGCGAACATCAGACAAACCACCGTGAACCACCGCGAAACACCGCAAAAAACACCGCATCCGAAACAACCCCTGTGCGAACAGAGCCACAAACCACCGCGAACAGAAGCACTCCATAGTACCTCCAAAAGCGCGCAGATCCACCAACAGGGAGATCCGACCAGCAACGCCTCGGGGGAGAGGCCGTGGACGTCACAGAGGAGAGCAGATCCGATGAAAGGGAGCCCCCAACGGCGGTTCCAACCCAAGCAGCGCCCAACCCATTTTTATTAATTTACAGCCACCGGAACAGCCGAAGTCGAACACGAAACGGCGACGGCGCAAGAACTTCTCCAGATCCAGATCGCGAAGAGATCCAAATCACTTAACAACATATTCAACAGATCCAAAAGAAGCGCAGATCAGAGGAAAAGGAGCACTGAGAGGAGAGGGGAAGAAACCGGGGAGGGAGCCCCCCCCCCCACACCCAGCGACGGCGCTGTTTTCTTTTTCCCTTACTATATTATTATCGCCTTTCAGCTAAATTACTAATTTAAATATAGAAGTAAACTCAACAATCTCCGTGGGAATGATCTTTACTTATCATTGTATTACTTGTTGCGATTGTGTATACTTGCACATCTACTTTTCGCACAACAAGTTTTTGGCGCCGTTGCCGGCGATTGTGAAAGTTAATTTCTATTGTTTAGTTAGTAAGTTTAGTTAGTTTAGATTCTTTTGTTTAGCGTGTTCTGTTTTTCCAGCAATTTTTTTTATTTTGTATTGTGTTTTGTGTTTGTAGTGTGTTTCTCTTTGTTGTTATTTGTGTTTAGTGTTTGAAAAAAAAATCCACTTTATGCCATGGACCATTGTAGTTTTTCCTTTATGCAAGAATTGAATGCTCAACAACATTGTTTCAACTATGACTTCCATGGGGATGAACATGAAAGAGACTATTATGGGACAAATTTCATGCCCATGACAGCCCAAAATATGGATTATGGCATGGAAAATGGTTTGTGTGAGCAAGATTCATATTCTCAAGCTCAAACCGAAGGATTACATGAGGACAACTCTGATCTAAAAGAACTCTTAGCTCAATTTCTTGAGGATGGCAAAGTGGATAAAGACAACTTTCAAGTGTCATGCAAAAATATTGAGGCTCACTTTAACACTATAATGGAGCATCTAAAAGAAGAGAGTTGTATTGATGAGGTGGTTGAGCAAAAGAAAGAAAAAAGTGTAGAGTTTGAAGATGAATGTTATCATTTGGGAAACTCTGATTTTAAAGAAATTTTTGCTCAATCCATTGAATCTACTGAATTGGTTGAGCAAGAGGAAGAAAAAGAGAGTGTAGAGTATGAACTTGAATGTGGTCAATTGGAAATGGTGGAAGAAAAAAAAATTGTGTAGTTGTAGAAAAAGAAAAATTCAAAAATAGTGACAAAGAAGAAGAACCAAGGTTGAGGTATGAAAAGAGTCATGTGACAATTGAGACTCAACCCTTGGTAATTGAAGAAAATAGTCCTCCGCAAAATGAGCTTCAATTTTTTCAAGAGAGGGGGAACTCCTATCCCAAAAGGTTATTGGTTGGGGCATGGGAACACTTGCTTCCATATGCTAAATACATGGGATTTCTAACCAAAAAGAGGAAGCGGAAGGATGATATTTTCTTCTTGTCCTATTATCCACCCTAACTTGGGTTTTGAATGTCAAGTCTAGCTAAGGACTCTTAAACAAAGCGCTACTTGGAGGCAACCCAGATTTTTAAGACTAATTATGTTTTCTATGTGTTTTTGTTTTTACTATTGCAGGTATGAATAAGAAGACTTGTGGTATGTATGTGCTGTCAATTATGCGGAATTCTGATGCTGTAGCACCATGTGCTATAGCACTTGTAGCTGAGGTGTTGAGAATGTGGTTAAAATAGTTAAAAAGAAGATGATGAGAAAGATGAAGGAGAGCATGATAAGAAAGAATAGGGAAGTATCAAATCACACCACCCACCCAAAACCTTTCCACCACACCTTCACCTAAACCATCACCAACCAAAGAACCATCCCCTCCATCTATAACACCTCCAAATTCTCACAGTTCCAGCCATAAATCTATCCTTACCTCAAGCCAAACCATCAAACCTTATTCAAATACCTTCCTCACTTCCAAAACAACCCACTCCACACAAGTTCCTATCTCCCAGAAACTTCCCTCACCAAAACAAAAAATCATCTCAACCTCACAAAAGAACAAAATCCACCAAAAACTCAGCCTGCCACAAAGCAACCACCAATGCTATTGGAAACTAAAGTGCAGAGAATGAATGCTGTCACAAGTGGCGCTACAGCATCAGTATCAGAAGGCAGTGCTGCAGCATCTGCTGTAGCACCAAAGAAAGCTGTAAGAACAAAAATGGTGGACATCCAAAAAGAGGTCAAGGGTGCCTAAATCTGTTGTGGAGGAACCTAATTCTGTTGTAACAAATGATTGGGTCCCCTCTCCTACACCAGAGCCGCCATTAGCCAAAGATACCAACCACAAGACTTAGTCTGGCTGAAGACTCTTAAAGCAAGCGCTCTTGGGAGGCAACTCAAGGTTCTTAAACTAACAATTTTGTGTTTTTAATTTTTCTTTTGTGCAAGAGTGAATTTTGTGAAGTGAGAAAAGAAGCCACCAAAGGAGAAACCCTGGGACCAAGTTGGCAGATGACCATCCACTAGAAGAAGTGCCAGTTAGCGATGTAGCAGCTGATGCTACAGCGCCTAAAGCCAAGTCCCCGCAAAAAGCTGCATCTGAGGAGAATACTCATGATCTTTCTGCAGAGAGGGAAGCAGCAGAAAAGTTGGCTGAGATGAAAGCTTACAAGGAAGCAGAGGATCCCCAGAATGAGGCTACAGCGCCTAGCGCTGTAGCGGCAGGAAAGACAAAAATCCAATAGCAGAGCCACCACAGTGCCCACCAGAGCAAGCAATAGGCTCAAATCTGGGTTAGCAAACAAGTACTCTAACCCTTCTTTTAAAAAAAATGTTGTTTGTTTGTTTTCAATAAATCTGTTAGGTGCTATAGTGTTTGTTCTTGCATCTAACAGTATGTTTAGAGTTTTATTTCTGTTGTTTTTAATTCTGTTGAGTTTTAGTCATAGGACTCTCCCTTTAGGAATTGCATGAGCAGTGGGGACACTGCTAAGTCTTGAGTTGGGGGGAGGACCTTATAAATGTCAATGTTATGTTTAATTTGTTTGAGTAAGAAGGCAGGATTAGTTGCAAATTTTAAATTTTTCAGTAATAGAAGTTGTACTTGTTTGGCTAAATTTAATGATGATTAAGTGTATATGTGTAGTGTAGCCTTGCTTGATTAATGACTAGTCTTATTGCTGCTTCTACACTCAAACTCTAGGCTTAGCAAGGAACCTAGTTAGCTAGGAATGATAAGGTTTAGTCAAGTTTTTACTAAAAATTGAGAGTAGCATTTGAAGCTAAGTTTGGGGCTGCATCGGTTATATTAAGGCTAGGGATGAAGATTATAGGATGGTCAGTGCAATAGGACCCAAAGTGTACAAATGGTCATGTAAAAAGCTGCAATTGCCTGAAACAAATGCTGAACTGTTCCAAAAATGCATATAAAAAAAGAAGAAAAAGAAAAGAAAAGAAAAAAAATAAAAAAAAGATAGAAATGCAAATAAGGAGTTCAGTAATGAGGGCATTGCAGCTGAATCTGTTCATCAAGTAACCAGTGCTATAGCATCTAACGCTATAGCGCTGAGAAATCACCAAATCAATAGTTAGTGCACTGGCCAAAGATCTGAAATGCCTAATCAAGCCCTTTGTTGTGTTTTGAAGCCCCTTAAGGCTTTTGTGAAGTTGTTAGTCTACTCTCCTTTTTGAAAAATTCTTTGGCTAAACCAAAAGAAGGCCACTCTTTCCAAGGCTAGGAGAAATGTTGAAACTATCTAGGAGCTAAACTAAGCTTAGTAGTCACACACTCACAATTGAGCAGTAATAATTCTATACGTTGTGAATGGCAATGGTGTGTGTGTTGGGTGTGAATCTGAAAGTTTGGCCTAATGAGAGCAATTTTTGAAAATCTGTTTGATTTAAATGTGCAACTAGTTTGGTCTTGATATTCAATTGTTGTTCTGTTTTTATTAAGTTGTTATCTTTATCAAGTGTCATTACTTGAGGACAAGTAATGGTTTAAGTTTGGGGGTGTGATAACTCATATTTAGATGTGTTATTTATGCTCTTATCACTTAAATCAACACAAGTTCTCAAGTAATATTCGTGCTTTATTAAGTAAATATTAGTTATTTAGAGGAAAGAAGGGTTAGGAGCTTGTTTGTTATCATTTGACACTTTTGGTGCCTTTTTGAGTATATTGATGTTTTGCTTGAGTGCTGCAGTGGTAGACGCTGTGCAGCGGTAAGCGCTACAGCGCTATATGACGGTTGGCCACTTAGATATTTATGAAGCCACTTGCTACTTGATGAGTCATCACTCTTATCCTCTTCTTCTCAGCCTGACATTGAAGCCTCCAAGTGGGTTCAAAAGGACACTTGGCGCCTCCTAATTGAAGCTAAAGTAATAGTTGGTGATGAGTTTCATCATTGCCCTTTTTGTAAAGCCACTTTATGAGATGTGGATAAAATCTATCTCACTTCTTCTTCCTCACATGATGGATTTCGAAATAAGGAGAGTTACTTGGAGAAAAACTACTTGACACCTAGTATTCCTCCATTAATCCTCCATTCTTGAAGCTTTTAATTTTAGTTTAGTTTTATTATCACACCTACGGTTTTCTCACGCCATAGCATCATCCATCGTGTATGACTTGGGATTATTGGAGTGCATCTTTTGTAAACATCCTTCTCTTGCTCACATACGGTAACATAATCTTCTTAGTTTATGTTGTTTTGATGAAGCTTTTCATGAGCTAAACTTTTGTGGTTGGATTGTTCTTATGTTTATGATGAACCTTGAGTAAAGTTTATATAATATTATGATGTTTGCGTTTCATTCCTTGCGTTATAATGCTTTCAACCTTGTTTTGTGTAACACCCCGGTATATTCAACTTGTAAAAATACCAAAGCGTGCCAAAATATAAACATCAGAGATAATAATTTCCTGCTTAGACACTGAATACCATTATAAAATTTTGCTGAAATACTACATAACCATCTTATACACAAATAAGATCATACGGTACTCAGACCATAACTGTCAGCAACTGTGGTAATCAGAGTCATACAAGAAAGCGGAAAAGGATAAACAAACCACTAATGCCATAGTGTTGTAATACATAGGCAACAGAAGGAAAATAAACTTGGACATAAAGCTAAGTCATTATTCTCCTCCCGGGATCACCTACTCGTGCCTCTGAGGTTTCTTCTGTCCCTGTTTATCTGTAAAACAACAACATTTAAACAGTGAGATACAATCTCAGTGAGTTCTACCGGAACCCCTACTAACACTCTCGGTTCAGTTATGAAACTTATTTAATTCAACACGACACCGACTGCAATCCAGTGCTAAATCCCGGTGAACGTGTTATGACTCAGTACGGCACCGACTGCAATCCTGTGCTAAATCCCGGTGAACCGTACAGTACGACACCGACTACAATCCTGTGCTAAATCCCGGTGTATCGTACAATAAAACTTTCAACATAACACCGACTGCAATCCAGTGCTAAATCCCGGTGAACCCCATTACCAATAGTGTTTCCTAACGGAACAGGGCCTAGGGTAAGGGATCATGACTTCCCCGCCTAGTATGTTAACATGGGTCGTCACCCAAACTCGATATAATATATATATCTACAATGCTATGAACCCACGGTCCATCAAAACAGACAATCAATGAAACACTTTAATCCACAATTTTATAAAATCCAAGTTCACACTCGCACTCTATTTGACCATTTTTCGACACAATTTTCAATATCAAAAACAGATCATTTTGCCTTAAAAATAGAATATTCAGTTAGGCCTCTGAATAAGCTTTCCAACGCATCTTAGAACACCTCAATCGGGTTCCCGGATCAAAAGTTATCGCAAAACGAAAAACAGTGTTTGGTTGCTGAAATTCTGTCAAACTGCGCTGAAGTCGCACCTGGCGCGCGAGTTACGCGCGAACTGGCAGAAAGTTCTGTCAATCTGCGCTGAAGTCGCGCCTGGAGCGCAGGTGAGGCGCGAACAGGCAGAAGGGGGGGTCTGTTAAGACAGATTTTGCGATTTTTCGCGAAATCCGCTATTCCGCTCAATTCCAATTTTTGTTCCGATCAAAAACAGATTAAACAAACAGAAAAACAGATTCAACCAATATCACACAATCATTCGAATCAATCAATGTCTCAATCAAAACGGTTTTTATCCAAAAACGACATATTTTCCAAATAATGGTTTTCGTTCCAAAATCTCTCGAAATCAATTAACGTAAAAACTAGCGAGACACAAAAACATCCTAAGCGTGAGTAAAACTCACCCTTGAAGCGAGAGCCGATATCGAACCGAATTTGCCGAGACGTCGAAATCACCGAATCGATCCCAAACAACACCGAACCGCTCCTAACTCCGTTCCGAGCTTCCAATCGCGTTCAACCCGCTCCAAGCTCCGATCCTAAGCATAACCCAATCACCAACACAACCTATTAATCCTTGATTTCAACAAATTTCTCCACAAAACCCTCAATTTTCGAAATCAAAAAGGAAGGGGGAAAAATGGAGGAGAGGCTTACCAAAGATATGGGTTTTGATGAGAAGGATGAGATGAAGATGGTGATGGAATTTGGGACCTTGGGGATGAGTGATGCTCCCACAATCTCTTCTTCCTTCTTCTTCTTTCTCTTCTCTCCTTTCTCTTGTTTCTCTTCTTTCCCTTCTCTTCTCTGTTTCCAGCGCTTCCTTTCTCTTTTCTTTTTCCTTTCTTTCTTTTATTCTTTCATTTAACACACACACACACACATACTTATTTAATTAATAAATAAGTGGTAGCGTGGTCCAATTACCGTATTGATCTTAATCCCTTATTTCGATTCCAAAACTTCCTTGACCCGTATTATTCGGTCAACGATCCTGTGACAGCCAATAATTAATTTTAGCACTCAATAATTTTACCAATTAAGTACCAAATTAATTCAATTGGGTTGACATCCAAATAATTCGATTAATTATTTTGAGGATGTTACATTCTCCCCAACTTGAAAGAATTTTGTCCTCAAAATTAAACACAACGTACCTCAAGAAAACAAATACGGATACTGAGTCCGCATATCGTCCTCCAACTCCCAAGTAGCTTCCTCGACGGAAAAACCATCCCAAACCACCTTGACAATGGGAATTGACTTCGTCCGTAGCGTCCTCTCGCCTCGTTCCATGATGTAATTTGGATGAGGTTGGAAAGACAAATCCGGTCGGAGGTCAATCGTTTCAAAATCTAACGGTTGACTTGGATCGGGAATGTACTTTCGCAACTGAGACACATGAAATACATCATGCAAACTTGACAATGGAGGAGGCAAGGCGATGCGGTATGCAAGAGGCCCAACTCGCTCGATAATTTGGAAGGGTCCAATATACCGAGGACTGAGCTTCTTCACCCGTAATGCTCTACCTGTTCCAATTGTTGGTGATAATCTCAAAAACACATGATCACCTGACTCAAACTCTAACGGCCTTCTCCTTTTGTCGGCATAACTCTTTTGCCTACTTTGAGCAGCTTTCATTCTTTCCCTGATCTGGCGGATCTTTTCAGTAGTGTCTTGAATCACCTCGGGTCCTAACAATCGGTTCTCACCGACTTCCCACCAACACAATGGAGTCCTGCATTTCCTACCATACAAGGCTTCAAAAGGTGCCATTCCGATACTGGAATGATAACTGTTGTTATATGAGAATTCCACCAATGGAAGATGGTCCTCCCATTTCTTTCCGTTATCAAGTACCGAAGCCCTAAGCATATCCTCTAATGTCTGGATAGTCCTCTCGGTCTGCCCATCTGTCTGCGGGTGATAAGCGGTACTTAAAAGTACTTTAGTCCCCAATGCTTCATTTAGAGCTTTCCAAAATCGCGAAGTGAATTTCGGATCTCGATCCGACACTATACTGGTGGGAACCCCATGTAACCTTACTATGTTCTTCAAATACACTTCAGCTAACTTGGATACTTTACTGCTAGAACGAACTGGAATAAAATGAGCCGATTTGGTTAACCGATCCACAACTACCCAAATGGAGTCGTTACCGGCTTGAGACTTTGGCAACGCCATTACAAAATCCATGGAAATGTCTTCCCATTTCCACACTGGCACCTCTAATGGCCGTAACAGACCACCAGGCTTCTGATGTTCTATCTTAACTCTTTGGCAAGTCAAGCATTGAGATACAAACTCAGCAATCTCTAACTTCATTCCTTGCCACCAATACATCTGCTTTAAATCTCTATACATCTTGGTGGACCCAGGATGTACAGAAAATAAACTTCGGTGTGCTTCTTCTAGCACTTGCTTTTTAATATCTTCATTATCGGGCACACAGATCCTACCGTTGAAGCAGATCACCCCATCACTATCTTCCGTAAAGTCTGGCAACAATTTCCGCGATTGCAGCTTCACATCATTTTCCTGTGCCAAGCGAATAGAATCCCTTAATGAGCTAGAGATCCTCATGTGGCTCAGCACTAACCGGTTCTTCCTTGATCTTGTATTCAAATTCAAGTCCCTAAAGGATTCCAACAATTTCATTTCATGCATCATAAACTCTGCTACGTGGATGGATTTCCTACTTAGTGCATCAGCTACAACATTAGCTTTTCCCGGATGATACTTCAATTCGAAGTCATAATCCTTCAGAAATTCCACCCACCTTCTCTGCCTGTTATTCAACTCCTTCTGATCAAACAAATACTTCAAGCTTTTATGATCACTAAAGACTTCGAAACGGGACCCATACAGGTAATGTCTCCAAATCTTCAGTGCGTACACAATAGCTGCCAACTCTAGATCATGAGTCGGATAATTCTCTTCATGAGTCTTCAACTGTCTGGAGGCATAAGCTACAACTTGTTGGTTCTGCATGAGAACACATCCCAAACCCTTCCCAGAAGCATCGCTGTAAATTTGAAAATCCAAAGACGGATCTGGAAGAATTAGGATTGGAGCAGAAGTCAACCTAACCTTCAAATCTTGAAAACATTCCTCACAATCGGCATTCCATATAAACGGTTGGCCCTTACGAGTTAACCGAGTAAGTGGAAGAACCAATTGTGAAAAACCTTGAATAAACCTCCTGTAGTAACCAGCTAGACCCAAGAAACTTCTTATTTCGGTGACAGATGTTGGTCGCTCCCAGTTCAACACCGCTTCCACCTTACTGGGATCCACCGCGACTCCCGATTGTGAAATCACGTGTCCCAAAAATTTCACTTCCGGCATCCAGAAGTCACACTTCGACGGCTTAGCATACAATTTCTTTTCTCGGAGTACATTCAGAACAATGCGGAGATGTTGAACATGATCCTCAATGGTCTTAGAGTACACCAAGATATCATCAATAAAAACTACCACAAACTGATCGAGATAAGTATGGAATACTCGGTTCATGTAATCCATGAATACCGCTGGAGCATTAGTCAAACCGAAGGGCATTACTACGAACTCGTAATGTCCATACCTCGTACGGAAAGCTGTCTTCGGAATATCTAAGGCTCGTACCTTTATTTGATGATAGCCCAACCTCAGATCAATTTTTGAAAATACCACTGCACCTCGAAGTTGGTCAAGCAAATCGTCTATCCTCGGCAATGGATATTTGTTCTTAATCGTCACCTTGTTGAGTTGACGGTAGTCAATACACAATCTCATGCTTCCGTCTTTCTTCTTAACTAGCAACACCGGAGCACCCCATGGGGAGGCACTCGGTCGGATGAACCTTTTTGATATCAATTCTTCAAGTTGGGACTTCAATTCCTTCAATTCTAAAGGAGACATTCTATAAGGAGCAATAGATATCGATCCTGTACCAGGAACCAATTCTATAGAAAATTCCACCTCTCGTTCCGGAGGTAAGGATGAAACCTCTTCTGGAAAGACATCTAAAAATTCATTTACCACTTGCACAGATGACAAGTCTAAGCCCGTTTCAGTAGATGCAGACAACATAATAAGAATAGCTCCCGCACCTTGGAATAATGACTGGCTTGCTTCGGTGTAAGAGATCATCACTTCAGAATCTGTCTGTGTCAAGCCTACGGATTCGGAGGCGAAGCTAATGGTTCGATCAGCACAGTTGATAATCACATGATTTTCAGCCATCCAATTCATACCCAGAACAATGTCCATACTTCTCATAGGCAAGCAAATAAATTTCACAACAAATTGTTTGTCCCCTATAACAAGTAGGCAATTTTCACACAATGATTGGGTCTGGACACGACCCTTGGCAGCAGTTAAAATAGTTATCGGTTCGGATAGCTCAGACAGTGCTAGTCCCAACCGATCCACACACGCTTGTGATATAAAGCAGTGAGTTGCACCAGAATCATATAAAATATTGACTGAGTTATTAAAGAGAGATCCCGTACCCCTTAGAAGATTATCAGTAGGTGTGATGGTTCGAGCATCCAATGTGTTGATTCGTCCTTGCCTTGGCGCATTCGGTGCTCCTTGGAAAGTTTTCTTTGCTGGGCACTCATTTGCATAGTGACCTTCTTCATTACAAACATAACACCTATTGGATCTTTGCTGACAATCACCACGGTGATATCTTCCGCAACTCCTACAATTCCTCAATGTTGATGAATCAAATGATTGAACCTGCTTCCCTTTATAGTTGCTTCCCTTGGACTGCCTGGATGGAGTAGAAGATTCAGCAACCTTTTTCTTACCCTTCCAGTAGTCTTTCCTTTCAGCATACATTTTCCTCAGATCCTCCTCAGCAACATATGCTTGTTGCACTAAGGCAGGATAATTAACCAAGGTGTAAGAACTGAGTCCTTGGCTCACATCAGCTCGGAGACCTTCTTTGAACATTTGCATTTTCCACATATCATTTGGGGCATACCTCCCCAACTCATAGAATTGAGACAGTCTTTCAAATTTTGCAGCATACTCCCCAACCGACATATCACCTTGCTTAAGATTTACAAACTCTGCTTGTTTACTCAGCTTCTTCACCGAAGGGAAATATTGCTTCAGAAATAATTCCTTGAAGTTGTCCCAAGTTAGGGGAGTTTCTTGGAGTTCCATCATTTGTCTTGCATTACACCACCAGGTGTGGGCATCTTCATCGAGCACATTTGCCGCAAATATTACCTTCTCTTCTTCCCCGCATTGCAAGGTTTGAAAAATTTTCTCCATTGAATCAATCCAATAGTAGGCGGTCATTGGATCCGATCCTCCCTTGAAAGTCGGGGGCTTCATCTTTTGAAATTGAAAATATGCCCGGTTAGGATCTTCCTGATGGGGTTGAACATTGGGCTGCTGCAGAGCCATTTGGTCATGCTGCATTTGCAACATATCCTGCATCATCTTTTGCTGATTCTCAATGATATTCTGCATCCATTCAAAGTTTGGATCAACAGGAGGAGGAACGCCTCTACCTCTTCTGGCCATGATTCTGCGAAATATGCACAAAGTATTAAGTTGATCAAGCTCAATGTCTAATAGCATACTAAGAAAATCACGACTGGAGAAAGCAAAGACCTTAAAAGCTAAGTCCGACTAGGTCGAACCGCTCTGATACCAATTGTAACACCCCGGTATATTCAACTTGTAAAAATACCAAAGCGTGCCAAAATATAAACATCAGAGATAATAATTTCCTGCTTAGACACTGAATACCATTATAAAATTTTGCTGAAATACTACATAACCATCTTATACACAAATAAGATCATACGGTACTCAGACCATAACTGTCAGCAACTGTGGTAATCAGAGTCATACAAGAAAGCGGAAAAGGATAAACAAACCACTAATGCCATAGTGTTGTAATACATAGGCAACAGAAGGAAAATAAACTTGGATATAAAGCTAAGTCATTATTCTCCTCCCGGGATCACCTACTCGTGCCTCTGAGGTTTCTTCTGTCCCTGTTTATCTGTAAAACAACAACATTTAAACAGTGAGATACAATCTCAGTGAGTTCTACCGGAACCCCTACTAACACTCTCGGTTCAGTTATGAAACTTATTTAATTCAACACGACACCGACTGCAATCCAGTGCTAAATCCCGGTGAACGTGTTATGACTCAGTACGACACCGACTGCAATCCTGTGCTAAATCCCGGTGAACCGTACAGTACGACACCGACTGCAATCCTGTGCTAAATCCCGGTGTATCGTACAATAAAACTTTCAACATAACACCGACTGCAATCCAGTGCTAAATCCCGGTGAACCCCATTACCAATAGTGTTTCCTAACGGAACGGAGCCTAGGGTAAGGGATCATGACTTCCCCGCCTAGTATGTTAACATGGGTCGTCACCCAAACTCGATATAATATATATATCTACAATGCTATGAACCCACGGTCCATCAAAACAGACAATCAATGAAACACTTTAATCCACAATTTTATAAAATCCAAGTTCACACTCGCACTCTATTTGACCATTTTTCGACACAATTTTCAATATCAAAAACAGATCATTTTGCCTTAAAAATAGAATATTCAGTTAGGCCTCTGAATAAGCTTTCCAACGCATCTTAGAACACCTCAATCGGGTTCCCGGATCAAAAGTTATCGCAAAACGAAAAACAGTGTTTGGTTGCTGAAATTCTGTCAAACTGCGCTGAAGTCGCACCTGGCGCGCGAGTTACGCGCGAACTGGCAGAAAGTTCTGTCAATCTGCGCTGAAGTCGCGCCTGGAGCGCAGGTGAGGCGCGAACAGGCAGAAGGGGGGGTCTGTTAAGACAGATTTTGCGATTTTTCGCGAAATCCGCTATTCCGCTCAATTCCAATTTTTGTTCCGATCAAAAACAGATTAAACAAACAGAAAAACAGATTCAACCAATATCACACAATCATTCGAATCAATCAATGTCTCAATCAAAACGGTTTTTATCCAAAAACGACATATTTTCCAAATAATGGTTTTCGTTCCAAAATCTCTCGAAATCAATTAACGTAAAAACTAGCGAGACACAAAAACATCCTAAGCGTGAGTAAAACTCACCCTTGAAGCGAGAGCCGATATCGAACCGAATTTGCCGAGACGTCGAAATCACCGAATCGATCCCAAACAACACCGAACCGCTCCTAACTCCGTTCCGAGCTTCCAATCGCGTTCAACCCGCTCCAAGCTCCGATCCTAAGCATAACCCAATCACCAACACAACCTATTAATCCTTGATTTCAACAAATTTCTCCACAAAACCCTCAATTTTCGAAATCAAAAAGGAAGGGGGAAAAATGGAGGAGAGGCTTACCAAAGATATGGGTTTTGATGAGAAGGATGAGATGAAGATGGTGATGGAATTTGGGACCTTGGGGATGAGTGATGCTCCCACAATCTCTTCTTCCTTCTTCTTCTTTCTCTTCTCTCCTTTCTCTTGTTTCTCTTCTTTCCCTTCTCTTCTCTGTTTCCAGCGCTTCCTTTCTCTTTTCTTTTTCCTTTCTTTCTTTTATTCTTTCATTTAACACACACACACACATACTTATTTAATTAATAAATAAGTGGTAGCGTGGTCCAATTACCGTATTGATCTTAATCCCTTATTTCGATTCCAAAACTTCCTTGACCCGTATTATTCGGTCAACGATCCTGTGACAGCCAATAATTAATTTTAGCACTCAATAATTTTACCAATTAAGTACCAAATTAATTCAATTGGGTTGACAACCAAATAATTCGATTAATTATTTTGAGGATGTTACATTTTGGGAATGATCAACTAGAATAAGGGGGCTTTGTGGGTACAGACATGGTTCACAAAGAGAATTCAAGGAATGATATGAATGAAAAACCCTTTAAAGACATTTAAATGAAGTACTACTTAACCCTAGACATATGGGAGTAATAGTTCATAAGGTGAATGCTGTAAGATCTTAATATACAGGGGTAAAAATTATTTAGAGCCTAGACATAGGAGTCTTGTAACATACCCCTGACGATAGTGACTGAAAGGCATGCCACCATGCCGCTACAGCGTCTGTTGACCTTGTAGCGCTACAGCGCTTAACGCTACAACATCTAATATTATAGAACACTACTCTTGGGAATTTATATAACATATGAACTATCCAACTCACTTTATCTCACTCCTGAACTTTCTTTACTTGTTTATTTACATTTATGTTAATCACAATGACAATACTTGTTGACAACTTGTATTTGTTACTTGTTTTTCTCACTAGCTAAATTACTAATTTAAATATAGAAGTAACCAACAATCTCTGTGGGAACGATCTTTACTTATCATTGTATTAGTTGTTGCGATTGTGTATACTTGCACATCTACTTTTCGCACAACAATCCTCCATCAGTGTGTGAGTCCTGCAATTTTACAAAAGATTGCTAGATCTGAGACGAGCAAAGCAGTGTGGGACATTCTCTCGAATTCCTACGCCGGAGATCAGAAATTGAAGAAGGTGCGACTTCAAACCCTAATAAGACAATATGAACTGCTAGGAATGGAGGAGAGTGAATCGATTGCTGCGTATTTCACCAGAGTCCAAACTATGACGAATCAGATGCTGTATTGTGGTGAAACGTTGTCCGATGAATCAGTTGTGGAGAAGATTTTGCGATCTGTGTCCTCGAGTTTCGATCACATCACTGTGGCGATCGAACAGGCGAAAGATCTGTCAACAATGACGATAGAAGAACTTCAAGGATCTCTTGAAGCGCATGAGCAGAGAATGAATGAGAAGAAAATGGTGAAGCCTGGCACTGAGCAAGCACTAGCAGCACAAACTGCAACAAAACTGGTGGAAATCAAAGAGGACGTGGTAGAGGCAGAAACAATTACAAAGGAGGAAGAGGAAGAGGTAATTCTTATAACTCAAACTCTGCTAAATCAACAGTGATAACAGTAACAGTAATGAGTAAGGAAGTAGTAGTAGTGATAGCTATAGAGGAAGAGGAGGTAGAGGTGGTAGAGGTTTTAGAGGAAGAGGGAGAAGATTTGACTAGAGCCATATACAGTGTTATAACTGTGAGAAATATGGACATTTTGCTGATGAGTGCTACAGCAATGTTGATGGCAATTATGCTAAAATGGCTGAAGAAGAGGAAGAGAAGGAGGAATCTCTGTTGATGGTGATTGAGGAGACAGAGAGCAGTGATGAAGTGATTGAGGAGACAGAGAGCAATGATGAAATAGTGAAAATGGTGACAACTAAGGAGGAAGGTGAGAGTGGTGAGCACTGGTTTCTAGACACAGGCTGCTCAACACACATGACAGGGAGGAGAGACTGGGTTGTTGAACTTGATTTCTCAATCAAGAGTAGAGTAAGGTTTGCTGATGATAGAACCATGAAGGTGGAAGGTGTGGGGAAGGTGATGATAAGAAAGAAGGATGGCTCACCGTGTTTCATTTCTGGTGTACTGTATGTGCCAGGGATGAAGAGCAATCTGCTGAGTATTGGACAGCTATTGGAGAAGGGATATAGGATGGTGCTGGAAGACAATTCTATGAAGGTGTATGACACTGAACAGAGGCTGTTGATAAAGGCAACTCTCTCCAAGAACAGGACATTTAAGATCGAATTGGGTGTGCTGATGCAACAGTGCTTAGCCACAGCAGTTGACAAGGAAGAGTGGCTGTGGCATTTTAGATATGGACACTTGAATTTTGGTGATCTGAACAGGATGCAGAGCAAGACAGTTGATAACTCATATTTATATGAGTTATTTATACTTATTCAAAGTTAAATCATGCAAGTTCTATGGCAATAGTAGGTTGTTTCTATTAAGTTTCTGTTAGTTTATCACTTTTCAGTTAAAAAGCGGCTAAATTACAAATTCTAGGCATTTTGGCGCCAATTGGCGCCTTTGTGAACATTTTGATGCTTCTTGTGTTTGTGCAGTGAGCTGAACGTGGCAGCGTCCCTCATCACGTCTGAAGGAAGGCAGCAGAGCAAGAAAGAGATATCTCATTTTTGGCGCGCAAGAAATGATAGGCAAAGATCTAGAAGTGCAGAAGATCTTCTCTCTCCTCAGCGCTGACGCGGCTGACGCACTGTAGCAGTGCAGTGTCTTCTCAGAACAGAGTCAATTAACAAGCAAGCTGGGAAGGTGGGCAATGACATCAGCAAGCATGTGACCCCTTGTTCCTTGGCTAGTCTCTCTCTACAAAAGGAAAGGCAGGAACGCATCCAGAGAACATCATCCATTCATCATCCACCCTTCTCCATTTTCAGAGATAGTTTTTCTAAAGAAGTTCTGGACACAGACTTCTTCATCCAAAATTTTCTCAAGCTCCAATTTTTATTTCCATTCGCAATCACTACTGTGAAGCTCAGACGTTGCAACGTCTCTACAGCGTGCATGAAGGAAGGTTACATAGGCGTATCTTTTGCGTTTAATCTCCTTTTCTCTATGTACGGTATTTGGATTTCAACTCCTTTTCTTTCTGTAAAGATGCTCAGCATGAGCTAAACATTCGTAGTTGGGTTGTTGTTTTGCATGTAATGAACCTCTAGTTTAATGTTATGAAGTATTGATGTTTATGCGTTTTAGATCTTTGCATGTTAATATTTCCAAACTTGTTTTGAAATTGGCCACTTAAAACGAGTAGATTCATAGGTGCAGAAATGGTCTATGAAAAGAACTCAAAGATTTATGTGAATGAAAAGATGCACTAAAGACATTTAGGCATTTTTATCTAAGTCTAGACATAGAATGGATAATAGTTCATAGGACATTGCTGTGGGTACTTAAAATACAGGAGTAGGCCTACTTAGAACCTAGACATAGGAATTCTAGTACTTGAAGCTCTGACGTTTTGTGACTGAAAAGCACAGCTCTTTTGCAACAGCGTTCAAACGTTATAACGTCTATACAGCATACCATTTGTACGTGTTAACGTGTAAACGTTATAACGTCTGACTAGAGGAGATTTACTTGCATGCAGCAATCCAACTCATACCATTCCATATTCACAACCACTTCCTGTTTACTTGCTTTATCTACGTTCTTAGTCTTAATACCAACTTTTAGTGCCGATTTATTACTTGTTTCACCTGTGTTTTAAAGACTTGAACTTTGAAAGTAAATCAATCCTCGTGGGAACGATCTCTTATTTTTATCCACTTTATTACTTGTACGACGTGTATACTTGCACTGATATTGCGACTAGAACACACGCGCAAACAAGTTTTTGGCGCCGTTGCCGGGGATTGAATGTAACTTTTATTGCTCAACAAATATTAAAACACTAGGTGAAAGAATTCTGATGTGTTGTTCGTTGTTTCTGTGTGTGAACAGGTAAACGTTACAGCGTATGCTTAGTTCCAGTTCAAGCTCTAGTTCAACTGAACCAGGGAGTGGATCTGAGTCTGACTTCTATCCAGAACCTGAAAGAACCTTCAGGCGACTAAGGAGACAACAAAGGTTAAGAAGGCAGCAACAACACCAGCAATTTCAGCCACCAATCATGTCTGAACATGGTACTGGTGGTAGAAGCTCTATAGGTGGACGCACTCCAAGAGGAGGAAGGCACTCTGATGCTGGAGGTCGAGAATGTGGTCGTGGACCACAGACTCATACAGAGACATATGTTGATGATGAACACTGGCAGAGACAGCAACTCATCAATGCAGGGCCACAAGACATGGTCAATGACAGAGACAGGCCTATGCGTGATTATGCCGTGCTCAATCCTGCCCATTTACAAACAGGCATTGCAAGACCACCCATTCATACTGGTCACTTTGAATTCAAGCCAATGATGTTCCAAATGCTGCAGACTGTAGGGCAATTTGGGGGTTTCCCTCAAGAAGATCCTTATGCACATCTAAGGCAATTTTTGGATGTGTGTAGCAACTTTATCATCCCTGGAGTCTCAGAAGATGCCTTCCGATTGAAGTTATTTCCATATTCTCTCAAGGATAAGGCCAAAAATTGGTTGAACTCCTTGGAGCCAAATTCAGTTCACACTTGGGATGAGCTAGCTGAAAAATTTCTTGGAAAATACTTCCCTCCCAACAAAAATGCCAAGTTGAGAAATGACATCACTTCCTTCAAACAAAGGGAAGGGGAATCATTGTTTGAAGCTTAGGAAAGATGGAAGGAATTACTAAGAATGTGCCCACACCATGGCATACCCGTGGTTATTCAAATGGAGACTTTCTACAATGGTCTAGATCAGCCTACCAGGCTTATACTTGATGCTTCATCAGGCGGTGTCATATTGAACATGTCTTTCTCTGAGGCATGCAGGCTTATTGAAGACATAGCCACTCATAATGCCCATTGGCCTTCTGAAAGATTCACTCCCGGAAAGAAGGCTGGTGTCCATGAGATAAGTGAAGTAACTGCCCTTTCTGCTCAGGTTGCTTCCCTGACCAACATGATTAAAAACATGAGTACTCCAAACGTGGTAACGTCTGAAAGACAGACTGCTGCAACTGTTGAACCAACACCATCTGGGGGAGTAGTATGTGTTTATTGTGAAGGAGGGCATATCTACGAAGAGTGTCCCCATAACCCTCAGTCTGTAAACTTTGTATCCCATAACAAAGGTAACAGTCCTTACTCCAACTCCTACAATTCAAATTGGAGAAATCACCCAAACTTTGTGTCTGCTGCTGCAACGTGATAACGTCTTCAACTTTGATGAGCAATGTCATGAAGCCTTCCAGAAATTGAAGACTGCCCTTGTAACGGCTCCTGTGATAGTCACTCCTGACTGGTCAAAACCATTTGAATTAATGTGTGATGCGAGTGACTACGCTGTGGGAGCTGTGTTGGGTCAAAGGTATGGCAAAATTTTTCACTCTATCTATTATGCTAGTAAAACCTTAGATGATGCCCAATTAAATTATACTGTAACTGAGAAAGAGTTACTGGCTGTTGTGTTTGCTTTTGACAAATTTCGATCATACTTGGTGGGTGCAAAAGTTATTGTTTTTACTGATCACTCAGCCATCAAGTATTTGATTGCTAAAAAAGATGCAAAGCCAAGACTCATCAGATGGGTTCTCCTCCTTCAAGAATTCGACTTGGAAATTCATGATAAAAAGGGGGTGGAGAACCAAGTTGCTGATCACCTTTCCAGACTTGAGAATGTTGATACAGGAACAGGTGCAAAAGAGATAAAAGAAAATTTCCCTGATGAAAAACTGCTGACAGTAGCCACAGCAGCTGAAGACGTTACCACGTCTATGGAAATTTCCCCAAACGTTATAACGTCTGATGCTACTGCACCCTGGTATGCTGACATAGTCAACTTCCTAGTCAGCAAGATTGTGCCTGTGGATTTCAACCATCAGCAAAGAAAAAAGTTCTTCCACACCGTGAAGCACTATTTTTGGGATGAGCCCTATCTGTATAAGATGTGTCAAGATCAGTTGCTTAGGAGTGTTGCGCCCGAAAAAGTCCCTGAGGGAATCTTTCTTCGTTTACAACCTTTTTTAAAAAAAAATCAATGAAGTCGCCACCAATATTTTTTATAAGGAAAATATTGAAGAAAAACCTTTTTGGAAAGCGGGTGGCCTTTTGGAAAACCGGAAGATTTGGGTTCGGGGGTCGGTTAGGCATGGGGAAGGTTTTAGCACCCCACGCCTCCTTTCTACCGAAAGGGAACCTTTAATTAAACGTGTGGTTTTTAGTGCTGATTTGGAAAATACTTAAATTTGCCCTTTTTCGAAGAGAGAATGAAAAGACTTAATGAAAATTTTATTTTTGGCGAGAAAGGAGGAAAAAGGGTTTTTAGAAAGAAGTGCTTGACGGGACATGGCCCGCTCCTACGTATCTCCCGGTGCGATGGAGAATTCAAAGCTACGTAGTTCTTGTTTGTTTGGAAAACGGTTTTTGTTTTTTATTCTTTTTGGAGTTTTTCGCAAAGGGGTTGAGCGTTCGCAGTGACCAAACAACAACGGTTAGAGTGGTCGCACTACTAACTCTTATGAAAATGAATTATCATTAACGACCAAACGGCAACGGCGCGAGTGATGATTAATGATAATCAGTTTTTATTTTGAGCATTGAAAAGGTTTTCGCAATTGAGGGAGAGCGTTTGTGAGGACCAAACAACAACGGTTTAGAGTGGCCACACTACTAGCTCCCACGGGAATGAAATCATCACCCACAATCAAACGGCAACGGCGCGAGTGATCATTAGTGATGATTAGTTTTGATTTCGACGTTTGAAAAGATTTGTTTTTTTGAAAAATGTTTTCGTTGATTTTAATTGGAGAGAACGTCGTGATGAAAGAAATTTGCAATTGGATTGATTTTTGTTCGGGGAAACATTTATCTATCATTTAAAAAAGGGTTTGAAAAAAAACGTTTATCTAGGGGAAAGAAATAAAATTTGAAAAGAGAAACAGGGGGTGAAACAGTAAAATGGGGGGTGCAAGTGGCAGGAGGGCTGTATCATTAAAAAGGGGGTGCAGATAGTGAGCCCAGCTTATTTTTGTAAGCTGGGCTGCGTTTTTATTTTCTGATGGGCTTAGGGGAGGTGTGCGAAATAAACTGCAGGGGTGTGAATAGCAATCTGAAAAAAAAAACGCGAAAAGACGAAGTTACCCCTGAGCTTTCACACTATAAAAGGCTAACTAAAATGGAAACCCTAGTTTCCTTTCCTTCTCCCACGGCGCCTCCAACCCTAAAATACCCAAACCTGAAAAAATTTCCTCCTCTCGCTCACCTTGCGCCGTATCTCTCCCTCTCTCACCCTAATTGCCAAAAAAATTTCTCTTTCTCTCCTTGCTGGTTGATCTCCGCCTCCCTCTCTCTCTAAACCTTAACCTCTTCCTTCATCCTCGAATCAACTCTCTCTTTCTCTCTCTCTCAGCCTCGCCCCCTCCTTCGCCATAAACATCAAACCGAATCTCTCTCCCTTATCCGATCCACTCTTTCTCTGATCTGGTTTCTAATGGTGATGCGGTCTGGTTCTGTGCTGACTGTGTGGGAGCGCGGTGGTGGAGGGAAGGACGGTGGCTGATTCGGTGGAGAGAGAGACCGGCTCTGTCGATGGTTCCTTTTTCGTCCGATCTGGACTTGTTTTGCGACGGGAACGGTGGTGAGAAAGGGCTGTCCGCGAAGCGAGGGGGAGTGGTTGGCGGTGAGGTGGTGTTGACGGTGGTGGCAGTGAAGAGGGATAGTGGGATGGTGGTGGTTGGTGGTTTCGGTTCGTACGGTGGTGGTGGCTATGAAATGGTGGTTGCGAAGGGGAAGAGAACAATGGTGAAAACGATGGTTGAGAGGGTTCGGTTTGGTCACGGTGGTGGTACGGCGGAGACGACCACCGTACGCGGTGGCCGAGGTAAATCTAATTTTTTTTCTTCTCATCTATTCACCATTTTTCTGTTTTTTTTTACTTAGTTAATTAATTTATTTTGCTAACAGATTTTTGTGTGGCTCTAAATCCTAACCCCTTTTTTTATATTTTCTGCAACTATCATAACTATAGATTTCATTTTTCCATCCCCTAACTTATTAATCCTACAACGAACTAAATCTGATCATTGCTCTAATACTCAGTGACTATGTTTCTCATGCGAACAGAATCTAACTGTTTTCATAAAATTTCTATGCATACAAAATTTTTTAAAAAAGACATACCTATTATGTACTGAACTTGTCTAAATAGAATGAAATCATGCTTACCAACCTTCTTCCAATTTTTGAAGTAACTTTCTGGTGCTGATTGCTTCCACCGCTTCCAAATTTTCAGTGTTTTCTATGCATACGAATTTACTGTTTGTTAATTGTTGCCCCCTGATTGTGTGTGAGTATTTCTGTGCCACCGTTTTTCTGCCCCCTTCTGTAACTGTTTGTTCATTGTATTTATAGGCAAAATTATGGTGTAGGTGTGGTGTTGAGCAGGGGATCAATACCCCCTAGGAGACCAGTTTGTTGCTGTTGCAGTGACACAGCAAGGGATGGCAGTAGGAGCAGACAGCAGAGTAGTGGAGCAACAAGAGAGCAGCAGGGGCAGCAACCTGTTTTTGCCCAAAGAGTGAAAAGCCAATAGGCAAGGAGAAAGGACCTCCAACCCCATTCTCAAATTGCAATCTTGTTGCAACCCCAGCAGGCTGCGCCCTGCTTTTTGTTATTTTTGCTGTTTATCAATTTAATTTTTTTATAACAAAGAGTTGACTCTTTTTTGTACTATTCTGCCCCTTTTTTAATTTTTTGTTTATATATGTAACAAAACCAATAGAAGGGACAGCTGAATAAAAATTCATTTTATTTTACTATTACTATTTATTATTATTATTTTTTTTATTTTTCTTTATGATAATAAAAGCGGTAAAAACAACGCGCACCGACGCGACGACTCACATGACTCGGAACGAAACGCGCATTCGCCTTAAGACTAGGGACACGTACGCGATTTGAATACGCACGCGCGCACGTTTTTAAAACCGATTTCATTCTATTCTCACTTTTCTAAAACGGTAAAAATAAACGCGCACCGACGCAATTACTCACGACTTGAGACGAAATGCGCGCTCGCGTTATTCATTATTTCATTATTTATTGGACTCTTTTTTTGAAAGCAACGCGAGCGTCAAACTAAATCGCCGCACGAGAGCGCCAGAGGCACTCTCGTTTAGAACAAAATGCGAAGCAATAAAAATTTGGGACTTTCCAATAGTCGGACAAAATTGGGGTATGACAAGGAGATGCCTTGCTGAAGAGGAACAACTTCATGTGTTACAACAATGTCATGCATCACCCTATGGAGGACATTTTGGAGGAACCAGAACTGCTGCAAAGGTGTTACAGTCAGGGTATTATTGGCCAACACTCTTCAAAGATGCTCATGAATTGGTGAAGAACTGTGATAAATGCCAAAGAACTGGAAACATCTCCAACAAGCAAGAAATGCCATTGACAAATATCCTTGAAGTGGAACTGTTTGATGTTTGGGGAATGGACTTCATGGGGCCATTTCCTATGTCTCATGGGAACTTATACATCTTGGTAGCTGTTGACTATGTATCAAAATGGGTGGAAGCTGTTGCATTGCCCAATAATGAAGCCAAATCAGTCAGCAAATTCCTTAAGCAAAACATCTTCACAAGATTTGGTACTCCAAGAGCTATAATCAGTGATGAAGGCTCTCACTTCTGTAACAAGCTAATTGAGAATTTATTGGCTAAATACGGAGTGAAGCACAAAATTGCTACAGCTTATCACCCGCAGACAAGTGGTCAAGTAGAAATTTCTAACAGAGAAATTAAAAGGATACTTGAGAAGATGGTTGGTCCGAACAGGAAAGAATGGTCCCTGCACCTTGATGATGCGCTGTGGGCGTACAGGACAGCATTTAAGACACCACTGGGCATGTCACCATACAAGCTAGTCTTCGGAAAAGCTTGTCATCTGCCTATTGAACTCCAGCGACTACAACATTTGGACCCTACGGCAACGCCAAAAATTGCAACGTCAAAAAAACCGTTGTCTTAGCTAACAATGGCAACGGTTTTTTGAACCCGTTGCTTATTCATTTTTTTTTTAATTTTTTATACTGGCAACGGCTGAAAACCGTTCCCATAAGATCTACGGCAACGGTTTTTTGTTTAATCTTTAGGCAACGGTCGATAAACGTTGCCATAGGGACAATTATTAAAAAACCAAAAAACTAGGCGCTAAACAGTAGCGCGTTTTCTGTTCCCAAAATTTTTGGGTTAACCCAAATAAACTCTAAACAAAAAAAAAATGCAAATTATCACTCACGCAAACAATCACTCAACGCAAAAACAGAAAGCAAACACAAAACGCAACCCTAGTCTCCCTCATCTCCCTCGTCCCTCAGTTCTCCGCCCTCGTGTCCCTCAGTTCTCCTTCCTCGTCTCCCTCAGCTCTCAACCCTCGTCTCCCTCAAGCTCGTTTCTCTCTCTCGCAATGCTTTCAGGTTCGTTTCTCACTCTCTCCTGGTTTTCCTCCCTCGGGTTCGATTTTGTTATTTAATCTTTTTTCGAACAGAGCCCAACATGAAATTGTTGCACCTTAACGGTCGCCAACAACAACAAAGAAAGAAAATGAGATCGATCGATAGATTCGATAGAAACTCCAACAAATCTCTCCATTCTGAACCGTCCGACGCAAATCCGCTTTAACACACATAACTTGCCGCAACGCAAGGCTATATTATTGAGTGATACTTGTGCTGTGCGTGCGTGTGTTCTTCCCTTTTCGTTCGCCAACTCTGTCTCTCTCTCTCTGACCCACTTCGATTCGGTAAGTCATTTCTTATCTCCAACCTCCTTTGACTCCAATACGACTCTTAGAAGAATGCAATAGATGATTGATCGATTGATATCATCAGACTTCGATTTTGATATAATAGAATTGTAATTGTTCTTAATATCACCGATGTTTCTTTTTTTCTTTCTATGGTGCTATGTTAAATTTGTTCCTAATTCTACAACAGGAGTCTAATAATCTATTTCACTCATAATTTGATATGGTATATGTATCGGATAGAGATTATCGTTCTTTCTGAATTAATCTTTGAAAAAGCTGAAGTAGATTCTTCCGAGTTCTGACTTTTTTTATTGCAAGAAATTATATGATGATTTAGCCAATACCAGCCTCTTTTTTTATGTTTGTGGTTTTTATGCTCATTTGATTTAGGTTTTGTCTTGGAAGTTAATATGGCTAACCATGAAGGATCAAATGCACGCCCTAAGCTCAATGAAAGAATACTTTCTTCTATGTCACGGAGAACTGTTGCTGCTCACCCTTGGCACGACGTAGAGATTGGTAGGTACAACAATTTTGTGGATCGTATTTTTTTAGCTATAGTGAATTTATGCTTTAAAATAGTGAACTATATTTTGTTTGTTTTATCCTCGCTCCTCATAGTGCAAGGAAACAATTCAAGAACCCATGTTTAGTTTCAATAAGATATCTTGGATTTTGTAAATTATGTTTTCTTGGAGTTTCTATTGAAAAGCGAATAATTTTTGGAATTGTTTTTTTATTGTTTGGTTCCTTAGTCAGACCTGTCAAACAATTTGGTTGATTTGGCTTAAGAGAATCTGCTTCTGTCAGTTATCAACCACATTGCGCGGCTTGATTTTGCTTAATTTATTTCTGGGAAGTTTCACCAATGTTATTGTTGGGCTATGCTTGTTTGAAGTTGAGAATTAGATTGTGAAAAATGGCAATGTGTACCTTAGGATTTATTGTAACTGTATCTGCCTAGATAATACATTGGCCTATCCAATTTTGAGGATGTTGATACGAGTAGTTATTGTGTGAGCATGAAGTTTTAAGGACAGTGCAAAATCTCATACAGAGGTTATTTTATTATCAGCAGGACACTTGATAGGTTTTTCGAGCTAGTTACTGTTGTGCTCTTGGAATGATTTGTTGTGATGATGATATATATACACATGCTGCCCTCCTTTTCTTTCTGTTTGTGTCTTGTGTGTGTGTGTGGATCTGTGTTGAAGTTAGTGTAACGGACATTGTGGTTGAGACAGGTTAATGTAATTGTGGAGCTACATAATCCTGTGTGTGTGGATTTCTTATTATCACATACTACAGCTATTGATATCTGGTCTGCAGGCTGTGTGTTGGCTGAGCTCCTACTAGGACAGGTTGGTGGCTGTTGATAGGAGATCCTTTGACCTTGTGATTTAGTTTATGTGATAATAAATTTTCTTCGCTTTTCTTTTTCTAGCCTTTGTTCCCCGGTGAAAGTGGCTGATACTTTGTCATGCAGGTTGCCACTGATGTTGCATCTCGTGGCTTGGATGTGACAGGAGTATCGCATGTGATCAATCTAGATCTTCCAAAGGTATTTCTGCAATTCTACAGAATTGGCATCTCATATGCCTGGTAATTTTCTGTCAATTTTAATTTCCTTGAGAAATGCATGGCTGAAGCTTCAATTATGGCTTCCTCTATTATAGGCCATGGAAGACTATGTACACCGGATCGGAAGGACAGGGCGTGCAAGATCAACAGGCGTAGCTACTTCCTTTTACACTGATCGTAATTTTATTCAAGCTCTTCATTAGAAGGGTGAGAAGCTAATCTTAAAGGAATGGCGTCCATTTCATGGTTATGCAGTCTGCATATGCGACCAACAGCATGCAACTTCACAGCCTCTGCCGGCGACAAAGGTCAATTACCACACCACCTTCCCCATAAACTAAATTTTCATGCTATTGTGTTCAATTTGGTTGAGGTTTTTGTTCAGGTTTATCATCTCCCATAACCGTGGAAGTGGAACATCGTAAAAGAAGACCACGATTACTGTAAGAATGCAAAAACTACTTGCGCTTCTCAATTACCATAAACAATAATATAGTATTTGTTTTATCATCAGCTCTTCATTAGAAGAAAGATATACTACTGTTAATAGAAGACAACTGATTCTTTACACGGGCACAGCTGCAATTGCAGTCCCAGCTACTGTACCAAATGCATTGGCACTCAATGGTGATTGCTATAGTTTTTTCTCAAAAAAATAAATAATTTTCTTTGTCTACATTAATATCATAATTTTTTTTGTTTCAATTTAAATGTGTGTCTCAGATGTGTCTGAGGATGTTCGTATCTATACTGATGATGAGAACAAGTTCAAGATAGAGGTTCCTCAAGGTGAATTAAATTGCAAGTTTGGAATTGGAAGTAAAATCACACCTTCAAATTTTGTGGCTTACATATACATTCACATTATATATACTCCTTTTGTTTTTATGGCTGTATGTATCAGAGTGGCAAGTAGGAACAGGAGAGTCTAATGGATTTAAATCATTAACTGCTTTCTATTCACAAGAGGAATCTAATTCCAATGGTGTGTGGTCAGAATCCAATTTTATGGCTTAAATCGCTTATTTCTTCATCAATTGTAATAATAATGTATAATGTATACAAATATAAAACTAATTACTATCTACCAATTTGTTGGTACAGTGAGCGTTGTAATCACAGGGTTGGGACCGGATTACACTAAGATGGAATCATTTGGCAAAGTTGAAGAATTTGCTGATACTCTGGTGTCACTTTATGATTGATTATACTTCAAACTATTATTATTTGCTGATTTTCATTCTTTCAGCTAATGCTTAATTTCCTTAAAATGAATGCATCGGGTTAGTGGGCTGGACAGAAGCTGGAAAAAACCACCGGGTGTGGCTGCCAAACTCGTCAGTTGTAAATCATCTAAGGGTACATTACATACTTTTACTACTCTCAAAGCTCCTTCATTACAGTACAGGTGATAGAATTGCATATATGTGAAAGAAAATCAGTAAGCATGTTACTGTAAAACTGAGCTTATCTTGGGGGGATTTTGAAATTTGAAGTGCTTAATTTGACTAAAACAAATATTTTCAGGATTTTATTATATTGAGTATACACTGGAAAATCCCGGTGAGAGTTGCAAACATCTGTATTCAGCTATTGGGATGTCATTGAATGGCTGGTATAACACACTGTATACGGTCACAGGACAGGTAATACAGTATTTGTCTATCTGATATAATATATTATTACCTTGTGTGCGTGTGTGTGTATCTGTGATGTTTCAGTCTACATCTAAACATAGGTTAGTAATGATTCTATCCGGTTGATTTCATGCAGTTTGTGGACGAGGAGACAGACAAGTATGCTTCCAAAATTCAGAAGGTTAACTTATTTTCTTACTTAACATAATTATTTGACAGACCATAATAGGTTCTGATGCTCCAAGATATCCATTCTTGCATTTGGTTTATATCTGCAATAATGAAGCATTGAAGTGGGTTCTTCTAAGTTATATACTGAAATTCAGCTTCCACTTGAAATATAGATGGAAACAAAGAGATGATAACCATTGAGACCAGGAACATATTTTGTTCTCTCAATAGTTGACCGAAATTTTATGGGTTGTGTGGCTGTTTGAGATCATCAAGGTAATCTGTTTGGTTAATTTACTACTTGTTACTGCTATGTTTTCTTTATTTCCACTGAATCCATCTTTCATAGTGGTATACGAGATGATTCAATTAACTCAATTGTAAATTGTAACAATGAAATACAATTGACGATGAATGGTTGATCACATCTTTTGCTTTAACCTTTAAACTTTATGACTGATTTGGTTTTCTCTGTGATTTGTTGCTTGAATCAGTTATCTACATATTGATTTAATGGGCAGCCTTGCTTATTTCACAGTGGCAGTATTTTTAGGTGGTGTGGTAATTGACCTTTGTTATTAGGTTGTCCTCTTTCTCTATTGCACAGAAAAGCCTTGGAGCTACAATTTCACTGGAAAGATAAGGAAGGTCGATCAGCTTCTTTCAGAATCTGATATTTATTCTGATCATGTTGCAGAGTCTATTAAGAAGGAACCAATACTACCAATTGTTGCTGATCATCAATTCCCTGCGGCAACAAGTAGAAGCAGTACTAGATCACAACAGCCACAGAGCCGTGCAAACCCTACATATGTGATCACAACAGCCACAGAGCCGTGCAAACCCTACATATGCTGATCATCAATTCATAAAGAGAGAGTCCATGATGATGATGATGATCGGATTATTCATGTTAATTCAAAGAAAGAACAGTGTGTTGATGGTTTGGCTTCTGACTATATCTTTAAGATAAGGAACAAGCTTGGCCGTGCTTCATAAACCAACCTTCTGTTCTTTGTGTCTGTCTTACCAGGCCTGTAACTTAACTATATTAATATTATCTGCCTAGTTTCTATGTACTCTTAGTGGTCCTTTTGGGTTTCATAAACCAGCTGCCTAGTTTCTATGAACCTAATAGCCTTTTAACGTGTAACTTGTCCATTTGTTTCTTTTTTGATTAACAGTCTGCTGGAGTTGAATTTCCACCACGAGAAGAGTCTCCTAAAAATTGCATCATCTTGGATGTTTTCAGAAACCAAGAGTTTAGTGTAGGAAAAACAGTAGATAGATCATGTTTTTATTGGATTGTATAATTAATTGATTCATTAAATTTGAGTGATATCACACAACTCTTTTGTTGGGAAGGAATGAAATTGAGTGATATTTTTTCTGTATTTTTTTTTTCTTTTTTTACCATCTATGGCAACGGTTTTAAACTGTTGTATTTACTAGAGAATAGCAACGGTTTTATATCAAGCAACGGTTTTATTCTATAAACGACAACGGTTTTTTTAGTGTTGTCATATCTGGCAACGGTTTTTAGGTGTTGCCATAACTAACAACGGTTTTTAGGTGTTGCCATAACTGGCAACAGGCAAAAACCGTTGCCATTGTGTGAAAATAAAAACCGTTGCGTTTAAGTTACCAATGACAACGGTTTTAGGTTTCCGTTGTCTTTGGTCACAAAAACCGTTGCCTTTAGTTTAGGCAACGCCCGCAACAACAACGGTTTCAAAACCGTTGCCAAAAGTTTTGGCAACGGTTTTTTGGCTTTCGGGAACGGTTTTCGACCGTTGCCATAGGGTCTAAATGTTGTAGTAGCACAAAGCTCACTGGGCACTGAAACAACTGAACTTAGATCATTCAAAGGCTGGAGAAGCAAGACTCCTTCAACTAAATGAGCTAGATGAATTCAGGCACACTGCCTATGAGAATTCAGCAATCTATAAGGAGAAAACCAAGAAGTGGCACGATCAGAAAATTCAAAGAAGAGAGCTAGTAGAGGGAGAACCAGTTTTTCTGTTTAATTCAAGGTTAAAATTGTTCCCTGGGAAGCTGAAATCAAGATGGTCAGGACCCTTCAAACTGGTAAAAGTCTATCCTCATGGTGCTGTGGACCTGTTTGATGAGAAAACTAATTCCACTTTCAAAGTCAATGGCCAAAGAGTGAAGCAATACCATGGAGAACATGTGGTTAGGGACAAGACCATAGTGGCTCTCAACAACCCCTGAATTAAAAAGGGAATAGTCTGGCTGAAGACTCTTAAAGCAAGCGCTCTTGGGAGGCAACCCAATGGTTTTAACTAACCAACAATTTTTTGTCTTTAAAATTTTTGTTTTGTGCAGGAATGGAAGCTGAAGGTAGGAGAGAGTCAGGACTCAAGTTATTGAAGTATGGTAGACGTTATAGCGTCTTTGCATGTCTAGGACGTTGTCACGTTTGCTGCCTGGGTAAAGTTTTAAGTGAAAAAGAAGAGAAAATGAGTCAAGCAGTTTTCAAATGAAAAAAAATTTAAAATGAAAATATTTTTTTCAAAGACTTGACTGCTGAAGTGACCATGACGTCACTTCTCAACGGTTACCCCTCTTTTCAAGCCCACGCCACCACCTACTTCTCAACTTCCCAAAAACCCTTCCCAATAAACACACACCAGTTATAATCATCAAATCACCTGCAAATACTCTCAGAAACCGTAATCTTATCCTTTCCCCCAAAATCTCAAATCTTAAATCCTCCATTCTCCAGAAAACCCATTCAATCACCATGACAAAAACAAAGCAAGCTGCGGTAAAATCATCTGGCAGAGGAAAGAATGTTAACCTATGTTCTTCTTCTGACCCAATTCCTGAAATCCCCGTTCCTTCAAAGAAGAAAGCCTTGCTACCCGAAAGGGGCTTTAGCTTGGAAAACCCAAATCCTGATTTTCTCTCAACTGTGGCAGCATTGGGATGGCAGAAATTTGTAGTTCACAGAAAAGAGTACATTGCAACTCTGGTGCATGACTTCTACAAGGGAATCGTTGAAAGAAACGATGGAGAGCCTTCAAGCATCTCCATAGTTCGCGGTGAAGAAGTTAAATTTGGTGTAAGGGTCATAAATGACTACTTTGGGCTGGGTTACTATGGCAAGGCAGTTGAGGTAAAGCAAAAGACTTACGGAGTGGCGGAGATGACCGAAATCAAAGAAAGAATATGTGTTGAAGGAGCTGTGTGGGAGCGAAGAGGCGACCATGGGAATGAATTCAAAATTTTAAAAAGGTACCTGTGTGATGAGGCCAGCACTTGGTTTCATTTCATTAGGCACTGCTTGATACCCACTTCTCACACTCTCTGGGTTGATAAGGAGAGGCTGATTGCTATTGATGCTATTATGTCAAGAGATAAGATTGAGGTGGGTAAGCTCATCAATAGGGAGATGAACAAATGGCAGAACAGGAAGGATGGATACCTATACTTCCCCTGCTTAATCACTGATCTTTGCATGGAGGCTGGAGTGGATATTGAAGCCACTGAGCTAAGAGAGGAACCCCAAGGGGCATTCTCTACAAAGTTCAAAGCTAGGCAGAGAGCTGCAGACGCTACCACATCAGTTGATGCACAGACGTTACAACGTCTGGTGGACCAGCAAAACAGCCTAGCCAAGTTTGTCAAGGAGCAGTTTGAATGGCAAAAGAAGGTGAATGCGCAAATAACAAAAGGTAAGATGGTGATTGAAGAACCAGTACTTCCAGATTGGATGCAAGGGGAAGATGAAGACAATATACCCTTATCAACAATGCACCCCAGGGCAGTGAAGAAGGAAAGAATTAAGAAAACAAGAAACCCAGCCACAAAAAGAAAGAGCCCAACAAAGAAAAAACAGAAGAAGGTGAGTAGTGAAGAAGAAGAGCTCAAATCAGCTGATCTGGATAGCATTAGTGAGAGTGATGCAGAGGAATCGAAGAAGGTGAGCAGGGAAATCCTAAGTGATGAAGACGAAGAAACACATTCTGAAGAAAAAGGAAGCTCCAGTGATAAGACGAATATTGAGGCCGACTCTCCACCAACCCAAACAGTCAAAGAACCAGCCAAGCCAACACCTCCATCACCAAAAGCCAAACAACCCCAACCCTCAGCTAAAGAACAATCCACCTATGACCAAAACATCCCCAAAACACCACAATCTGAACCTCAAGATCAACCCATTTCACAACCAACCCCCACTCAACCTGAACCAATTAAAGAGCCATCACAACCATCCATTCAAGAAGTAACCGGTGGAGACGTGGCAACGTCTGAACCAACTGATGTTGGAAGTAACCCAGACCCACAACTCAACCCCCCACCCAAAAAGCAAAGAGTCAAGACTGTGCCCACCCAGAATCCATTTGGAAAGAAAAAAAGGCATGAATTAGCTGCTGCAAGTGAAGAAACCAGACCTGGTGAAGAAGAAGAACAACTGGCTGATGCTCCTGCAACCAAAAGGAAAAAGTTGCAGGTAAGGAAGAAATCTGAAGCTGCTAAAGACAAGCCAGCCACTGCTACCAGTGCAGCATTTGTTGCTGCTAGTGGTTCAGAGAATGCTCCTGCTGTTGTTGCTGAAGAAAAAGCTGCAGACGTTACAACGTCTCAAGAGCCAGAGGGTGAACAAGCCCAGGTGGACCCCAAAGAACAACAACAAGTTAATCCTGCAGATCTGGCAAAACAGAAAGCATGGGAGGAAGCAAAGAAAAGAATTGCTGAGAGCAGTGCAACGATGTCCCAAGAAGCTGAAGTTTCAGTTGCTGCTGCTGATGGTGCAGGAGAGAAGAAGAAGAAGGAAAAGAAAAAGAAGACTACACAAGCAGGCATCCCAGCCAGACAAAGTGGAAGGCTCAGGTCTGGTGTCCTGAACAAGTAAGTTAGCCTCTTTTCAGCAGTAGTATCGTTATAGTTTTTAATTTCAGTTCGAATAAATAGCTGTCCAAACGTGACAACGTCTGGATAGTTAGTAGTCAGTAGTTTTTTTGCTTATGTTGTGTTCGAATGTTCCTCTTCCATTTTTTTAAAAAAATAAAAATAAAAAAAAAATAAAATCAGTGAGCAGTGAGGACACTGCTCTTCTTTCTGTGTGGGGGGGGGGGGGGGAGGATCATTTTTATGTTTTGTGTATGCATGAAATCAAATGCGAAATCAGTTTACCTCCCTACTCTATTAATCATCAAAAATGTTTCTCTTTGGGCTAAATCTAGGAATGACTGTGTGTGAATTTGTGTGAGTAGCTGATGCATGCTTAGATAAATAGAATTGATTACTGCTTCCACACAAACTCTGTTTTGAGGAAAACCTAGTTAGCTAGGGACTATGTGATGCTAAAGCTAGTTTTGGTTGACTATGGTGATTGTGAAACTTGATTAAAAACTTAGAGTAGCAGTAGAAACTAAGTTTGGGGGAATATCAGGTTGTGCTAAGGCTGGGTGCAAAGACTGTAGGATGATTAGTGCATGTGTAGTGTGAGTGCAACGTTGTAACGTCTACCCGTAACGTTATAACGTATGCCGTGTGTGTTCTCGTGTTGAGTTCTGTGTTATCAAGCGTTGTAACGTTTCATCTACAAACGTTATAACGTCTACTTCAAAAAGACCAAAAAGTGTGTGTGTTTCAAATAAGTGGAAAAATCCACATGTTCTCTGTGTTTGCTGCAATTTCCCGAAACAAATACTGGGTACTCCAAATGTCTCAATCCAAAATTGTCAATTCCAAAGGATTAAAAAAAAAAGAGAAGTGTAGTAAATCAAATGAAAGTTGCTCAGTAATGAGGGGGTTGCAGTCCTCTGTGTGTTTTGCGTTGTATGAGTCAGAAAAGTAGTTTGCACTAATCTAGTCCTAGCACCCAATTAAGACCATTTGTCATGCTTAAAATAACCCTCATGTCTTATGTGGAAATGTTAGCCTACTCTCTGTTTTGAAAGATGTTATACTCTCACCATAATGAAAACCACTCTTTCATAAGCTAGGGTAGCTTATGAACCTAGCTAGGGATGGAATTGATACAGAGATCACACACTCACTTTGGGCAGCAATGAATCTAGAATGTAATTGTGCATTAGTGCGTGAGTGTGTAGTGTAAGTCTGAAGGAATTAGCCCCTTGAGGAAAATTTTTGATCAAATAGGTGAGTAGGGTGTAGACTGCTGGTGTATTTAATTTCATACATCTTTTCATATGTTGTGTTTTGATTTCTTGAGGACAAGCAATGGTTTAAGTTTGGGGGTGTGATAACTCATATTTATATGAGTTATTTATACTTATTCAAAGTTAAATCATGCAAGTTCTATGGCAATAGTAGGTTGTTTCTATTAAGTTTCTGTTAGTTTATCACTTTTCAGTTAAAAAGGGGCTAAATTACAAATTCTAGGCATTTTGGCGCCAATTGGCGCCTTTGTGAACATTTTGATGCTTCTTGTGTTTGTGCAGTGAGCTGAACGTGGCAGCGTCCCTCATCACGTCTGAAGGAAGGCAGTAGAGCAAGAAAGAGATATCTCATTTTTGGCGCGCAAGAAATGATAGGCAAAGATCTAGAAGTGCAGAAGATCTTCTCTCTCCTCAGCGCTGACGCGGCTGACGCACTGTAGCAGTGCAGTGTCTTCTCTGAACAGAGTCAATTAACAAGCAAGCTGGGAAGGTGGGCAATGACATCAGCAAGCATGTGACCCCTTGTTCCTTGGCTAGTCTCTCTCTACAAAAGGAAAGGCAGGAACGCATCCAGAGAACATCATCCATTCATCATCCACCCTCCTCCATTTTCAGAGATAGTTTTTCTAAAGAAGTTCTGGACACAGACTTCTTCATCCAAAATTTTCTCAAGCTCCAATTTTTATTTCCATTCGCAATCACTACTGTGAAGCTCAGACGTTGCAACGTCTCTACAGCGTGCATGAAGGAAGGTTACATAGGCGTATCTTTTGCGTTTAATCTCCTTTTCTCTATGTACGGTATTTGGATTTCAACTCCTTTTCTTTCTGTAAAGATGCTCAGCATGAGCTAAACATTCGTAGTTGGGTTGTTGTTTTGCATGTAATGAACCTCTAGTTTAATGTTATGAAGTATTGATGTTTATGCGTTTTAGATCTTTGCATGTTAATATTTCCAAACTTGTTTTGAAATTGGCCACTTAAAACGAGTAGATTCATAGGTGCAGAAATGGTCTATGAAAAGAACTCAAAGACTTATGTGAATGAAAAGATGCACTAAAGACATTTAGGCATTTTTATCTAAGTCTAGACATAGAATGGATAATAGTTCATAGGACGTTGCTGTGGGTACTTAAAATACAGGAGTAGGCCTACTTAGAACCTAGACATAGGAATTCTAGTACTTGAAGCTCTGACGTTTTGTGACTGAAAAGCACAGCTTTTTTGCAACAGCGTTCAAACGTTATAACGTCTATACAGCATACCATTTGTACGTGTTAACGTGTAAACGTTATAACGTCTGACTAGAGGAGATTTACTTGCATGCAGCAATCCAACTCATACCATTCCATATTCACAACCACTTCCTGTTTACTTGCTTTATCTACGTTCTTAGTCTTAATACCAACTTTTAGTGCCGATTTATTACTTGTTTCACCTGTGTTTTAAAGACTTGAACTTTGAAAGTAAATCAATCCTCGTGGGAACGATCTCTTATTTTTATCCACTTTATTACTTGTACGACGTGTATACTTGCACTATTATTGCGACTAGAACACACGCGCAAACAACAGTTGTGAAAGGTCTGCCTCATATCCATGTTCCAAAGGATGTATGTGCAGAGTGTGTGGAGAGCAAAGATGCCTAGAGGTTCCTTCAATCCAAGTGTGCCAAGTAGATCAAAGAGAAAGCTGCAGGTGATTTTTTCAGATGTGTGTGCTCAAATACAGCATGAAACTCCTGCAGGTAACAAGTATTTTGTTACATTCATTGATGAATTCACTAGGAAGCTTTGGATTTATTTGATTAGGAGGAAGAGTGATGTGTTAGGAGTATTCAAAAAATTCAAAATCCTAGTCGAAAAACAATGTGGACAGAACATCGAAGTGCTAAGAACTGATGGTGGTGGGGAGTATGTAAATACTGAGTTTAATGAATTCTGTGAAGTTGAAGGAATAACACATGAGATCACACCTCCATACACTCCTCAACATAATGGAGTGGCTGAGAGGAAAAATGTAACACCCATTTCTACCCGGCGATTTAATAGTAAAAATCAGAGTTTCAAAAATTTCAACAATTAAACGGATGCTACATTTTTCTAACTAAAATCCACAAACGAGCATAACTAGGTCATTTATAGCATCAGATACATAGCACATAAAATAGGAGTAATCAATAAACGAAACAAGTCAACTTGCAATTACAACGCAGCAGATTCAAACGGGTTTTAACTCGAAATCAGACAATAGAATAACAAAATAAAGTAGTAATAAATATGCGTCCATTCCCCCCGAGTGCTACGTATCAGAGCGACGACACCGACTCGAACTAACGAAGGTACATGGCCTTCAGTCATGGTTACCTGCACGTTACCAACATATGGGTAACATTCAAACAGAATGGGTGAGATATCGAACCATATAATAAGAGGTATGGAAAACAATATATATGGAATCAGGACATCTAACTACATTACTTCACATCAATCAGGTAATCTCAATCATCAAGGGTCAACAACATAACCACTCAAATATGCAATACGGTATGTAATGCGGAATGCGACTCAATACTATGCACTTGCATGCGGTACCGTTTGGAGCAGAGCCCCCGACTAAAAACCTGCCAATAAATAGAGGCATCAACGACTAAAATTTGCCAATCCAGGCCGACGTGTGAGACGAAGCTCCAGGGCCATCAGCCCTCGACAAAAATGCATATCACTACTAGAAATTTGCTAAATAGTGACTGATTTAGCGACCAAAAAAAATTGGTCACTTTAGCGACCGATTTAGAGACCGATTCAATAAGTATAAAATACTTTTTGCTTAGTGACCGATTTTTCGGTCGCTAGCTTTAGAGACCGCTTTTTCGGTCGCTAGTAGCGACCGATTTAGAGACCGATTCAATGTATAAAATACTTTTTGCTTAGTGACTGATTTTTCGGTCGCTAGCTTTAGAGACTGCTTTTTCGGTCGCTAGTATGCCATGCGACGCGATGATAAATGCTCAACTGTCAATAACAATGGTTACGTAGCATCACGACAACAACGACAACAGGAACGACAATTGGCCATAGGCCTATGACATAGTATCCTTGCCAATAAATAGAGGCAAACCAACGACAAAAAGGAAACAACGTTGGCCATAGGCCTACAACAGAATATATTGCCAATGAATGGGGCAATTCGACTATGGCACATTAACAACAATTATCAAGTAGCCACTTCTAACAGCTTTAACCACCAACAAATGTCAATTGGCCAATTTTTAACAACCTTTCCAAAGATTCAGGACAGCCACACATTGGCGCCCATGAGACAGCAGGAAATGGCGCCCTACTAGGCGCCCAGCAAGGAACAGGAACTGGCGCCCTACGCGCCCAACACATCAGGAAAAGGCGCCCATGGCGCCCAGACACCAGGAAATGGCGCCCATGGCGCCCAGTGCCACAGAACAGAAAACGGCGCCCAGGATGGCACCTAGCAACATCAGGGGCAGCCACACTTGGCGCCCAGCAACAACAGACACGGCGCCCATGGCGCCCAGCAACAGAATAGGGCAGCCAACATGGCGCCCAGCAACACAGACACGGCGCCCATGGCGCCCAGCAACAGAACAGGGCAGCCAACACGGCGCCCAGCAACACAGACACGGCGCCCATGGCGCCCAGCAACAGAACAGCAACAGGGCAGCCAGACATTGGCGCCCTTGGCGCCCATGCACCAGAAACAACGCAACAACAACAACAGGGCAGCCACAACATTGGCGCCCTTGGCGCCCATGCGCCAGAAATAACACAGCAACAGCAACAGGGCAGCCACAACATTGGCGCCCTTGGCGCCCATGCGCCAGAAACAACACAGCAACAGCAACAGGGAAGCCACAACATTGGCGCCCTTGGCGCCCATGCGCCAGAAATAACACAGCAACAGCAACAGGGCAGCCACAACATTGGCGCACTTGGCGCCCATGCGCCAGAAACGACACAGCAACAACAACAGGACAGCCACAACATTGGCGCCCTTGGCGCCCATGTGCCAGAAACGACACAACAACAACATGGCAGCCAGACATTGGCGCCCTTGGCGCCCAGTGCGCCAGAACAGCAACAGGGCAGCTAGACATTGGCGCCCTTGGCGCCCATGCGCCAGAACCACGACAGACATCAAAGCGGCGCCCATGGCGCCCAGCAGCAACCTGCGAACAACAAGATGGCGCCCAGGAGGGTGCCCAGGATGGATTTTTGGATTCTCAATCATCAACAAACATATGCATACATCATCAATAGGTAACAATCTCATCAATAGGATTCAACATCAACATTTAGAGTTCAATGCCTACAACTAGGGTTTTTCAAGAATCAACAATACCTAGGGTTCCTTAACCTTCCTACATAGAGCCCTTCATACACCCGATTATAGAGTTAGAACCCCACCCTTACCTTGGATTGAAGAATTCGAAGCTCTCCTTGGCCTTGCCCTAGCTCTCTCTTCGCCGCCCCCTCCTTGCTCTTCTCTCCAACTTCTTATTTTTTTTTCTTCTAAAAATGAGCAACTCTAAAATAATACCTATTTATAATTTATTTAGTCTTATGGGCTTTCTCATTACACTACTCGATTTTAGCTTCATGGGCCTTTCTTTACACCCCCTTATTTTACCACTCCTAACACTAACAATAGGCACACATGCGAAAATATATTTTTACTCTAGTATTTTCCTACCACTTAATTCCTAATAATTTAATTAAATAATTAATTAAACATTCGGGGCGTTACAAAAAACAGGACATTGCTTAATATGGTGAGAAGCATGTTAAAGAGTAAGAATATGCCTAAGAGATGGTGGGGAGAGGCAGTTAATACTGCTGCACATATCATTAATAGAAGTCCAACAAAGAGATTGGAAAACATCACCCCTGAGGAGGCTTGGACAGGTGCCAAGCCAAATGTATCACACTTCAGAATATTTGGGTCTATTTGCTACCGACACGTGCCTGACCAGCAGAGAACAAAGTTAGATGATAAAGGAGAAGTGATGGTTATGGTAGGCTATCATTCGACTGGAGGTTACAAGTTAGTGAATCCCGTGAATAATAAAATTGTGATAAGTAGAGATGTGGTGTTTGATGAGGGGAAGACATGGAAGTGGAGTGACAAGGGAGAGAGTTCCATTGCTGTCGAACAGAATCTGTTTGAGGTGCCTGCTGGTGAAAGAGTTAGAACTGGAGGGTGAAACTGAGCCTGTCGAAGAGAATAATGGTGAAGAAGATAGTCCAGATATACTAAGAAGATCACTGAGACAAAGGCAGGTTCCTGCAAGGCTAAGTGATTGTGAGGTAATGACTGATAGCACAGTCAATGATGAAGGTGATATAGTGCACTTTGCACTTCTTGCTGAGACAGAACCAGTAACTTGGCAGGAAGCAATGAAAATTTTAAGTGGCTGGAAGCTATGCAAGAGGAGATCGGATTTATAGAGAAGAACATGACTTGGGAATTGGTCGAATTGCCCAAAGGAAAGAAAGCAATAGGTGTGAAATGGATATACAAAGTGAAAGTAAATCCTAAAGGTGAAGTAGTGAAGCACAAAGCAAGATTGGTGGCTAGAGGTTTCCTACAAAGATATGGTGTTGACTATGAAGAGGTCTTTGCACCCTTTGCAAGACTTGAAACTGTGAGAGTTGTGGTAGCTCATGCAAGTATGCAAGGGTGGAAGATACATCAACTTGATGTAAAATCTGCCTTCTTAAATGGAGAATTGGAATAGGAGGTTTATGTCGAACAACCAGCAGGTTTTGTGAAACAAGGAAGTGAGAACAAAGTCTTGAAATGGAGAAAGGCATTGTATGGCCTAAAACAAGCTCCACGAGCTTGGAACAAGAAGATAGATAAGAGCTTGATCAACATGGGGTATGTGAGATGTATTTCTGAGCATGGGGTGTATGTGAAGTCAGATGGTGGAGATGTGATAATCCTATGCCTCTATGTTGATGATTTATTGGTTACTGGAAACAATGAAGCTGAGCTACTACAGATCAGATATGCAGGCAGCAGATTTGTTCACCAAGGCAGTGAAGGCAGAGACATTCAAAAGGCTAAGGAGCATGCTGAATGTGGTTGATTGTAATAAGTTTACTTAGATAGATTTTGCTGTATTTTGTTGTTGTTTGTTTGTGATAGAAACTAGCTTAAGGGGGTGTGTTAAATAACTAAGCTAGTTCGACACTTGCTAGTTCGACACTTGCTAGTTCGACTTACAGAACTGGTCTGTCGAAGTGAGGGAGTCGAAGTTACACTTTCATTCAGTTGTATGTTTACTATTGTTTGCTGACTCAACATGCTTACATGAACTGAGTATATAAGCAGCATTCACAGTGATGCAATAATATAGTGCATATTCAGTTTTTGTGCTTACTGAATTCTCTCTCTCTCTCTCTCTCTCTCTCTCTCTCTCTCTCTCTCTCTCTCTCTCTTGCGTGTGAGTGTGAGTGTAGTGCAGTAACTCAAAACTCCAACAAAAAGAGCATGCCAAGAAACCAACATGTGAAAAACAATATTTACTAAATTAATAAATTGGTGAAATTACTTCATGGAAAGGCTCAACTTTCTTAAATGACAATCATTTTGGCTCTTTGAAGACAATCACTAATTTTTATAACTAGACTTTCCTAAATGACAATCACAAATTTTTATTTTTCTTCTTGTTTTAAATTACTTATGGAATTCATTTTAGCGCTCTTTTAATGAAATTCATTTTGCGTATAAAAAAATAATTTTTTATATTTATCCCCCTCATGAAAAATGGGCTAGCTCCACCACTGGGGCAACTCCCAGATAGTAATTAGGCGTCCACATTGGGGCGCCCTCATACACCCAAAGCTCATGCTGATGCACTCTGAGCCATGCGCTATGTCGACAGATTCTTATAGTGGTTTCTTTTATTCCAATGTTATTAAAATCTCTCACAATTCAACCCATTGTGACAGGCCACATACGACTACACTATAAAATAGGTGATATTCAATCATTAATTTATAATATAATGTTACAAAGGAATTTGAGAAGAATAATTAAGCTAGCAGCCGCACAATTTAAAGCATAAGTCACCAGGATTAGCTATTTGCATTACGTGTCAAATTTTTTACAGCTAGCAGTCTAGCAGATTCAAATATTTGCTGATCTACGTGAAATGCATTAATATGTTGCGTCTGCATTCAGCATGTTTATGAACAAATTACATACTTACGTACTAGGTTTATCATATCTTTCATAATAAACAAGTAACAGATATATATGAGAAAAGAGGAGATGGTTTTTTATATCTTATATTGGATACTTGAGTTTCATTGCCGTATCTGAATCGGATACTTCTAGATACTTCTATGATACGTCATGAATATGTTCAGAGTAGTATTAAAATGATTTTTATTACAAAAATAAAAATCACTATACATCCTAAGACACCTTTGTTAGTATCTAAACAGAAGAAGATAAGTAACACGAGCCATGCAAACACAAGAGAGAAAACAATTATCCCTAGTCTTTGTTTCCCAAGTGTCTCGCTAGTTTCTATGTGTCTCTCTGTTATGCTGTGTAACTTTGTTTCTTGGGTCTATGTGTCTATGTATTTTTTATTATTTTAGGAATTTTTTTATTTTTTTATAAATGAATCCTGGACGTATTGTATTCTATGTTTTTCAAAAAACTTGTATCGTCGTATCGGATTCATTTGATACTCATATCATATTTGTGCTAATCATAGATTACATATATGTATAAAAAAATAAAATGTCATTTCATCTAACCCACTTTGCTTGTCCAATTTCAGCACGATTTGTATGGGATAAATATGCTTCTCACCAAGATGATCTGCTAGCCAATGACCATGCAGATACAGGATTAAACATGCATGCACCTTCTTTTTTTTTCTAAAATTTCTGTCAAAGCATTACACAGTTTGATACTAAATTAAATAGCAAGCTACTAAAGTATTAAAGATGCATAAATTGAAGAAAATAAAGAAAAGTGAATGACAGAGTAGCAAATAGGATGGAATTTAAGTTAAGAGAAAAGAGAAAAGAGAAAAGAAAGAGGAATAAAATGAGATGCTTAGTGGAGAATGCATTATAATGTTTTGATTATTAATAAATATACTTGATTGAAAATGTGACCTATTGAAAGAGGACTTCTTATTGGCATACAGATTAACAATGATTTCTATTCCATTGTTAAAAGTGAGCACTAGGAAGATAGTAGTAAACTTTCCTATCTTCAATTTTGATGAATTAAATGAGACATTGTTAAGATGACTCTTATGAAAGGATAGAGCCATCTTATGACAAAGAAGGGGGAACACAAGGCCAAAGGGTCATTTTTGTTGGAAAATTAACTTTATTAGACTTCACAAATCAGCTATAGGTTTAAATAAGATGTAAAAAAAATATAATGTTAATGGATAAATAAAAAAACTAGAAAGTGATAAAATAAATTATAAATGGGCCAAAGCACTTGGGAGATGAAAGTTTTAAAAGTTTTATTCAATTGTTGTTTGGCCTAAAGCACTTTGGAGATGATATAGGTGTCTTTCAACTTAACTAGTAGTCTTTTTAGAAATAACGACCAAAATCTAAAGTACAAAAAAAAATAAACGCACAATGAACACAAACGATTATTAACAAGGTTCGAAGTGTGTCCACGTCTAGTAGCTCAGAAGTTGTACTCTTGTTAACAAACAAGTGTCCCAATATGAGCCATGAGCATATGAGCCATGAGCATGAGCATATGAGCCAAATAAGATCTATACACAAGTCTCTAGTCCGAATATGAGCCATGAGCATGTAATAGTGTTAAACTTAAATATCTTGAGCGAGAGTTTTGCTTTCCATGATATTGCCCGGCTATAGGGATACATATATTTTATTCTAAAAAAGTTGTTGTTTGTTTTTTTTGTTTGTGAAAATGTATACTACTTATAGACTAGAATCAAAGAGGAGCTAACAAAGAGACAAAATCAAACATTAACGTTCCAGAATTGATCAATTATTTATATGGAAACTAATTCTTTATATAGGAAAAAGAAAGAAAGTAGGAACAAGAACTTTTCTGAAGAATGTAGTTTTACTATAAAAATTGTGAAAAACGGATATAAGGATATTAAAATACTCTCGAAAAGAATATTCCCCAATAGAATAGTATCAAAAGATGCTCATTTTTATACTTTCCAAACGCAGTCCATAAACACTTTGCACAAGCCATGGGCCAAAACACCAGGAGAAAAAAACCTAAATAGGAAAAAGAGTACTCGAGGAAGAATGAGACACAAATACACTTACACCGAGTTCATACAAACATAAAAATTATCCCAGCAATCAGAGATCTTAAAAGTAAAATTATGACCTTCTATAAGTATGAACCAAGTCCATGTTATAGAATTAACGTGGTTAACAAACACCTTCAAACAGAAAGCTTGAACTCTGAATAGAATATGATTCCGATGTAACCAAATAACTAAATGAGATTCATCCATGTCAAATACCAAATGACAAGTCAATTGACCATATCTGCCTGTGAGTTATTACCTACTATTTATGTAGGGTACTCTTTTTTATCGGTGAATATTTTTTTATTGGGTTTTTGGCCTATTTTAACGAGCCCCCTATTATATTATGTCTTAAGTGTTAGCAGCTAGCATGCCCCCATCCCACTAAGAAATTTCAGTCCCCAAGTAATGGGTAATTTTTGTCCTTAAACTTAGTCTTCCCCAAAGGTCATTCCTGAACAATCCCATTAACATAAATAAATGTATTATTTTGTGGGGATATTGTCTTAGTGGAAGCAACATAATTTTGGCCATTCTTTCCATCCTACGTCATCCACACTAAAAATAAAAAAGTGTTATTTCACTGTACTAAACAATTAACTCTCCAATAGACTAAGATCCTCTAAGTTTCTATTTGCCTTTGTAAAACTCGGTGTATATTCTAGTGATGAAGAATCTGTACACGTACATGCTTTCTGTGTATTGAAAGCTTGGCACCACAATTGGTGGTTTGCCATGTCATGTATAGTGATTTTTTAAAAGGATTTGGTTAATCATCACTCTTATTCATTTATGGGTTGATCATAGACCCGTACATTACTCCAATGCTTAAAGTTATATTTTAAAAAATTGAAATCTATAAAAGATTTACCCTCAATGTAAAGATGACTAAGAAAGATATGGTACTGAATTATGTACTGAAATAATAAACATTAATAGAAGGGAAGACTCTTGCTGTATTTTTTAGTGACATGGAGAGTCTAACACTGCCTCGCCTATTGAAGTTATAACTGTTTATATACTAATATGTGTTTTACCCTAACATGGTCGGCCATCATAACTCAATAGCACTTGGATGAGATGGTAGGAGTCTCTTCCAGTTTAACAAAGGTCCTGAGTTCAAATCCACCATTGGACATGCTGCAGTGTTAAATCTCCTGAGGGCGGCAAAGCTCTCCTAATGGTCCTTAGATATACTTAAAGCCCCCCAAGTCTTGAAGATGTTGTTAGTCTAGTCTATATTTTGAAACATCTTTGTTTTGACCAAACGTGATCTAAAATTTTTCAAAAGTTAAAGAGAAACTTTTCACTTAGTTTTGGAACTGATTGGATCTCAGTGGGGCACACACTCATACAAATGAGTTTTAATAAACTTTAGATGTTTAGAGAATTCAAAGGCACAAAATGTTCTGAAAAATGAAGTTCATCAAATGCAAAATCATTCTTTGAAAAGATATAAGCTGACCTTTTCTTCTTTAAATTGAAAATCCTACTTGTATTCTCTTTTTGTCATTACTTGAGGACAAGCAATGGTTTAAGTTTTGGGGTGTGATAACTCTAATTTATATAGAGTTATTTATACTTCTAAACGTAACAAATTGCTTGAAACCCAAGTACAAAGTGTGTTAAATATAGTGGTATTAGTAAAATAACAACATTCTAGGAATTATGTGATGAATAAAGCATTTTTGTATATATATTGGTATGGTTGATGTGTTTGTTCAGTTTTCCTACAGATGATGCTTCTGCACCACGATGCTTCTGCACTTAGTGCTTCTGCACCATCCTGCGCTGAAGATTTATATCCCCCCCACAATGGAAGCACCTCAATTCATACCTCTGCTCCAAAACTTCTATGACATCATGCTTTGTCACAATTCACATGGAGCACATGCCCACATGCATAAGGAGGCGCCCACCATAAACATCATCATGAAATGCTACTCACCTAAAGACATATGGTCTTACACAATTGGACCTCTCCTTATGGAAATGTGTTGAACTCAATCTCCACATCTAAAGATCAGAAAAGTAACCATGGTTAAGCCTCCTTAGGTTAACTTGGTTTTCAAACAAACCCTCAAGCAATGGAAATCTCCAAGGCTATAAAAAGGGCTCCCACTTCTCACTTGAAGAGCATCGCATATCTCACTTGATAATATGTAGATCATAAACTTTACTTATATTTTAGTAGTTTCATTTCTTATAGTTTTTATAGTAGATAGTTGGCAAGAAGATGAGGAAGGAATCGACAACTTCTTCCTTCACTTCTTCATCAACTTAGTTAGGTGCAACTGCACCAGGAAGTCGGTGCTTCTGCACTGCAGGGCATTTATATGCAAGAGTGCTTCAATCAGTGTAATCTCTACCTTATTGATATCTCTTGTATTTTCATTTATATTAATATGTTTCATTTCATCCATCTTTGCCTTGCAATGCATATTATGAGCTAAACCTTTTTGGTTGAGATGTCCTAACTTTATAATGAACTTTTGAGTAAGTTATTGTGCTTTTTAGTGTTGCAAGCATTTTGGGTCTTGTGTTATACTACATCCATCTTATTTTAAGGTTGATCACTTAGAATAAGTAGAGTTATATTCACAGACATGGTTTATATTTAGAAATCAAGACTAATAAGGGTGAGTGTTTTAATGAAGGCTTTGTTAACTTGTGTAATAAAGAAAACTTTATTAAAACCATGTTAAGTCCTAGACATAGGATAACATAGTCCTTAGGGTGAAATAGTGGGTACTTCAAAGGCAGGAGTGAACTTATTTAGCAAGCCCAGACATGGGAAGCTTGTAAGGAAACTCTGAAGAAAGTAGCTGAAAAGCACACACTCATGCAACTGCATTCAATGCAACTGCACCTTGGTGCTTCTGCATCACTAAAAGCATAGAAACTCTCAAAAGAAAATTATTTAGTGAAAACATCTCTACCATCTTTCTCAACTGATTTCCTTCATATTCTTTTACATATTTGCATTCTATTTTCACTTAACATAAAAACCCCAAAATTTGTGATTAGAATAGTAGTACTAATTTATATGCTTTCTAAAAATACATAAAGTTAATCCAATCCCTATGGGTTCGACCTGTCTTATCATTGTATTACTTGTTTGTGACTGTGTATACTTGCACATCATCCCACACACCAAGTTTTTGGCGCCGTTGCCGGGGATTGCCATTAATTTTTGTTGTTTAGATTTATAAATTAGTGTTTTATTACTCTGGTAGTTATTTTCTGTGCAGAAACAGGTGCAGATGCACTAGCTTATGCCCAGAGACAAGCCACCAAAATTTGAATTCGATCCAGAGATTGAAAGAAGGTTCAGGAGTTTGCTAAGACTTCAAAAGCAAAGAAAGCAAGACTGCAGAAACATGTCTCATCACAGTGAAGGACAGAGCTCAAGATCAGCCTCAGTTGGAGGAGGACCTGGTTCACAGCATGATACTGAAGAAGGCCACAGAAATCAATTCATCAACATGGGCCCAATAGGTACGATTAATGATAGAAATAGACCCATGAGTGATTATGCTATGTTTAATCATATAAATATGCAAACAAGTATAGCAAGACCTCATATTGATGCTGTGCATTTTGAATTTAAACCTATGATGTTCCAAATGCTACAAACAATTGGTCAATTTGGTGGATCTCTCCATGAGGATCCCCAAGAGCATTTAAAATAGTTTTTAGAAGTATGTAGTAACTTTATTCTTCCTGGTGTTAGTGAAGATGCATTTAGACGTAAGCTATTTCCCTACTCTTTAAAAGATAAGGCTAAATCATGGTTAAATTCAATGGAGCCTAATTCTATCCATTCATGGAATGAAATAGCTGAAAAGTTCTTAGCAAAATATTTTCCACCCATAAAAAATGCCAGGGTGAGAAATGATATTACATCTTTTAGGAAAAAAGAATTTGAATCATTGTTTGAAGCATGGGAAAGATGGAAAGAACTTTTAAGAAAATGTCCACATCATGGTCTGCCTATCATTATTCAAATGGAAACTTTTTATAATGATTTAGAACCCCAAACTAGAATAATGCTTGATGCATCATCTGGGGGTGTGTTATTAAACTTGTCTTATAATGAAGCATGTGAATTAATTGATATAATTGCAACCAATAGTTTTAGTTGGCCTACTGAGAGGGTAAGTGCCCAAAAGAAACCAGCAGGGGTACATGAAATCAGTGATATATCAGCCCTATCTGCTCAGTTAGCCTCTCTGACAAACTTGTTCAAAAACTTCACTTCAACCAGTGCATCTGTACCTAGTGCAGCTGCACCAACTGAAAACACTGCAGCAGCCATAGAACAAACCCCCTAGGAGGCACAAGTTGTGTGTATTGTGGAGGAGGCCATTTGTATGAAGAATGTCCCAGCAACCCTGTCTCTGTCAATTTTGTTGGATATAATAGGAATAACAACCCTTACTCTAACACCTATAACCCTGGCTGGAAGAACCACCCAAATTTCAGATGGAACAATACTGGTGCATCTGCACCTAGTGCTTCTGCACCTAGTGCTTCTGCACCAGCCACACCACTAGAATTCCATTCTCAGAACAACCAAAAACAACAACCACCTGCCACTGATAACTCCTTCGAAGCCTTGCTCAAATCTTTCATTAGTGAAACCAGAACAGCTAGGCAAGCACAAGATGCATCTATAAAATATTTAGAGAATCAGGTGGGACAGCTAGCAACAACTCTGTATCAAAGACCAACAGGTACATTACCATCAAATACAGAAGCTACCACATCCCACAGGCCAGGAAAGGAGCAGGTGAAGGCCATTTCTCTAAGAAATGGAAAAGATCTTGCAGATCCAGGTGAGAATCAAGGTGAAGGTAAGAGAGAAAAAAATAAAAATGAAAAAAAAATACTCAAGATGCAGAAGCACCAGATGCATCTGCATCTCATGAAGTTCCAACTCCAAGGTTAGTTCCTGAATACCCTCCTCCTCCTTATCCTCAAAGATTAAAAAAGGCACATGAGGAGAAGCAATTCAGTAAGTTTCCTGAGATTTTAAAACAGATACACATCAATGTTCCCTTAGTTGAAGCACTTCATCAAATGCCTAATTATGCTAAATTTATGAAGGATGTACTTTCAAAAATAAGAAGATTAGGGGATTTTGAAACAGTTGCTATGTCTAAAGAATGCAGTCTAATTTTACAAAGCAAAATTCCAAGAAAACTAAAAGATCCTGGTAGCTTTACAGTCTCATTCTCAATAGGAAAATCTTATACAGGTCGTGCATTATGTGAATTAGGTGCAAGTATCAACTTAATGCCTAAATCCATATTTACACAACTGGGGATTGGAAATGCTAGGCCTACAACAGTAACACTTCAACTTGCTGACAGATCAATAGCTTATCCAGAGGGAATCATTGAAGATATTCTGGTTAAGGTTGACAAATTTGTATTTCCTGCAGATTTTGATGCAGATAAAGAAGTCCCAGTCATTCTTGGGAGACCATTCTTAGCAACTCGGAAAGCACTAATTGATGTGCAAAAAGGAGAACTGACCATGAGAGTAAATGATCAAGAGGTGAAATTCAATGTGATGAATGCTTTGAAGTATCCTGCTGAGGAGAGTGTAGAATGCTCAGCAATCACCACCCTTGACCATTTGGTGCAGAAGCAATTCCAGAAACAATATGATTATCTCACCAGTGCACTAGCACCAGATGCTTCTGCACCTCCTGAAGAAGAAATCTTGGAAAAAGACATTTTTTCAAGAAAAGCACCAGCACAAAAGGTATGGTCTAGAACTTTTGAATCTCTTAATTTAGAAGACCCTAACCTTAAAAAGAATTTACCCTCAACTGAACAACCTCCTAAGTTAGAATTGAAAGAACTGCCCAAACATTTGAAGTATGCTTTCTTAGGGGAAGATGATGCACTTCCAGTGATCATTGCCTCTGACTTAACAATAGAGCAAGAACATGATCTCATTTGTACCTTAAGAAAGCATACAAAAGCTATAGGCTGGCAAATGACAGACATAAAAGGAGTTAGCCCTTCTATATGTATGCATAGGATAAATTTAGAAGATAATTCTAAAAATTATATAGAATGGCAAAGAAGGCTAAATCCTATAATGAAAGAGGTTGTAAAGAAGGAAATCATTAAGTGGCTAGATGCTGGAATCATATACTCCATATCTGATAGTGCATGGATAAGCCCTATACAATGTGTTCCAAAGAAATGGGGTATGACAGTAATAGCCAATGAAATAAATGAATTGATACCAACAAGAACTGTTACAGGTTGGAGGATTTGTATGGATTATAGAAAACTCAATAAAGCCACAAAGAAAGATCACTTCCCTTTACCCTTCATTGACCAATTGTTAGATAGGTTAGCAGGTAAGGAATTTTATTGTTTCTTAGATGGTTATTCAGGGTACAATCAAATTGCAATAGAACCTGAAGACCAACAAAAAACTACCTTTACATGCCCCTACGGAACATTTGCATTTAGAAGAATGCTTTTTGGACTATGCAATGCACCTGCAACATTCCAAAGGTGCGTGATGTCCATATTTTCTGACTACATTGAGCAATCAATGGAAGTATTCATGGATGATTTCTCAGTATTTGGAAACACATTTCAAACATGTTTATCAAATTTAGAGAAAATTCTCCAAAGATGTGAGGAAACAAACTTAGTGCTTAATTGGGAGAAATGACATTTCATGGTACAAGAAGGCATCGTGTTAGGTCATAAAGTATCAAAGAAAGGTTTGGAAGTGGATCAAGCCAAGATTGAGGTCATTGAAAAACTGCCACCTCCAACAACTGTCAAAGGAATCAGAAGCTTCTTAGGCCATGCAGGCTTCTATAGAAGATTTATCAAAGATTTTTCAAGGACATCCAAGCCATTATGTACACTCTTGCAAATTGATGCACCTTTTAACTTTGATGAACCATGTATGGAAGCATTCCAAAAACTCAAAAAAGCATTGGTGACTGCACCAGTGATTGTTACACCAGATTGGAGTAGGCCCTTTGAATTAATGTGTGATGCTAGTGACTCTGCTGTAGGAGCTGTCTTAGGGAAAAGGTATGACAAAATCTTTCATTCTATTTATTATGCTAGCAAGACATTAATTGAAGCACAAATGAATTATACTGTAACAGAAAAAGAATTGTTAGCAGTGGTTTTTGCATTTGATAAATTTAGATCTTACTTGGTTGGCACTAAAATAATTGTCTATACTGATCATGCTGCCATCAAGTACTTAATTTCCAAAAAAGATGCAAAACCAAGGTTAATAAGATGGATTCTCCTCCTTCAAGAATTTGATCTTGAAATCAGAGACAAAAAAGGGGTGGAGAATCAGGTTGCTGACCATTTATCTAGACTTGAAGGTGAAAGAACAGGCACACAAAAGGGAGAAATCAAGGAAAGTTTTCCAGATGAAAAACTGTTAGCAATAACTGTGACAACATCCAGTGCTTCTGCACTTGGTGCAGAAGCACCTAGTGCAGCTGCACCTTGGTTTGCTGACATTGTTAACTTCCTTGTGAGCAAGAGGGTGCCAGTGGATATGACTTACCAACAAAGAAGGAGATTCTTTCACATAATTAAAGACTATCACTGGGGTGAACCATTTCACTACAAAATGTGTCCAGATCAATTAATGAGGAAATGCATCCCCCAAGAAGAACAGCAAGCAGTGCTTCTGCACTGCCATGCTGCACCATATGGAGGTCACTTTGGATGCAACAGAACAGCAGCTAAGGTACTACAGTCTGGTTATTATTGGCCAACTGTATTTAAAGATGCATATTCAATGGTCAAAACTTGTGACAAATGTCAAAGAGCAGGTAATATTTCTGAAAAACATGAACTGCCTAGAACCAATATATTAGAAATTGAACTTTTTGATGTGTGGGGCATGGATTTCATGGGTCCATTTCCACCTTCTTTTGGAAAACAATACATCTTGGTAGCTGTTGATTATGTGTCCATTTGGGTAGAGGCAGTAGCATTGCCTAATAATGATGCCAAATCTGTTAGCAAATTCCTTTTGAAAAATATTTTTACAAGGTTTGGCACCCCAAGGGCAATCATCAATGATGAAGGATCACATTTTTGCAATAAACTCATTGAAAATCTTCTTGCAAAATATGGGATTAAGCATAAGATTGCTACAGCCTGCCACCCACAAACAAGTAGACAAGCTGAGCTATCAAATAGGGAAATTAAAAGAATGCTTGAAAAAATGGTTGGACCATGAAGAAAAGATTGGTCTTTACATTTAGATGAGACATTATGGGCATACAGAACAGCATTTAAAACACCATTAGGTATGTTCCCCTATAGATTAGTCTATGGCAAAGCATGCCATCTGCCTTTTGAGTTGGAAAACAAATCTTATTGGGCTATGAAAAAGCTAAATTATGATCTCAACAAAGCAGAAGCACAAAGGTTTTTAGAGTTGAATGAATTAGATGAATTTAGGCAGTTCTCTTATGAGAATGCAGAAATTTACAAAACAAAAACAAATGCTTGGTATGACAAAAAAATCCAAAGAAGAGAGCTTAGAGAAGGAGGAATGGTCTTGCTATACAATTCTAGGTTGAAGTTATTTCCTGGAAAACTGAGATCAAGATGGTCAGGGCCATTCAAGCTAATCAAAATGTACCCCCATGGTGCAGTTAATTTATATGATGCAGCCACAAACACCTCTGTTCTGGAGTGGCCCAATAGGCCCAACGAGACAGTCCAGCGCGACCTGCAGCAAAGGGGTGTTGTGCGCAGCAACCAGGGGCAACATGGGCCAGCGGCCCATTCGACCAAGGCCGGCCCAGCGCGGCCCATCCTCTGCCTTGCTCCGCAAGATGCGGCCGGCCCCGCAAAAACCGCAACGGTTAGAACGCCAACGTTATATATACCACACCAGCATGTGGCTTCAGGTACGATATACTCACCTTGTGACCCTGCCCGTTGAAGCACCTCTAACTTGAGCGTTGGAGTGCCTTTGCAGGTACCACCCGCGTGCGGCCTACCACTCGGTCCTCCATCCCAGCGACCGAGCGACATCATCCAACAGCAACAACCCTTCGTATTGATCAGGTACGATCAATTGGCGACCACAGTGGGAGGCCCGAGCGCTATTCCACATCAAACCATGCCGCCGCGTCAGAAACGTACTTCATCCAGGCTCAATCAACCTGGGTCGAACGCCCAACCCGAGCATACCCCGGAGGGCGTGCCCGTGACCATTCACGAATCACAAGGCGACCCTCACCAATCACCTACGGTGCAGGGCGGTCGAGGACCGGTGTTGGGACGAACTCAACGGCCGGTCCAGCAACAAGAAATCCCGGCCGAGCTGGCCGATGCCGGAGTCACAGAGCCTCTCCCAGAGCATGTGACCCAGGCATTCCTCCAAATACTGCAGAACAAGAATCAGCTCATAGCTGACCGAGAAGCGCTCATCTCCCAGTATGAGCGGGCTGAAGCCTCGACCCGCCCGCGTGCGGCTCACAGGACGATGCCTAGATACAGGACGATGCCTAGGGGAGGCATTTCACGTAGAAGAAGTGTGTCACGCCGAACTCCTCCGCGTAGGAACAGGGTGCACAGGTCGCCCCCAGATAGGGGCGGACGACGTCGTCGGTCCCCTTCCAACGACTATGATTATGATTACGACGATGCTGACTCGAGCTACCGACTAGAGTCGAGCAGGTCGCCAACAAGATACTCGTCCGACGAGTCCTCAGGATCCCGCCGATCAAGAAGCAGGTCGTGGGACTCGTTTGAGGAATTTAATGACTACCGCAACGGGGAGATAAGAGACGTCTCCCATGCCACCAGCCAATCAAGAAGAAACTGTTCAGAGCGGCCTAGAGGTCGAACGTCGTCACATGCATCGCGGCACCACAGGCAACACCCGCCCGCGGCAGGAGGCTTTGGCGGTCATCCACCGACCAGCATTGGTCACTATGGCATGCCGGTCAACCTCGAAATGCAGCCTCATGGGGTTGATCTGGCCCCGACCGGCCAAGGACCCTTGACCAGAGAAATCAGGCGCTATCGGATCCCGAGAGATTTGAGGAAGCCCCCCAATCTGAACAAATTTGATGGCCGTGGAGATCCAGATAAACACTTAAGGTACTTCAACAACTACTGCAGCTACAGAGAGCTAGGTCGGACAATGAAGTGCCGACTTTTTCCCCAGTCGCTCGAAGGTCGGGCGCTAGAATGGTGGGAAACCCTACGTCCCAACACCATCTCTTCTTGGGAAGGTCTCGTAACAATGTTCCTAGCCAATTATACAGCCAACCGCTGCCAGTACAGGTATGAAGAGCACTTGGACACGATCGTCCAAGGAGAGAATGAATCCCTGAGGGAGTACATCGACCGATTCAACACTGAAGCCGACACGGTCCGCGACCTGTCAGATAGAGACAAGCTGAAATATCTAAAACGTGGTATAAGAGAGGACCACAGGTTTGCAGTAGAGTTCACGTTGAACCACTATAGCGACCTCGGCATGTTTCTTCGAAGGGCCAACGATCATATGGCTTACGAAGAAAAATTGGCCGCTAGGAAGGGCGCCCGAGCGCGACCCAAAGAGGAGCACAACAGGCCAGGTAGCGAGCAAGAAAGCCACCGAGAATACCGACCTAAGAAATATGAACAGCGCACGAAGTTGAATACTCCCATTGCGCAAATCTATTCTGAGCGACAGAACAGAGAATTCCTGAACAAGAAGCGACCCGACCCCCTCGTGCTCAAAGAAAGTCATCGACCGACCAAGAAGTACTGCCAATACCATTGTAGTAAGGGGCACGATACGAACGATTGTATGGCCCTCAAAGATGATATCGAGGACCTGATTCAAAGGGGAGAGCTGAGGGAGTATGTTCTAGAGGAAGAAGATGAGTTCAGCCCGCGAGCTGAAGAATGAATTCAAACGACCCTACAAACTGGTACTGATACTCGATCGATCAATAAAGGACAGGCGAGCACTCTTTTTTCCGAGGCTCGACCTTTTGAAAGTGTGTGTTTTAGTTAACATGTACGAGTGCATGCCCGAACACTCAGTAAAGTAGCGAGCGAACAAACAGGAACTAAAATTAAACTTTCGAATAAAAAGTACACAACGGGTTCACCACGGTCGAAACCGGGCACCCAATCCACCGACCGTTCGCAGGCCGGCAAGATGCATCAAGCCTCGAATAGGCTACGCTGCTTCACCCCTACCTGGCGCGCCACCGAGTTGGCCCAAACGAGTGCCACCGAGTTGGCCCAAAATAGATCACCGTGTTGATCAATTCGAACGTAGGATCCCGAGCGACCTACATCGAGCGCCATCGAAGTGGCCCAAGGGTCAGAATGATCCACAATCAAAGTAATCTAATGTATGCCGCCGAGCGACCTACATCGGGTGTCACCGCGTTGACACAAGCGAGTGCCACCGAGTTGGCCCAAAATAGATCACCGTGTTGATCAATTCGAACGTAGGATCCCGAGCGACCTACATCGAGCGCCATCGAAGTGGCCCAAGGGTCAGAATGATCCACAATCAAAGTAATCTAATGTATGCCGCCGAGCGACCTACATCGGGTGTCACCGCGTTGACACAAGCGAGTGCCACCGAGTTGGCCCAAAATAGATCACCGTGTTGATCAATTCGAACGTAGGATCCCGAGCGACCTACATCGAGCGCCATCGAAGTGGCCCAAGGGTCAGAATGATCCACAATCAAAGTAATCTAATGTATACCGCCGAGCGACCTACATCGGGTGTCACCGCGTTGACACAAGCGAGTGCCACCGAGTTGGCCCAAAATAGATCACCGTGTTGATCAATTCGAACGTAGGATCCCGAGCGGCCTACTAAGAGTGCCATCGAATGGCCCAAAGCGAGCGCCATCTATTGGCCCAAGCAAAGTGAGTGGCAGCGACCACGTCCCATCATGAGCGGCAGCAACCACATCCCAGTGTGAATGGCAGCGACCACGTTCCCATATGAGTGGCAGCGACCACACCCCCAACGGTCTACGCTAAGTCGCTCCCTGTAGGTCGGCCGAGCGAGGCTAGACAGGGGGGCAACGAGTCAAGCCTCGAATAGGCTGCGCTAAGTCGCTCCCGGTAGGTCGGCCGTGCATGACCCCACGGGGGCAGCGACCCCTGGATAGGTTTTGGTCCCGAGCGACCCAGTGCCTAGACTTCAAGCCAGACCGTGACTTGGTTTGGCGGCGACCACACACCTCAAGAGATTGAGACCCGTCGAACGGCCCAATCGAGAGCCATCGAACGGCCCGAGTATGATCAATAATGCGAGGAGCTAAACGGCCCCAACGAATATGGCCATTAAACGACCGGCCACAACGAAGAACCACCGAGCGGCCCACAGAGACCATGAGTAGCTACGACCACATTCCAACATGTGGGGCAGCGACCACATTCCTCAAATAGGCCGTGCTAGGTTGCTCCCTGCAGGTCGAGAGCCCCAGGCGACCAGTCAAAACGCTTAAGCGAACTTAAGCACAATCGAAGCGACCTAAGAATAGTCGCACCCCCAAGGGCGAGTTCGATCTGAGTCGATACTTGGTAAACTGCCCAAGGGACAGGGCCGAGACCCGACCGGTTGAAACGATTCAAGCCCCAGGTCGGTCTTAAATAAACCGGCTTGGACAAGAAGCTTTTCCTGCCAGCAAGCCTATCCTCCTCTTGCATGACCGATCTCATACCCGCTAAAGCAGAATCCAGAGCAGCCTCTACCACAACGGTCCCGCGCGACCTAACGAGGAGCATCGACCCCAGAACACCGGCCGGTCCCGTGCGACCATGCGGGAGGCAGCGACCACCTTCCCATCGTCCAAGCGTCACATCATCTTAAACAAGAGGTCGGCAGCGACCGACGCCAAACTCCGATTAATAGGCGGCAGCGACCGTCAGTCACCCTTCCACAACCCGAATGCAGGGGGGCAACGATTCAAGCCTCAGCCCGCTCTTAAGCGACCTAGGCTTGGGGGGCAACTGTTCTGGAGTGGCCCAATAGGCCCAACGAGACAGTCCAGCGCGACCTGCAGCAAAGGGGTGTTGTGCGCAGCAACCAGGGGCAACATGGGCCAGCGGCCCATTCGACCAAGGCCGGCCCAGCGCGGCCCATCCTCTGCCTTGCTCCGCAAGATGCGGCCGGCCCCGCAAAAACCGCAACGGTTAGAACGCCAACGTTATATATACCACACCAGCATGTGGCTTCAGGTACGATATACTCACCTTGTGACCCTGCCCGTTGAAGCACCTCTAACTTGAGCGTTGGAGTGCCTTTGCAGGTACCACCCGCGTGCGGCCTACCACTCGGTCCTCCATCCCAGCGACCGAGCGACATCATCCAACAGCAACAACCCTTCGTATTGATCAGGTACGATCAACCTCTTTCAAGGTAAATGGGCAGAGAGTCAAAATGTACTATGGTGAACATGTGGTGAGAGATAAACTCACCACCCATTTTCAAAATCTCTAAGGAAATGAGATAGTCAGGCTGAAAGACTCTTAAAACAAGCGCTTATGGGAGGCAACCCATGTTATTAAATATTTAGTTATGCAATTTTTGTTCAATTTGATGTTTTTCAAGTGTTTTGTAGGAACACAGGTTTTTAGTGCTTCTGCACTTAGGTGCATCTGCACCTAATAGTTCCTCAGTGCTACTGCACTAGAAATTTAAAAAATATACTTGGGTGGAAATTTTTCAAAAAGTGCCAGCACAACAAATTTGCAGTTGTGATCTGTGGCCTAGACTTCGTGTTGTGTCACCTAGCACCCCACGTGTCATCATGCATGCAGTTACACAAACACACCCCTAACGGCTACTAACCCTCATTAAACTCACGCAACCTCCCCAAAGTGACCGTTTCCCTTTAACAGTAATCACTCTACCACTCACAGAAACCGCAATTCACGAAATCCCCTTCTCTGTCAAGAAAATCCCCAAATTCTGAGAATACCAAGTTCCATCTTACGAAAATTCCAAAGTTCCTTGCCAACAATCCACAATGGTTCGCTAACAAAGCGCAAACTAAACCTCAGGCAAGGGCAGAGCCAGCACAGTCACCTCATCACAACAAAGTCCAAAGAAGCAGTCCAGTGCTACTGCACCTGCTTCAAGCACTATGGATCCTAAATTTGCACATTTCTAGGAAAGAAAATTCCTCCCTGAACGAGGCTATAGTCTGATGAAGGATCACCCTAATTTCATGGCAACAGTCTCAAGTCTCAATTGGGATATGTTCATACAACACAGAGCCTTCTATCTGGAACAGGTGGTCAGAGAGTTCTACTCTGGGATTCAAGGCAACAAACAAGGTAACATGCATGATCATTCTGTAATAAGAGGTAGAAAGGTTTATTTTAGTGCTGATAGAATCAATACTCACTATAACTTAGTCTATTCTGGGTCTGATTTCAAAGAAAAAGTAGAAAAATATGGAAAGAAAGAGATGGAAAGAATCAAGTCTAGGATTGCTGTGAAAAACTCCAAATGGGATAAGATTTCCAACACTGAATTCAAACTGAAAATAGATATTTAGTCCCTGAGTTAGGCAATTGGTATTTGTTTATTGATTGTTCCATTTTCCCTACATCCCACACATACACACTGTCCAAAGATAGGTTGATCCTTTTGGATGCAATCTTAGCAAATAAAAATGTGGATGTGGGGAAGATTATCAATAAACAAATTCTAGATTGTGCAGCAAGGAAGGAAAGATTTCTATTTTTTCCATGCTTGATCACTGAGCTCTGTATGAAGCAAGGGGTAGATATCAGTCCTGAAGAGCACAAGCAGAGAAAATATCCTCCAGGCCCACTATCTGCTGAGCTGAAAGAAAGAACAAAAATTAAAACTGAAGAAAACACCCTGGTGCAGAAGCACTTAGTGCAGAAGCACCAGGCTGTTTGGAAATTTCAGCAAGAACAGCATGAGTGGCTACAACTCAGATTGATGGAGATATCTCAGGTACCAACTCAAATAGAAACCCCAGTGTTTCCTACATGGGTCTTTCAGAATCCAGAAGAAGAAGAAGAGGAAAAAAAGAAAGAGAGAAGAAGAAACGGAAGAAGAAAAGGAGGAAGAGAAGGAAGAGAGTGAAGAGGAAAATAAGAAGAAAAAGATCATGAAAAGAAAGAGGGAGACACAAAGGAAGCAGAAAGGTAAGAAGAAGAGAATTGAGGAAGAAGAGGAAGAGCTGCTAAGTGAAGGGCTAGCTGAGACTGATGAGGATGAGACACTAACAAGAATGGTGAAGGAAATGGAGAGAAATGAAGATGAGGAGGATGAGGATACCACTGAGAGTGAAGACAAGAGTGGAGAAGAAGAGGACCAGAATATGAGCATGGAGGAATTAGTGAGGAAGAAGTATGAAGTCAGAACCCAAACAAAACCACTCCTCACCCAAGTTACTCCACCAACCCACCCCCAGCTAGAAAAATCAACATCACCATCCACAGGAAAAACACCTACCCCACCAAACTCTCAATCACCATCACCTATTCCCCAGTCATCATCACCACCACCCCTCCACCAAGAAAGCCAACCTGAACAAGAAACAGCCACACAAACCTCTAACATTATTTTTCAGAAACAATCTTTGCAGGTTATTGAGGAAGATCCTATTGAAGAAGAAGGAAAAACCAGCTCTGAAGAAGAAAATGCCAACCCAGATACACCGGCAACAGATGCAACTGCACCTAGTGCAGATGCATCTCTAGGTGTTCCAGTTGTGACAGTCATACCCAAGAACAAAGAAGACACTGTCAAACTGGTGCTGGAAGAGCTGGCACAGAAGAAAAGAGAAGATTTTGTGTTGTGGGCCTATGGCCAGTGTTGAGTCTTGTGTCATTGTGTGCTAAGATATGTTGCTTGTTGTTGATTATCCGTGTTGCATCATTGTGTCTCATGCATATCATTTGCATATGGGGTAGTTGGCCCCGGAGCTAGTCTCCACCACGTTGGATTGCCTCTTTTGGCATGGATTTTTGTTGGAAGCCTCATTTGGTTGGACCCGGTACCACATGCATTATAGGGTAGTTGGCCCTCTATTGAGCATCCCGCATTCATACCGCATGTTTGAAGTCACTGACTGTGGTGAACTGTTGTTGTTGTATATTGACTGTTGTTGTATATTGACTGTTGTCGTTATATATTGAATGTTGGGTCGATATTTGACTGTTGAGATGATATTTGCATGTTGTGCTGATGTTGACCGTTGTGCTGATATTGACTGTTATGTCCATGCTGTTGTTGACCTGTTGTCTGTTATGATTATCTGACTTTCTGACCTAGATATACGGTCTTTCATGCGATTCTTGTGGGGAGTATCTTGTGGAGTGCAACTGTGAGGATGAGTGGGTAACTATATCAGAAAATTACCCATGGTTATGCACTACCAATGAGGAACAAGAAGAACAAGCCCCAACAAAAGAAGAATCTGGGGAGGATAAGGAAGATGAGGAAGAAGAAAAGATTGAAATGGAGGAGCATGTAGTTTGGAGGGAAGATCAAAACTCCCAATGTTGGGAAGGGGTGACATATACTTAGACTCCTTCTATGCCTTATTCATCACCCTTCACCTTAAAAGGGTATGGAAGCATCTACAATTATGTTTCAAATTCATGATGTTCCTGCCCCAGAAGCGAAAGAAGAAGGATGATGTGTTCTTCTTGTCATATCAGCCACCTTGACAGTGGAATGACAAACGTCAAGCTAGTGGCGTTAAAGAAGCGCTTGGTGGGAGGCAACCCATTGGTTCATTATTTACTGTTTTGAGTCTTTATTTTTCATTCCCTTTTTGACTTATTTTGCACTTTGGTCTGTACTCATTATAACTTACTCTGTGATATTGAGGCACCACTACCCTATTCTTTTTTGTTAAAGTAGCTTCAATGAAGATGATGTGTGGCATTTGGCTTCGCATGTGTACATTTTACCTGTTGAGCACTCGCACGTCAAGTTTTATCATCAACTACTAGCAGTGGTCATGACAAAAGTTGCGGAAGTTCTTTATCATCTGTGAGCAGCATCTCTCAAGTTCTATCTCTACGATCCCAACTGTGAGGTTTGAGCCTAAACACATTCTTATATATATTGTGTGTATTTCTTGCCTGCATTAGTCTGCAGAACTTAACATTGTGCTTAATTGTTTTTGCATTTGATTTTCATACACACTGAGGCATTTCTTTTGGCACCCCTGAGCCTTTCAAACCGCACCTAACTAATGTTTATCCTCTGCTAGCCCGTCTGAGCCTATTGTTAAAAATTGTATGCTGTTTCTCTGAAAATCATAGCCTAGTTAATTCTTAACTTGGAGTTAGGTAACAAAAGCTGTGAGAGTGGGAAAAATTCTAAGTTTGGGGTTGCTCGTGGAATAGCAACATTCTAAGTTTGCGGTGATATACAAGAGAAGGAACAAAGAAAAAATATATATATATATATATATATCAAAAAAAAGAGAAAAAGAATAAATAAATAAATAAATAAAATCCTTCTCTTGTTTGTTGAATGCTTTGGGAAAATGGGTGAGTAAGTGAATTGTGCGAAATTGACTGAGTGAGAGGTAGGCTTAACTCCAAGTGCAACCTACTTATCCAAATTTTCCACCCTTACCTAAGCCCCGCTATAACCCTTAAAGTCCTCAAAATGTGTGTATGCAAGTCATTTGTATAGACTGATATAGAACTCTGTCAAGCCTATGAAACGATGATGCAGGTACTGTGAATTGAGTGAATACCCGAAACACCTCAAGAGTGAAACACTGGTGAGATGTGTGCAATAGAGAAACTTGAGAATGCTGCCTGCTTATGATTCAATACTTCCAATGCGGTTGTCCTGCCACTGTATTAGGTTGATGATGATAGTTGATGTGCTGACTGTTTAAGGTTGATGTATTATATGTAACAGCTAAATAGCAAAATCAGCCACAGTCTGAATTGATTGTTTGCTTGAGGACAAGCAAAAGTTTAAGTTTGGGGTTGTGTTGACTCTCAATCATATGATGTAAGTTATGCATTTTTAGGACCAATTGTGCAGGTTTTTCATTGTATCACAGTCATTATCTGGGGATTTAGTCTAGTTTTAGATAATTGTAGTAGGAAGTTCATTTGTAAGTAATTCCTTCACTTTTGGAGCTAAATTGGACTTGAAGACCTCTAATTGATTGTGGCATCATTCGGCGAACCAGACACTTGCCCGGAAATGCAGCAAAATGGAGGGATTTAATTTCTGTTCAATATCGCGTCGCGACCAAGAGGGTTCGCGACGCGACCAGGAGGAGTTTTGCGAAGCCAGATGTTTCTGTCCTATTTCGCGACGCGATGGTCACGGGTCGCGTCGCGATGGTGAGCGAAAATTAGGGTTTTTAAAGCAGTTTCAGCGTTTTTCCTGAGGACTTCGTCTGGAGAGCAGTGCTAGGGTTTGGAGGAGCAGCTGGGGGCGAATTTGGAGGCCTTCCTTCACCTTGGGAACAAGGGTTTGAAGGTTCTAATGGATCCTTACTTGTGTAATCTTCTCCTAATCTTGATTTCTACTCTTATGATGTTGTCTACTTAGTTTCTTTTGATTAGGGAGAGATGACTCTTCCCAAAACTATCCTATGAATGCTTTGTTATGGTTAATACAATTAGTAGTTTGAATTATCATAAGTCTATGCCTCTGAGTTTAATGCTTTATAGTTACATATGATAATTATAATGATCTAGGTTATGTGATTGCATAGGAATATGGGTTGCATGCTGGATATGGGGTATTAGATCATGTACTTGTGATCACCATAGGAATATGGGGTTAGATGCATGAATTCTTTATTTCTTGAGTTTATTGCTTTACCGATTGGCATGATTCACCTAAGGAATTAAGGTAACTCAATTAGGTAAAAGGGGTTCTGAGGCAAGGAATTGCTCTTAACCTATGATAGTGAATTGAATCTGGTAGTTCAAACAACTGATCTGTAATTAGCTGAAGGTCATAGGATAGCATAGGGAAGATGAATCAATCCTTAATCGCTTTATTTTCAAACACTATCTTGCATTTAATTTACAAAATCCCAAAAAGATTATCGTTCCGTTTCTACTGCTAAGAATTAATAAACTTGCCTAATTGATAATAAAACACAATCCCTGTGGATACGACCGGTTACTTACCGTATTTTATTACTTGCGACGACATTTGGTACACTTGCCAAAGTCTTAACAAGTTTTTGGCGCCGTTGCCGGGGATTGTTGATTTCATTGTCAATAAGGCAATTGAGTTAATTCTTAGTTGTTTTATTTTGTTTTATTTTATTTTAGTATTTATTTTTTGTTTTATTTATTTAGATACTTAGTTAGAGTGTTGGACTTGTTAACCGCGGTTTGTTGAAGTGTTTCAGTGAACTGTGTAGCAGGGGCAAAGTTCGAAAGAATTGCTGTTTGTCCCGAAAAAAAATATCATGGAATCCACTTCTCGGATGGAAGATGCTTTGGCCCAGTTTAGGCAAATGACTAAGACTATCTTCCAGCCTAAAGAGCAAGCTTCTCGGTTGGAAGATGCTTTGTCCGAGTTTATGCGAATGTCCGAGACCCTCTTCCAACCTCAAGAGCAAGTGATGATAGAGTCCTCACCACCCTCACTTAGCGGTAATTTTTGTGAAGAACCCCACTTGAATGGAAAATGTGTGACACGCACCTTTTGCGATTCTTGTGGGGAGTATCTTGTGGAGTGCAACTGTGAGGATGAGTGGGTAACTATATCAGAAAATTACCCATGGTTATGCACTACCAATGAGGAACAAGAAGAACAAGCCCCAACAAAAGAAGAATCTGGGGAGGATAAGGAAGATGAGGAAGAAGAAAAGATTGAAATGGAGGAGCATGTAGTTTGGAGGGAAGATCAAAACTCCCAATGTGGGGAAGGGGTGAAAACCCAACAAGAAAAAACCCAACAAATCATGGTTCCTATTATTCTTCCAAGTAGCAAGGAGTATAGAAGTGAGGAGATTGACATATACTTAGACTCCTTCTATGCCTTATTCATCACCCTTCACCTTAAAAGGGTATGGAAGCATCTACAATTATGTTTCAAATTCATGATGTTCCTGCCCCAGAAGCGAAAGAAGAAGGATGATGTGTTCTTCTTGTCATATCAGCCACCTTGACAGTGGAATGACAAACGTCAAGCTAGTGGCGTTAAAGAAGCGCTTGGTGGGAGGCAACCCATTGGTTCATTATTTACTGTTTTGAGTCTTTATTTTTCATTCCCTTTTTGACTTATTTTGCACTTTGGTCTGTACTCATTATAACTTACTCTGTGATATTGAGGCACCACTACCCTATTCTTTTTTGTTAAAGTAGCTTCAATGAAGATGATGTGTGGCATTTGGCTTCGCATGTGTACATTTTACCTGTTGAGCACTCGCACGTCAAGTTTTATCATCAAGTACTAGCAGTGGTCATGACAAAAGTTGCGGAAGTTCTTTATCATCTGTGAGCAGCATCTCTCAAGTTCTATCTCTACGATCCCAACTGTGAGGTTTGAGCCTAAACACATTCTTATATATATTGTGTGTATTCCTTGCCTGCATTAGTCTGCAGAACTTGACATTGTGCTTAATTGTTTTTGCATTTGATTTTCATACACACTGAGGCATTTCTTTTGGCACCCCTGAGCCTTTCAAACCGCACCTAACTAATGTTTATCCTCTGCTAGCCCCTCTGAGCCTATTGTTAAAAATTGTATGCTGTTTCTCTGAAAATCATAGCCTAGTTAATTCTTAACTTGGAGTTAGGTAACAAAAGCTGTGAGAGTGGGAAAAATTCTAAGTTTGGGGTTGCTCGTGGAATAGCAACATTCTAAGTTTGGGGTGATATACAAGAGAAGGAACAAAGAAAATATATATATATATATATCAAAAAAAAGAGAAAAAGAATAAATAAATAAATAAAATCCTTCTCTTGTTTGTTGAATGCTTTGGGAAAATGGGTGAGTAAGTGAATTGTGCGAAATTGACTGAGTGAGAGGTAGGCCTAACTCCAAGTGCAACCTACTTATCCAAGTTGTCCACCCTTACCTAAGCCCCGCTATAACCCTTAAACTCCTCAAAATGTGTGTATGCAAGTCATTTGTATAGACTGATATAGAACTCTGTCAAGCCTATGAAACGATGATGCAGGTACTGTGAATTGAGTGAATACCCGAAACACCTCAAGAGTGAAACACTGGTGAGATGTGTGCAATAGAGAAACTTGAGAATGCTGCCTGCTTATGATTCAATACTTCCAATGCGGTTGTCCTGCCACTGTATTAGGTTGATGATGATAGTTGATGTGCTGACTGGTTAAGGTTGATGTATTATATGTAACAGCTAAATAGCAAAATCAGCCACAGTCTGAATTGATTGTTTGCTTGAGGACAAGCAAAAGTTTAAGTTTGGGGTTGTGTTGACTCTCAATCATATGATGTAAGTTATGCATTTTTAGGACCAATTGTGCAGGTTTTTCATTGTATCACAGTCATTATCTGGGGATTTAGTCTAGTTTTAGATAATTGTAGTAGGAAGTTCATTTGTAAGTAATTCCTTCACTTTTGGAGCTAAATTGGACTTGAAGACCTCTAATTGATTGTGGCATCATTCGGCGAACCAGACACTTGCCCGGAAATGCAGCAAAATGGAGGGATTTAATTTCTGTTCAATATCGCGTCGCGACCAGGAGGGTTCGCGACGCGACCAGGAGGAGTTTTGCGAAGCCAGATGTTTCTGTCCTATTTCGCGACGCGATGGTCACGGGTCGCGTCGCGATGGTGAGCGAAAATTAGGGTTTTTAAAGCAGTTTCAGCGTTTTTCCTGAGGACTTCGTGTGGAGAGCAGTGCTAGGGTTTGGAGGAGCAGCTGGGGGCGAATTTGGAGGCCTTCCTTCACCTTGGGAACAAGGGTTTGAAGGTTCTAATGGATCCTTACTTGTGTAATCTTCTCCTAATCTTGATTTCTACTCTTATGATGTTGTCTACTTAGTTTCTTTTGATTAGGGAGAGATGACTCTTCCCAAAACTATCCTATGAATGCTTTGTTATGGTTAATACAATTAGTAGTTTGAATTATCATAAGTCTATGCCTCTGAGTTTAATGCTTTATAGTTACATATGATAATTATAATGATCTAGGTTATGTGATTGCATAGGAATATGGGTTGCATGCTGGATATGGGGTATTAAATAATGTACTTGTGATCACCATAGGAATATGGGGTTGGATGCATGAATTCTTTATTTCTTGAGTTTATTGCTTTACCGATTGGCATGATTCACCTAAGGAATTAGGGTAACTCAATTAGGTAAAAGGGGTTCTGAGGCAAGGAATTGCTCTTAACCTATGATAGTGAATTGAATCTGGTAGTTCAAACAACTGATCTGCAATTAGCTGAAGGTCATAGGATAGCGTAGGGAAGATGAATCAATCCTTAATCGCTTTATTTTCAAACACTATCTTGCATTTAATTTACAAAATCCCAAAAAGATTATCGTTCCGTTTCTACCGCTAAGAATTAATAAACTTGCCTAATTGATAATAAAACACAATCCCTGTGGATACGACCGGTTACTTACCGTATTTTATTACTTGCGACGACATTTGGTACACTTGCCAAAGTCTTAACAACAGGCCAGTTCTGATATAATATGAACAATCTGGTTCTTCTGGATGTTCAGGATAAGGTCCTGATTCCATTGTTTCACTTGACCTCAAATTCATTTGCCACATTGCATCTGAAATTGAAATACCATGATTTGTACAAGTAAATAAATTTTCCCATTCTGTATATGTATAATGTATCTGACAAAATGGAAGTATCTAACAAACAGTAACAACGAAGAAAGAAAACACAAGATAAGCTGAGTTCTTAGCTTTGTGATTGATCTTGTAGCTCGCATCTACAAGAATCATCACCTGAAAGATAGAAATCATCAAGATCAGTGTTGATTTTTAAGAACCCTGGCAGAGAAACAAACGAAGAAACGAAGAGAAACAAAGAAGAAACAAAGAAGAAGAAACTGGTATAAATGGATAGATCATAGTGTATATCCAATTCAAATCACACAGAAACAGAAACTGGTATAAATGGATAGATAAATATGTATACCTTCAAGGAGGTACAGAAGGTCCACACACTTATAACATCAAAATCAAGGAATGTAGCAAAACAATATAAAATAATAGAACTTAAGAGCACCAACCATATCCTACAATGAAAGATATCAAAACAATGGAAACAATAATAAAATAGCATAATCAATAATTAAAATGTGCAGAGTATGTTTGCAAAGTATTTTTCAATGAGGAAGACAAATCTTATTTAGTTCTTTCACTTTTGTATCCAACCATCCATTTGGAAGTAACATATATTTATACCACCATAGCTAACATTAATAGGTGAAAGGGGCTACCAAATTGATTGATGAAAGATCTCCAACCCCATATAGAAGAAAATCCGCAAAGTAGGCTCACTCTTGAATTTCATTGAACCATCTATATGTTTCGGAAAAGGCTCAAAAACTATAAACATGTATATATAAGAATACATATCAAGTACCATAAGCTCTTCCTACGTTTTGACTTTGCCTTTTATAGTTGCTGGCACCTCAATTCGCTTTTCCTGAGAAAAATTCACTTCAATGGTAAGCTGGGATTCTCTAGTACACAATTATAAACATAATAGATGAGTAGAAATATTGTAAATGAAGTTAAATCTTCAAAGGTGTTATGAATTGAACTTGGATAGTTTAGAAAGATTGCAAAGCAAATATTACAGAATACCATATTAAAATCTCACTAAGTTGTATAGCATTTTCCTAGAAGGCAATTAATGCCATAGTCTATATAAACTGCACGATATAGCATTAGAAGATTGCAGAGTAAAAACGGAAACTTGAAAGGTTGAAATAAACTGCAAAACAAATTGCAAAAACCTGATCCAACCAAACCTCAAAGACTAACTTAGGAGATAACATTCCTAGTTGACAAATTGACTTCTAAATAAACTTTTTCTCTTGACACCAAAAAATGTTAATAACTCAGTTTCATTATCTAAGCTCATCACAATCAAGCAATGGTCACCATACAATGTTAATAACTCAGTTTCAGGAGCAATTTAATGCTCTTACGTTCCATAACTTGTTGAAGCAAATAAGACATACGATGACATTATGACACGAAGATCTTTTTGGAAAAGTGAGTCACTCTATACAATAGGTTTTTTTTGGCAATATATATGAAGATTTCCTAGAAGATCTTATTCAGAAGTCTGGTTCTAAAGCAAAAATGGTCACCATTTCAAAATATCTGCAAAAATGGTCACCATAGGTAGATTCCAAGCATTGTGGTGATGAGAATGTGACAAAGAAAGGTCACAAAATTGTATTCAGCAAACTCAAATAGAAGCCATATATATTATTGACATTTATTAAACACCCAAAATAAAAAGAAACAATTCAGTTAGCTAAAACTAAAATAGTTATCCAAAGAGTAGATTACAATTTCAGAAAGGAGAGTGAAACAAAAATTAAAATAGTAATCCATGTCAAACAAATTAATGACATAAATTTATACATCAAGTAAGCACAATGTTTACACAAACCTGTTTCTTGAGGTATACAATCAGCTCCTACAAACAAGAAAGTAACAACAACACTGCATTTTACAAGTCAGTTCACGAAATCAAACTGGTCCTTGCACCATGTCACTATTCAATCGTAATATTAATAAGAATGTATAATCAACGAAAAAGATTCAACCTTTAAACAAAACTTCAACAACAAAATCAAAATCAGTACCAAAATTAAACAAAACTTACACAAAACAACAAAAAGAAGAAAACCCTAAAATAGTAGTCTGAGAGAAAGAGACAACCCGTGAGAGGAAGAAAACCCTTGCTCAATATCTTCAGAGATCAAGATTTCCCCTACAGATAACCAAAAGCAAGAAGAAACGAAGGCTATATTAGAGAGAAGACCGAATGGTAGGTTTACTACTAAAAGAAATTGAGAAGGAGAGATCGAACCTGAAAGCAATTGGGATTCCATGAGAGAACGAGAGCGAAGGAGGGATTGAAATGAGCGATTGAAATGAGCGAAGGAGGGTTCCATGAGAGAATCAGAGCGAAGGTCGGTGGCGAGAGAGAAACTCGAGGAGGAAAGATCGAGGGAGACAGAGTTTGAGAGTGAGAGTAGGGTTCGAGAGAAATGAGATCTAATCTTTAATTTTATTCCAAAATACTTTTGAAGTCAGGTCATATAGGAGCTTGTCTTTAAATGTTAAAACTTCTCACTTTTGAAGTCAAGCATAATTACGCATGACTTCAAAACATGCGCGTCAAATAAAGATTTTCATCTTAATTACAAGTTTGCCACCGCGTCAACATTTAAAGTCAGGCATCTGAGCGCCTGACGTTAAATGTCTAATTCTTTTCTTGATTTTGCACTAGTGTATGTTCCATGTAATGGGGACAATGTATTCAATGTAAAGGCCCACAACCATACAATAAGTCATAAGTAAGGAAATCATTAATGGTTCACATCAATGCCGCTCTAATCATCAAATTCAGTTTTTGTTCAATATCATACGTCAAAAACACCTTTCCACAACCTCTTAGATCTTAAATTAGACGTTTCCAATGGACATCAATGTCATCTTTTGGATTAGATGGGTCATATATCTGACAAGTCAAAAACATATACAATTTAGTGAGGCACATCTTAGGAGAATGATAGTACCGAGTAACAATAACTGGCCAACAAGAATACGACATTGTCGTTAGTTGGATATAAGGCATAAATCCATCATAGCATAACCTAAGTTGTACATTGCATGGATCTGCTGCAAAATCATAATTTACCTAATTAAATTGTTTCCATGCTTCACCGTCAGATGGATGACACAACATGTCGACATCCTTTGCAACCTAGGAACTACTGGACTACTTTTATTCCCATAATGCTATATCATTTGTCCTGCAGTATGCATTTATGCAAACATCCTTTGCAACCTAGGTACTACTGGAAAATAAAAAATTGACTTTAAAGGAATCAATTTGTGACTACTTGTCCCCTATTTATGAACATGATACCTTGGAACTTTACAAATTTTCCATTCAATTGGTGCATGTCATTTTTACCAAATTCTTTAGTGTAGTACAACATATATGCCCACCATACAATCAGTTGATCTTTTTAGCTTGCAATCCTAACTTGGACACTACATCTTAGCCTCATCATAACTTTTTGGAAAAGTATCCTTTCGCATCTAACATCAAATTAGTGACAAAATCTCACCCCAGCTCAAAAATATTACTCATCAACATGAAAAAGCTAAAAGCTTTACACACATCAGTAATCTTGGGTGTTGGGACCCATCAAACAACTTCTTGTTTGTATCTATACACAAATTATAAACTCTTTGTACCTCCTCATTTGGAAGTTCATCAACATTATCATACTGAGGCTCATCGATTGACATGTTCACCCTAAGAGCATCACAAACCATATTTTATATCAAATGAAACATTTCGTTGTATCCAACATATGCAAAACTAGTTAAAGCTCCTAAGTGAACACGTGGAAGTATTTCTCCATGATCAATCCAAATCTAGTAATTAGGCTTGAACCTACCTGATACAAGTGAACCTTGAAATCAGCTTTGGACTTAATAGATATACATTGGCAGTTAATGCACGGACATACAATCACCCTTTAATTTGAACTAATCATGTCACTTTGCGACAATAACAAACTCTTAAACCCTACTTGCAAACAATTGTTTCAAACTCCTATATTGCACTATATTCCGAAAATGTGGATAAGAAGTAATAATGTGGAGAAGAAGTAACAATTGTTTCAAACTTCTTCTCCACATTTTTGGAATATAGTGCAATATAGGAGTTTGAAACAATCGTTTGCAAGTAGGGTTTAAGAGTTTGTTATTGTCGCAAAGTGACATGATTAGTTCAAATTAAAGGGTGATTGTATGTCCGTGCATTAATTGCCAATGTATACCTATTAAGTCCAAAGCTGATTTCAAGGTTCACTTGTATCAGGTAGGTTCAAGCCTAATTACTAGATTTGGATTGATCATGGAGAAATACTTCCATGTGTTCACTTAGGAGCTTTAACTAGTTTTGAATATGTTGGATACAACGAAATATTTGATTTAATATAAAATATGGTTTGTGGTGCTCTTAGGGTGAACATTTTTGAGCCGTTTCTACTAGTATATCATTTTAAATTGTCTCTACTTCCACGTTTCAAAAGAACGTGGAGAAAGAAATTGCGGCTATTTTCCAATTAAACAAGCATTCTCTTGAAATGATCTCTTTGGAGATAATTACGAGCAAAATACGGGGGGGTGGGGGTCACTTCCTCAACTTTTCCATAACCAACACCCAATTTAACAATGATACAGTAGCAACAACTCAAACTTTATAAAACTACAACTAAAAACAATTACATTCTTGCCATAATACATGATACACACATATTATAAAAAATGAGAGATGCAATACAACAGAAACAAAATCAACGAGCAAATTGTGCATTCTAGCCCCTTCCTCTCCAGAAAACTCGAAACCTATCACAAGACATGGATATTATCCTATGGCTAACTTAGCTCTCTAAATGGAAGCCATACATGGATAAATATTATACATTATGGTAAAATCATACTAAAACAAGACATGAGTTTTAGAAAATTCAACAAAACCCAAACCAGACAAAAATTAAAGGTCAATATCAACAACAAAAAATATCACAAACCCCGCATCACAGTACTTTTTCTCTCCGCAGTATGGTATTAGACAGGGAGATCCTATGTCTCCGTATATATTTTTGCTTTGTATGGATAAATTATATTTCTCAAGAAGTGAGCAATGGCAATATGGAAACCTATTTAAGCTGGTAGAAATGGGCTTCGTGTTTCTCACCTCATGTTTGTTGATGATTTACTCTTATTTGGTGTTGATACCACCCATCAAGTTCATATCATGTGTAATGTTCTTGATAAATTCTGTAAGAAGTATGGGCAATTGGTTAGCATTGATAAGATAGTCATCTTGTTTGGTAAAAGTGTCACTACAGGTGTAGAGAAGAAGCATTGTGACTCAAACGGGTTTTAGAGAGGTTCAATCTCTTGGAAAATATCTTGGCATCCCATTGATTGGGCGCCCCCCAAAAATTTATGACTATGCTTATTCTGTTGATATGGTGAAAACCAAGCTTTCTAATTGGAAGTCCAACCAGCTTTCCATTGCAGGTGGGGTGACTCTATCTAAGGCGGTCATTGAAGCCATTCCTTTATATCCTATGATGACATCGGTAATCCCTAAAACTTGCCTTAGGGAAATCCATCAGCTCCAATGAAGATTTATTTGAGGAGAGAGTGCCAGTCAAAGGCGGTATCAAGTAGTGGGATGGGAAGTAATCACTAAGCCCAAGCATATGGGGGCTCATCCTCCGAAATCTCACCACTATGAACACCGCTTGCATCTTGATGCTTACTTGAGCGTGGAATCATAATGAGTTTAAGCTTTGGTGTGAAGTATTGACTGATAAATATGGTAATGTACGGCTTGAAGATGTTAGACAATAGTATAACCTTAGAGGGGGGGGTGAATAAGGTTATGTGAAAATCTTGGATTCTTTTCAATTTTAAGATAATGCTAGTTTTAAATCAAATGCGGAAACTTAGATTTAAACTTTTTATATGATGCAAGCAAGCAGATTTAGGCACAATGAGATGTTATACTATTTTCAATATACACACTAAGATTAGTTATAAGAAGAGTAGTGATATTGAATATAGTAGAAAGTAGATCAATTTGCAGAGATATGGAAGATGATAGATAAGCACAAGATCAGAATAGTATAGTTGTAAACAGATCTTTAGATAATATGAAAAGTATGATTATAAACAGATCTAAAGGATATTCAATATAGCAATAAGCAAGGGTATAGATAATAAAGCAAAGTAAAGAGATAGGGATAGAGATACACCAGGAATTTAGCGAGGTTCGGGATAAAAGCCCTACGTCCTCGGCCTCCGGCTTTGCAACCTTTGGACTTGATAACAACCACTATATTGAAGAATTGTTTACAAACAGGCAACTTCAAAATAGCAAATCTCAATTCCCCCAACTGAGAACCCGAGCACCTAGCTAAGGATTTCAACCCGCTTCAATCTCCTGATTGAACGACCCAAGAGCACCTCCCAGGATTTCACTACCACTTCAATCTTCCCTGATTGAACGACCCAAGATTACCTCCCAGGATTTCAAACCAACTCAATCTCCTGATTGAGAGACCCAAGAAAACTTCCCAGGATTTCAAACCAACTCAATCTCCTGATTGAGAGACCCAAGAACGCTTCCCAGGATTTCAAAATGACCCCACAAAAGTAGATTACAATATAGAAGCTATGATCCAATCACCTCAGATAATATGACAATATAATAGCTGCGAGAGATGAGTAGATCTATAAAAATGATATGAAAGTGATAGCTCTATTTTTCTCTTTCTCAGATCTAGAAATTCGTATGACAAGAATAGAGAATTTTTTGTGAAAATGTGGTGTCCTGAAATGTGACTTGAGGTTGCCTATTTATAGGCTTAGGAGTGCGTAGGATTTTGAAAAAAACATTTAATGAAATGATGAATCGATTGTTTGATGAAGTTAAAATGTTGATGAATCGATTCTTATCATTTTAGAAGTCATAAGAATCGGTTATATGGCTAGTTAAAAAATTGAGGAATCGATTCTTTACATGTGGAGAACATAGGAATCGATTGTTTGTTTCTTTAGAAATAGGTGGGAATCGATTTTCAGGACATCCTGAATAAGGTAGGAATCGATTCTTACTTTGTTTAAAATGAGGAGGAATCGATTCATAGCCTATAGGATTGCTTGAAAATCGATTTCATAGTCTTTTGAAATAGAAGGAAATCGATTCTTACCTTTGGCTTATGTATATGCATGAATCGATTACATACTTCAAACATAGGGCAAGGAAATCGATTCTTGGCCTATAGGTGAGCCTAAAATCGATTTCATAGCCTATATAAATTATATAAATCGATTTCATAGCCATTGGAACAAAATAGAAAATGATTTTTGATTTCCACAAAATCGTTTTTAGGTTTAGGTGCCACCTTATGCATGCATGCAAAAATATATTTCAAAACCCTAATTTTGTTGCATCATGCATGTTTTCAAAAGTCATCTCTCAGCTACTAAAATGTCATATACCTTAAGTGATAGGACCTTACATTGTGTCCTAAAGAAAGCGGATAAACAATTAGGTCTTCATCTTCAAAGGTGGCTTCTTCTCCAAGCTGCTCCACTTTAATGCTTCCTGTTTTTTGCTTTATGTCCTGTACTTAATTCAACTTGAACCATTAGTAGATAATGTGTAATTTGTTATCATACAAAACAAAGTGTTTGCCCTTGGTTCAACAAACTCCCCCTTTTTGATGATAACAAATTACATTATGCATAGAGGGTTTGATAGCAATGAAACTTTTTCAAAAAGCTCCCCCTAAGCATATGCATAATAAAATAAACAGTACATCAGCAGGATAGCAGCAATTATTTTCTCCCCTCACATATACCTCGCATATATTCTCTCCCACATATAAATGCATAATATTCTCTCCCCCTTTGTTTTCATCAAAAAGGAGGGGGGGTGAGCACATAGCATATGAGATAATCACAAACAGACATAATCACTTTGTAAACTAGCAAAGGAGCACATAGCATATGAGATATCAGAAACAGTAGTTCATGCTATGCTCCCCCTTACTTGGTGATCCCCCTTAATAATTTTAGAATGCAAGGCTTTAGCAAAAAGAGGGTGGATCATCATGGTTTTAAAAATATGATACCCAAGATAATCATCCTTGGTTCAACAATATAGGTATCATTTTTAACATCAAAAATATGTTGCATCAAAGATCTAGTATAATAGCACTTGAGAAAAAGCTTTGATGCATACAAACAATTACTTCACATAAGTGTCTAATACTTGATAAATATAGTTGTGTTTTCCTTACCCACACAACCTTTACCTATTAAGCAGATTTATAGTTTGGTATACATTACAGATTCACTAGCTTTGTTGCTCAAGTTCAAGAGTAGTGAAGCATTACCAGATTCATGAGCTTCGTGTCTCAGCTATCAAGGTACCAATCCCCTATACCTTGAAGCATACCTGTACAAAAAATCAAGTAGGAACTTTTGGTACCCATTTCTCTTTGGGTCCTTTGGGGTTAGTCATCAAGGGGTTTGTTTTCACAATCCACTTTGGTTTCTCACAAGCAGGTATAAGGGTACCAAGCTCACATAATTTTCGGATAGGACATCTAGGTGAGCTATGGTTTCCCTTTTGACAGTAGGTGCATGAGAAAACAATGGGTTTATAACTTGAAGTAGATGCAACAAAAGTTAATTTCTTGTTTAAAATGGAGGAGGTGGAATTACCTTTGTACCCAATTCCTCTCCTATCAACATATTGATGTTGAGAGTGAAGCAACTGAGTCAAGGTCTTTTCACCAACCTCAAATTTTTTCAATGTTTCTTTCAAAAGTTCATTTTCAACCTTGGCATTTTCAAAATTTTGTTTAAGCTCACAAAACTCAAGGTTGATAGATTTATGCAGTTCATTCTTTAATCTATCTACTTCATTTTCAAGTGTCTCAATTTGAGTGAGCATGCTTTTGTTACTCTTTGCCAATTTCTTAGATTTTAACAACAGAGTTTCATGTTCAAAATAGAGAGCATCAAAAGCCTCACTCAAATCTTGACTACTACAACTATCATCAAGTAAATCATCATGCATAGAGGAATCAGAAAGACTAGAAGAGTTAAGGCTTACCTTAGATGAGTCATTTGCCATATGACAAACACCATTTGCAATTTGCTCTTCTTCGTCTGTGTCGCTATCAGTGCCAAGACAATCCCATATAGTAGCCTTAGGTGTTTCACATGCCGTGAGACAAATGGCATTTGCAACCTCCTCTTCTTCACTGTCAGTATAGTTGTTCCATGTAGCCTTCTTAGCTTTCTTGGATTTCTTTGAGTTATTTCTCTTTTCAAGTTTGTTGAATCTCATGAATTCTTCAAATAATTCAGCCATGTCTTCATCATCAGATTCTTCATCAGACTCAACCTCTTTCCTTGCTACCTTAGGTGTTTTAGCAGCAAGAGCAAGAGATTTTCTTTCTTTTACCATTTCTGCTTCTTGATCTTTGTTAGCAGCCAATACAACCTCAAAGGCTAGAAGTGACCCAATCAAGTCTTCTTGGGGCAGAGTGCCAATATCTTTGGCTTCAGTGATTGCACAAGTTTTTGGAAAGAACTCACCAGTCAGAGATGCAAGAATTTTCCCATTTATATCTTTTGTAGAATACCTCTTTCCCAGTGTCCTTAAGTTGTTTATAATCAGATTCAGTCTCTGGTGCATAGCTGCGACAGACTCACCTTCTTTCATTTTGAAGGCTTCATATTCAGAAGTGAGGATTCTGATTTTAGTATCCTTCACTTGGCTCGTACCTACATGAGTAGCTTGCAAGCAGTCCCAGATTTCCTTTGCTGTTTGACATCCTTTGATTCTACCATATTCTTCTTCACATAAGGATAAGTGAAGAATATTCATTGCTCTGGCATTTTGAGATATCTTATCCAACTCTGACTTTCTCAGCTCTTTCAGGTCAATGGTGTAGATATCCTCAACTGGCACTTCTTCTTCTTTGCCGGTAGCTTTACTTTTGATTTTCATTGGGATCAGTGGTCCATCTGGAATGATCCTCCATAAGGTGAAATCTATAGCCTGCACATGACATTTCATTCGACTACTCCAATAGTCATAGTTAGTCCCATCAAACAGGGGTGGCCTAAATAAAGACATCCCCTCTTTCAAAAAAGAACCCATAATCACAGATAGATAAATAAAATTTAAATTGCGAGATGTTAAGCTCTATATGCAATTTCTAGCTCTTGATACCACTTGTTAGACAATAGTATAACCTTAGAGGGGGGGTGAATAAGGTTATGTGAAAATCTTGGATTCTTTTCAATTTTAAGATAATGCTAGTTTTAAATCAAATGCGGAAACTTAGATTTAAACTTTTTATATGATGCAAGCAAGCAGATTTAGGCACAATGAGATGTTATACTATTTTCAATATACACACTAAGATTAGTTATAAGAAGAGTAGTGATATTGAATATAGTAGAAAGTAGATCAATTTGCAGAGATATGGAAGATGATAGATAAGCACAAGATCAGAATAGTATAGTTGTAAACAGATCTTTAGATAATATGAAAAGTATGATTATAAACAGATCTAAAGGATATTCAATATAGCAATAAGCAAGGGTATAGATAATAAAGCAAAGTAAAGAGATAGGGATAGAGATACACCAGGAATTTAGCGAGGTTCGGGATAAAAGCCCTACGTCCTCGGCCTCCGGCTTTGCAACCTTTGGACTTGATAACAACCACTATATTGAAGAATTGTTTACAAACAGGCAACTTCAAAATAGCAAATCTCAATTCCCCCAACTGAGAACCCGAGCACCTAGCTAAGGATTTCAACCCGCTTCAATCTCCTGATTGAACGACCCAAGAGCACCTCCCAGGATTTCACTACCACTTCAATCTTCCCTGATTGAACGACCCAAGATTACCTCCCAGGATTTCAAACCAACTCAATCTCCTGATTGAGAGACCCAAGAAAACTTCCCAGGATTTCAAACCAACTCAATCTCCTGATTGAGAGACCCAAGAACGCTTCCCAGGATTTCAAAATGACCCCACAAAAGTAGATTACAATATAGAAGCTATGATCCAATCACCTCAGATAATATGACAATATAATAGCTGCGAGAGATGAGTAGATCTATAAAAATGATATGAAAGTGATAGCTCTATTTTTCTCTTTCTCAGATCTAGAAATTCGTATGACAAGAATAGAGAATTTTTTGTGAAAATGTGGTGTGCTGAAATGTGACTTGAGGTTGCCTATTTATAGGCTTAGGAGTGCGTAGGATTTTGAAAAAAACATTTAATGAAATGATGAATCGATTGTTTGATGAAGTTAAAATGTTGATGAATCGATTCTTATCATTTTAGAAGTCATAAGAATCGATTATATGGCTAGTTAAAAAATTGAGGAATCGATTCTTTACATGTGGAGAACATAGGAATCGATTGTTTGTTTCTTTAGAAATAGGTGGGAATCGATTTTCAGGACATCCTGAATAAGGTAGGAATCGATTCTTACTTTGTTTAAAATGAGGAGGAATCGATTCATAGCCTATAGGATTGCTTGAAAATCGATTAAATAGTCTTTTGAAATAGAAGGAAATCGATTCTTACCTTTGGCTTATGTATATGCATGAATCGATTACATACTTCAAACATAGGGCAAGGAAATCGATTCTTGGCCTATAGGTGAGCCTAAAATCGATTTCATAGCCTATATAAATTATATAAATCGATTTCATAGCCATTGGAACAAAATAGAAAATGATTTTTGATTTCCACAAAATCGTTTTTAGGTTTAGGTGCCACCTTATGCATGCATGCAAAAATATATTTCAAAACCCTAATTTTGTTGCATCATGCATGTTTTCAAAAGTCATCTCTCAGCTACTAAAATGTCATATACCTTAAGTGATAGGACCTTACATTGTGTCCTAAAGAAAGCGGATAAACAATTAGGTCTTCATCTTCAAAGGTGGCTTCTTCTCCAAGATGCTCCACTTTAATGCTTCCTGTTTTTTGCTTTATGTCCTGTACTTAATTCAACTTGAACCATTAGTAGATAATGTGTAATTTGTTATCATACAAAACAAAGTGTTTGCCCTTGGTTCAACAGAAGAGAATGGGTTTGTGGGCTAAGGCTTCTGATTCTCGCCTTTGGAAGAAAATTGTCAAAACACTACCTAAAATTGATGACTTTACCTTTTGGGTTATTGGGTTTCTCCATATTGTAAGCTCATTGATGGTGTGTGTGTGTGTGTGTGTGTGTGTGTGTGTGTGTGTGTGTGTGCGCGCAAGTAAGCTCATTGTTGAATTTAAAAGTGTGTAATTTAATTGGTATGGATGATGATTGGAATGTGAGTCTCCTTCATCATTTTCTTTCCCCTCATATTGTGTCTAGAATTCAAGCATTTATGCCTTGCTCAAATCACCTTCTACCTTGGAAAGCATTGAGATTTGAAGAAAGGTGTGGAAATTATCAGCTCTTGAAAGAATTCCTAAATTTATGTGGGTTGTGGTTCATGATAACTTTTTACCAACAAGAGGAAACATACCATGGGGTTGGACGAGCCTTATTGTTGCCACTGTAATAATGAAGTTGAGAGCACCATACATGTTTTAAGGGACTGGCTTGTAGCCTCTTCAATTTGGGTTGCTTTAGTCAAACCTGAAAAGAGAGTTGACCTTTTTGTTGGTGGCCTCGTTGATTGGATAAAGTTTAATTTTTTCCTAGCCTTTTGGGCTCTTGATGGGCTAGTTTGGTGTAATATTTGGGTCATAAAGAGAGTCGTGATTCTTCTTTTATCATACCTCTCCATCCGTGGAGGGTCATTTTGCTCCAAACTTCTAATTATAGATATGCTCTAGTGTTTGATGGGCTGGTGCCTCCAGTGGCTACACTATGCAAAAAACTGTCAGCGGCGGCGATTAAAAAGGCCAGCGGAGGCGGTTTAAACCTTCGTTCATGAAGGCTGGCGGCGGTTCCAGCAACCGCCACACAAACCGCCGCGGATGTCGCGGCGGTTGGAAACTGCCGCCAATTGGGTAACTGATTTTCCACGTTACGATTAGCGGCTGTTGGAAACCTCCGCAACTGAATTAAAATTAATTTTTTATTTAAATATGGAGGTGGTTTGGAACCGCCGCCAACAGATACAGTTTTTTTTTGTTGGTAAATATAAGGATTTTTTCTGTTTCAGTATATCTATCTTTCTTTTACGGATTTTATAAATGTACTTATAAATTATTTGGTAATACAAATATTAAAAGAAACTAAATTTATGCTAAAAACACATACAAAAGTTCTAAAGTTTATAAATCAAACTAAGTTCATAACATCAAACTAGAACTAGTTAATGAAGTCAAAATACAACCAACTTAGTTAATGAAGTCAAAATACAAGCAACATAGTTAATAAAATAAAATCATGTTTGTGTTGTTCATAACAATAAAATAAAATCATCTATCTAGATATCCTCCGTGATGGTGCTGCTTCATGTTGTCCTATGTTACTGGATTCAGAAGAGCGTCTCAAACCATGTTGTGTTTCCAAATTATCCGGCTGAAAAAAAAAATAGTCATAAATAAAATTAAAACCAATATCTAAACAATGTCGCATATAGTAAATTCTCAACAACGTGAACTACAAAACAAGCCAAACAATATAGGTAATTCAGCATCAGAGGTAAAACTGATATTGGAATTCAGCAATATAGGTAATTCAGCAATAAATTTGTACTCAAATATGATATTGGAAACAGAGCATCAAACTTTAACATAGAAAATTAAACTAACAACATCAATTCCTTTCTACATAACTAGTTATTTAGAACAAAATAAGAAAAGAATAGTAATCAACCTAATTCTCACTGCACTACAACATAAAGTCCAGCAATTAACCAAAATACAATGATAGTAATTCTCGACTTCATCAAGTGGTCAAAATGACACCCGAGGACAGCATTTAAGAGATACAAATCTCAAGTCTCAACAAAGAAATTCCTAAAATATCGTTACCAATTTACTAGTATATTCAGAGCAACTAATTCCTAAAAAAAATGCCAGCAATTACAACAGCTATGTCAACACCCAGATTTAGTTTAAACAATTCAGTGAATTCCCTATGCAAAAATATCAACAATTTTTTCATCAAAAGCAATAACATAAGCAAGTTGCATAACAGTATTTATTCATAATCATTATTCCTTATATATTACTACAAATCAAGTTGCATACATATATATATACACAAGACTCTGTGAGATGATACCAAACATCAAATTGACATTAAGCCAGGTTTACTGACCACAGTAGTAATTAGTTACTGAACATGCTGCTATAAATCAGTAATTAGTTACGGATCTGTATATCAAAACTTGTGCACTTTGCTCCTATAAATCAGTAATTAGTTACTGAACATGCTGATCTATAAATCAGTAACTAAACTAAAATTAAAAACTTGAAGAAATCTGTTACACAAATCAGTAACTAAACAAGAACGTGAAGGAATTAGTGTTTGCAAACAGGACCATAAATCAGTAATCAGTAACTAAAACATAAACTAAAAATTAAAAAATAGTGTGTGCACTTTGCACAAATCTGTTAAACAAGAAAAAAAACGTGAAGAGTCACCGTTTTCACATCCAGAGTAAAAATAACCAAATAAACACAATCTAGAGCAGGGGAAGGTTCACTTGTTGGTTTTCATATGTTATGATAAAAATGGGCTGCATCTCTAAGAACGTAGAGTATACTACACTTCCCAAAATTCAGTGCATTTATATCCACACAGCTATCATATTTTATCATTGAATCTCAAAACTTATTTCAGTAGGGATTCCAACAATGGCCATCATTAGATTGATATCATAAATGCAGGCATAAGAGACTTGCACATGAAATAAATGTAAATCACATGCTGATTTACAGCTTACAGTTCATGTCACCTAGGTTACCATGACATGTTCTCAGTTCCCACAAGTGAGAGCAAGATAATTGAAATGATTTCAAGGTCAGCTTTAGATAAGCAAAATTTCTCAGGCTCTCTTACAAACTGCAACACTACAAGAGGAAGCGGAAATTTCAGGATGCCAATAAGGTTGTAGGTGCTTACTTAAGCACTCAATTAACATATGCAGCAAGACACAAAATATATTCAGCTTTGCTTCTTAGGCTTAGGCTACATTGGGTTTGGGAGAAAGAGGGAAAGATATCGAGGAACAAAAATTTATGGAATGATGAGTTTGGTAGTTCAGCAGAGTGGCAACTGTGTCAAATGACAACAATGGAATAGCCAACAGCATCAGCACTGAAACCAGACAGCCACAGCAACAAGGGAAGTGGCTTTGGCAAGGACTCAATCAGTGATTTAGCCCTAACGGTAAGTGAAGGGATTAAGATTTTGGCGTCCTACTGGTAAGTGAAGGGATTAAGATTTTGGTACAAATTTGCTACACAATATGTCGAGGGCAGGTATTCCATTGTAGGGATGCAGATGACAACCTCAATGGAGTATGTCCAATCTAGTAACTAGTAAAATCAATAAGTGTTAGACTGGAAATGCCACAACCAAGAAACTTCCAGGGATGGTTGGTATTTTCCCTTGCAGTGGTGTATATCTGTTAACCCTACATTTTCTTTTTAACATTTAAAAAAAAGTTTTTATGGACAAGATTCATTCACGAAAGTTCCCTTTCAAACTGCACTGAATCTTCATGCATAGGAAATAAGAGTATTATACAAAATTTAAACACCAATTTACATAAATTCTTCAAAATAACAATCCATCAAAAATCTAAAAACAGTAAAGTTCCACAAACAGAGAATTCCCAACATTGGCGTACAACATAAACGAAAGGCACTGTGCAGGTAACGAAAAAGAAAACCAAACCCTAACCGTAGCTTTACCTGTAACAAGAAAGATCGAAGATGAGGAAGAGAGGAAGTGGAAATCGTAGCTGTACCTGAAGAAATCGCAACTTTACCTATTAGCGATTGTACCTCTTAGCGATTGTACCTAAAGAAATCGTAGCTGTACCTGAAGAAAAATCGAAGATGAAGAACAGAGAGCAAGGGAAAAATCGAAGAACAGAGAGTAAGGGAAAATCGAAGATGAAGAACAGAGAGGAAGAGGATTTCAGCGTCGAGAGGAACAGAGAGCAAGGGAAAAATTGTAGCTGTACCTACCTGAAGAAATCGTAGCTGTACAGAGAGGAAGAGGATTTCAGCGTCGAGAGGAACAGAGAGGAAGAGGATTTCAGCGTCGATTCAGAACCCTAAGAGAGGAAGAGGAAGCGGTTTATGTATTTGGGATTGAGGGAAAATTCGCGCGGAATGAAGGAAGGTCTCGCGCGTTGATTTTTGTTTTCTGGAAAAATCATAACCGACGCGACACGTATAGGAACCGCCGTCGGTGTTCCTTCTTGGAGGCGGTTATAAGCAACCGCCGCAGGAGTTAAGTTAAGCGGCGGCGGTTGGGGGTAACTGCCGCGAACCAAGTGACGCGAACCAAGGATTTCAGCCTTATTGTTGCCACTGTAATAATGAAGTTGAGAGCACCAAACATGATTTAAGGGACTGGCTTGTAGCCTCTTCAAGTTTAATTTTTTCCTAGCCTTTTGGGCTCTTGATGGGCTAGTTTGGTGTAATATTTGGGTCATAAAGAGAGTCGTGATTCTTCTTTTATCAGACCTCTCCATCCGTGGAGGGTCATTTTGCTCCAAATTTCTAATTATAGAGATGCTCTAGTGTTTGATGGGCTGGTGCCTCCAGTGGCTAGGTCTTGGGTGGATGTGTGTTGGCGAGCATTGGTTTGGTTGGGTGTGGTGGTTTGGTTCGGGACCTACAATACTCCCACTCTAAGAGTTACAAGGAATGATAACACTCACATCTCACACAACAAATTTCGCCAACACCCTCCTCTCACTAGGAAATGATTCGAGATCCTTCAATTGTCTACATGATCACCCGAGGATGGAGATGCTTCACCACTTCACGAGTCTCACTATTTATAGGAGAGTGAAGTTGCTTCCATGCATGTATGAATTAGTATGTAGACATTAATTGTCTTACATTTCGAAGACCTTACATATTTACATCGGCTTACCTTATGAAATGTGCCTCTTAAATTTTCACTCATTTATACTTACTTGGAAATTTCAATTGATTTCTCAACATATTTTGGAAACCAATATGTTGAGCAATGTATAAGTGAAGGGACTCATAGATCTAATGTCTTAAGGTTTTTGGTAAAATAAATGGTGTCGAATTCACTTATAATTAAGTTTGCTCAAAGCTCAATATGGAGATCTCCTTAGTGTATGTTTGAATGGAGCATTTTTAGGAGGTAATGTAATTTTTGAGGGGAATTCAAATATTTTAGTTCAAATTTTGAACTAAAATATTTGAATTCCCTTAAAAAATTACATTACATCCTAAAAATGCTTCATCCAAACATAGGGTTAGTGTTTTAAGCTCCCGACCCAAAAAGATTTAAAAGTGTAAATTCTTTTTGTTGTAAAATATGTTCTTTTAAAGTTCTTCCCTCTCTTTTTTAACCATTTTCTCTCTCTAACTCCAAGTTTGGGTGCAAGTGGTTAATGCACTCCATCTAAAGGGTCGGACTCGGCTAGTACCCGGGTTCGATCCTCGGCGATGGAACAAATTGGAGACAGACTTTTATTACCTCCCAGTCAAATTCTGGATTATTTTGGGTCATTTTCCCCTGGACACCACAAATTGGAGACAGACTTTTATTACCTCCCAGCCAAATTCTAGACCAAAAAAAACATTTTCTCTTTCAAATACGTTTATGGCACGTCGACCAATCATCTTGGCCTCTCTCTCTCTCACTCTCTCTCATACTTTTGTTTTTTTACTTTATGAACGGACTAACCTGCCAACCCTCAACAAACCGAGGTGAAGTTCTCAACCACCACTAATTGGTGGGCGGGCCTTCCCCACCCCTTTTTTGATGAGTTCACGTCAAGTGGGCCGACTCGCTTTTTCATCCTTAATCCTAACCCACCCCCATCATTTGATGGATTAAGCTTGTCACCCCATTGGGTTGAACCATGCATACACATATGTAGGGTTTAGTTATCTTCCCCTATACGTGGATGAAGGTTACAATGGTTGTAAAGCTAAATGTTACTATCAGTTTTGAGCCATATATATGCACGCTCAAGACTTTTTAATGGCTATCTATGTAGACCATATTAGCAAACGTCTTTACTTTTGCTATAATAGTTTATTTAAAAAATTATTCTAATGTGTTTCTTTAACGAACCAGATCTTTATTGTTAAAATTATTCTAATTAAAGAAAGAGTTTCAATAACATACACATACATACTTATAGGCTTTTACAACCACAATCAATCACAGTTTATGGAATGGTTGGTTAATAATTGACTAATTGGTGGTTACCCATTGACTAATTTGGTTTTAATGATGTGACAACCTTTAATTGGTAGATACCGTAAAACACTTATACACCAATTATATATATATATATATATATATATATATATATATATATTAAATCCTTAAAAGAGAATTTTTGTTAATTAATTCTTATCATTGTTTTAAAAGTTCCATGTTGATGGTTATATAGTGACAACTTCAACGACATAAGGACGCCTACTCTTAAATTGAAATCTAGATATAAGAGTTTGTGTAGGGGGTGTTTATTTATCATTTTGTCTAACTTGAAAAAAAATTATTAATCTTCAAAATAACACATCATATACATTAAAACTAAAATTATCAAAATTTTGGAATTTGGACGCTTATTGCACATCCATCCCAAAGGGGAGAACAGTAATTAAAAAGCATAAAGCAATATTATGCACCACCTTTGCAAATGTTGTCTATACGGCTTCTTTTCTTATAAAACCCCTTGACCGACCCTCACCACAATCTCAACTTCACACCCCACTTAACTTCTTTCTTCTCCACCTTCTCACCATCTTTTCTTCCTCTGAAATATGGTGAAATTCTCAAAGGAACTGGAAGCTCAACTAATACCAGAATGGAAAGATGCATTTGTCAACTACAAGTTGCTGAAGAAACAGATAAAGAAGATCAAACTCTCAAGAGTTCCTAAGCAACAACAACAACAACAACAAGTTCCCAACAATATTGGGGACTTTGGTCGTTCTATATTTGATGCCTTTCGATTGGTTGCCAAAACGTTGTTATATAGTTCAGACAACAATAAACAAGATATCATTCAGGTAAATATATAAAGTACTATTCTAGTACAATATCATTTTATAGCTAGCTATAATAATTTACTTTAACATAATAATTTGTGCATGCTTTTTGGTTAGTTACTTTGAGGGGCTCATTTCTTTTGAGGTTCCGTATAATATGAGTAGTTTTAGGGATCCACAGCTCTTATACCTTTGCGTGTCTCTTTATAATTGTCTTCTAAGTGGTTGATTTCTTGTGTTTTTCTTTTTATTGTGTCTGTCATTTGGAAAAGCAAGTCATATGTTTCTCACTCAGGATTTGAAATCAATGATTATGATATAACAAAATTACAATTTTTTGGTAATGTTATGTTACTTACGCTTAATATATAACCAAAAATTGGTAATGCAATTATCATTAATTATCCAATAGTGATTTATCAATTATCACACTAAGAATAAATTGTTGGTAGGTTTATGAGAATATCATATTGAAGAGAAAAGTAAATAGATTTAATTTGTATGCAATATCAGCTTAAAATACATTTAATTTAAATGGCTATTGAAATATTATTTAATTTCAAACATTAATCTTGAGTGTAAGTGGTTGGTTTTCGGCGATAGAATAAATTGAAGCCAAACTTGATTTAAGAGCTGGTTAAACTTCGGATTAATCAATGATGTTATTTTCTCGTGGATACCGGAGTGGGGTCGAAAAACTTTCTACCAAAACAATTATTTAATATCAATGATTCAATAATTGAGAAGGGGAGAACGGCATTAAGCTAGGACTCTAAAGTTAGTTTAGTGGCCTTTTTTTCATGAAACCTCTTTTCTACTTTTCTTTTCTTCAGTTTCTCACGAAAGGAAAGGAAAGGAAAACGAGTATGGCATTAGTGGAAGCCACTCTTCCAACATGCCATATCACGAAACCATTGTGCACCTGAACAAAACAAGATGTAAAAAACATGCATAAGAATGAATTAATAGTAATTAAAAAAGAAAAATAATAATGTTTATGCATATATATAAATAAGGATGTTAATTAATAATGTTGTGTTGTGAGCAGTTGAGGAAGAAAATGATGGAGGAAAGTGAAGAGGAAGTATATGAAACCGAGCTTGCACAATTGTTTTCAGAAGAGGATGAAGTGCATGTGTTTTTTGCAAGGCTTGATGAAGAGCTTAACAAGGTGAATCAATTCTATAGGAAACAAGAGTGTGAGTTTCTTGAGAGGGGAGAAATGTTAACCAAGCAACTTCAGATCTTGCTAGACCTTAAACAACTTCTCAACCGCCGCCACCGGAAACATAACGTGCCACCGCCGAGGAGTTCTAATTCTGAGATCTTCCTTCGTTCTCCTCCTGATCACAGCTCAAATTATTCTGGTTAGTTTTTTTTTTTTATTTTCTTTTCATTATACAATATTTCACTATCATTGTGGTAGTTTTTTTTTGACAACCTCATTGTGGTAGTTTTTAATAAATAAAATGAAAATCGTTTATAATTTTTTATGATTATACTTTAAGATTTTTATTGGAAAATATTAGTGATTAATTAGTCAAGGAATATTAATTATTATTTTTCATGATTCGAACCCCACACACCTTACTACTTGAAACTGCTTTGGTGTCCTTTAAGTCATGAGTTACCCATTTGGGACGAATATATTCCTATATTAATACAAGTTTTTATAAATGAGATAAATTTAATGGTTTTTAAGCATGTTCTTTCACACTCTCTTAAGTCGTTTTACATATGGAAATATTCTTGTATTTTTTTCAAAAGAAAAAAAAAACAATTATTTGTTGCAAAAGTCAAACTGGATTGAGTTTTTCATTAGGTTTTCAATTTAATAGCTACTAATTGCAGTTAAACAATAAAAAAAGTAATTATAAAAAAATTATATGTAAAAAGAGGAATTTTTCATATAGTATTTTTTTCCTTTTTTTACTTCATTGAGTTTGATCAAAGAAAAAAGATGAAAATCATGCATATTGAATTTCACTCACGTGGGAATGGGGTTATTAAGTTTTTTCGATTTTTAGCAAATATGTTTGATACGTTATTATGATAAAAAAAAGTAATATAATTCTTTTATTAGTGATGTAACTACACAAAATTGGATCTTTGGTATGCACACAAGAAAATATATTTGCTGTCAATTCATATATGTCATCATCTTTCTCTATAAGTGCATGTTGATTCAGTGCGACGTATGGAAATTGTATTTCCATGCTTGAGATGGGGAACAAATGTCCACATCACACGTGGCCCAAATATATGCAATAATTTTCTATAAAAAGGAAGAATAATAAATTTGTTCATGTGTTAAGATTAATGTTTTTTCTCCATAATTATTTATTATTATTATTATTATTATTATTATTATTATTATTATGAATTTCTTTTTGCAGAAAGTTGTGGAGAATCAGATGAAACAAATTCAGAAATTTCACAAATGGATGAAGTAATCACAACATTAGAAAAAAATGGACTAAGTTTTGTGAATTCAGCAACAAGGGGAAAGACAAAGAAGGGAAAACCAAGAATGGCAATGAGAATTGATATTCCAGCTACTACACCTACACGTGCAATCACTGCTGTTACTTCCATTTTATGGGAGGATTTAGTGAATAATCCAATAAAAGAAGGGTATGGAGAGATCATTAATAGGAGAAAAATTCAATATGCTGAGAAGATGATTAGAAGTGCATTTGTAGAGCTCTATAAAGGTCTTGGCCTTCTCAAAACATACAGGTTATTATTCCTTTAAGTGCAAATTCATTTATTATTGTTAGTATACTTTATATGAGACCGAAGCAAATTAGATCTTTCGCTCCTCAATAGTTAGAGTTGGTAAAATGGGCTACTCAACTCGTATCTGGTCGGGCCCACTGATTCGCAAGCCTTATCAGGCGCTGAACCAAACACCCAAATAAGTTTGTGGCGGGCTTTTCGGATGTGCCCATAATTTTAAATAAATATATTTTATAATTAAATGAGGGAGTGCTTGTTATACAAATTTTACTGTATGGAATGATAATTTTGAATTTAATAGTAGTTTAGTTCTTAGTTTAAATTAAGTTTAGTACTACTTTACCATTATTTTTTAAAATTCAAATAATAATACAAAAAATAAGAAAATTTATTTATGAATAATGATTAAAAAGGTTAATTTTCTATTCTACTAGAATATTTTTGACATTAAAGAATTGTAATAGAATTTAATCTTAATAATTTATATGATTTACAAAATTAACTCAATAAGCATTATATTTAATATTTATAGTTTTTTAAAAAGTTAATAATATATTTTTATTAGGTCAAAGCTCGACCGGACTAGCGCCCAATATGGGCTTGGGCTTTACTAGGTGAGTCAAAAAGTCCAATTATAAAAACAGATTCAATTTTAACTATTCAACTCCTATATTTTTTAAGACTTTATGAGACCGACTCATTTTGTCAGCTCTACCAACAACCCTCCAAATTAATTACAGGGTGGAGATCCTCTCAACTTACTCCCAAATTACCCTCTTTATATAGTTCAGGCTACAAATTAGTCACTTCTAATATTGAAGCCATGTTCCCTTCAAAGGGGGTTAAAGCCGCATACAACTCAACCAACCCAAATGATGGTGTATTGTTAGTGTATTATTGTAAGGTGGTAAACATGCATACGAAATAATGTGGATATTGTGGAGTATGTTAGCTTTGAATTGGAATGAAGGATAAGGATTACATTTATGAATATCTAATCAGCTATATATTGAGTTGCATGGAGAGAGGTTCACAACAGCACGTATAAGATTTTTGGTAGTTATGAAAGTTGGTGTGATAGAATGGTTATATGGGCCATACGTTTTTAAAGGGGTCCAAATGTGAACTCCAACAAATGGATCCAATAATACTTCCAAATATCAGTGAACAAATCTGAAATATCTTTCGTGTCTAGTTTAACTACCTTTTCCGATTTGAATTCCCTTCCAAAATTATAATTCCTTTAAAATGAAGTCGCATATTAATTAATATATTTTCATAATTTAGAGATTAAATAATAGAGAGAAGTCGATATAATTTTAAGAGACTAAATTGTGGATTTACTCAAAGAGTGGCATATAAAAATGGATTTACTCAAAGAGTGGCATATAAAAAAAGAATTTCACAAAGCATGACTTAATGGTGTAGGCCTAAAATAATTTTTAAAATTATGGCATAAATGAATTTTTTACATGGCAGGGAAATTTCTAACCACAATTTCTCTTTTTTGGCAGCTCACTAAATATGGTGGCATTTTCAAAGATACTTAAGAAATTTGACAAGGTATGCCTTTCAAATATTTTAGCCCCATTACACATGACACTACATGTACAAATATGAATATGCATGGAGTACATGACGAATTTTATTTTCTTTCTTGTTCCTTGGTCGGTTATATTTTTGGGAATTTATGCTCATATGTTGCTTTTCCTAATATAGTTTGCATGAATATAAACAAAAGAAAGTCAAGTAACTAAATTTCGTACTTAGCGACATAAGTCATCATGTTTCAAATTAACTTGCAATTGCAGAAAGTCGTGGAGATTCAACCAAACTATCTTAATATATTTCATAAAAATTGTTAAACTCGAGAGTCTATATAAATTTGTGGACCTTCAGTAAATTCAATTCGTAAATTTGCAAGAGTATACCTATTATAGAATATATAATCTAATAGCATATATACATAATAAAATATAGGTTAACACAACATTAGTTTGACATTCCAACTCTAAAATAAAGCAAAATAGCAAAACCCGATTTAAAGTGTCATTACATTAGTACTAGACGACTTCTTAAAAACTAAGTCAATTGTTGATAGAGTTTCGAGTAATTTTCAAGTGTTGGTATATCGTATACCACTTATCAAGGTGGTCAAGCATAGAATTTGTCCCATATATAATCAACCTAGTTTCCAAAACCAACTGCAACTGGCTTAAACAAAACATGACTTAAAGATATACTTCTGAACCAAATACATCAACTTTTGTTGATCAATTTTTGCTTATAAAAGAGGAGTAATGATATTTGGACACACATTTTCAGACACAAAATCCACAAAAACCAATTTACAACACCAATTAACCAAGTTTTTTAAGTCATTAACCAATTAACCAAGTTTTTAAACAATATGGTCCAAAAAACTGTAAAAATACCGGTTGGTTAATGGCCTAAAAATCTTGGTTAATTGATGTTATAAATTGATTTTTGTCGATTTGTGCCTGAAAATGTGTGTCCAAATATCATTATTGATAAAAGAGACAGAAGAGAGTAACTTGCAAAATAATTACTCCCCCCACCCTCCTTCCTCTTTATAGTTATTGGGTGACCTATTTAGTCTTTATTATTGTGATGATAATTTTTTATTTTCAAATCAGTGTGCACTACTTCATAGTGCAAGTGGGAGTGTTTGGCAAAATATAGCAAGATGACATAATTTATTTGGCAAATATATATGAGTACATGAGAGAGGCGTGTAGCTCTTAAATATTCAATTATTAGCTAGTGGCCATTTCAGGGTGGTTTCATTTTTATGTAAAATTATACATAAAGTAATTTATATCTGCTGCAAACTGTTTTCTAATATAAGCATTTATTTAGTTTTTTTTTTGACAAAAATCCTAATGATGTGAAGAAATTTATATCTGCATTGATCAGGTAGCTAGCCAAACAGCTTCTGGAAGTTATTTAAAAGAAGTGAAAAGGTCACATTTCATTAGTTCAGATAAGGTATGTTGTTTTCCACTTATTTATAAAATTATTCAAAATTAAAGTACCGGAAAATGGGTTGCACTATGTATATGGCCTTCTAATAATTTTTTTGACAAAAAATAAATTGCCTTCTAATAATTGGTTGTTTGTAAAACAAAATGGTTGGTTGTTAATGGTAATATAATATATTTTGATTAAAGGTTGTGAGACTAATGGATGAAGTGGAATCCATATTCACAAAGCACTTTGCTAGCAATGATAGGAAAAAGGCGATGAAGTTTTTAAAACCTCAACAGCAGAAAGGTTCTCATATGGTCACCTTCCTTGTCGGTAATGGCCCTCTCTCTCTCTCTTCCCCTCAAAGTCCTATCTTTAATAACTTAATCAACTACATTAATCTATATTAGTGAATTGGAAATAAAAGCAGTACACGTTTTAATATGTTATTGAGTAAATTTTTTATCTCCGTCTCAAGAGCACAACTTAGTAGTAAAATATAAGTATATGATGTGTGGACTTCAGAAGCACTGATTTGAAATCACAATACTTCACTCTTCCCTACCTATCTCGTGTCTTTGACCATTTGTGCTAAGGACAAAACAAGAGTCGCTATCTCAATAACAAAACCCAAATAAATTTTATGTAGTGAAAAAAGATGTGTTAATAAGAATAATTCTCACTCTAAGGTCTCGAGTTTGAATTTTGGGTGTGGTAAAAACTCTGTTGGGAGAAGAAAACCACACAAACCAGCAAAGCCATACATGTAGCCAACCAAGTTCTCTGGCGTAGATTAGTCACAAAAACACCGATGGATAATGCGCATCAATAACACGATAAAAAAGGTATAATAATTGAATTATCATGTTATTTCTTAACAGCGCTGTCAAAAGTCAAAATCCTGTAATATTTTATTATTCAATACCTAATGACAGCAGCATCACTTCAATCCAAACTGTAATGCAATATCTGATGTGATAGCCACATGAGATGAGCTAACATCCATATAAAATTTTCATGTATTACAACAAACCAGTGGCCACTAAGTGTGGTGAACCCACTAACCTCATAGGTCAAATTTTATATTTACTTTTTTGGAATTTTGATATGTTTATTATATATTAACATTTATGGATTTTTCAATTTTTTTTCCTTTACAGGGTTATGTACAGGTTGTTTTGTATCTTTGTTTTGTGTATATGCAATCTTGGCCCACTTATGTGGTATATTCTCTCCTAGCACAGAGCCAACTTATATGCAAGCAGTCTACCCTGTATTCAGGTGCAACACCTCTCCATTCCTATTAAAATTTACCATTTTTTTTTATAAATAATAAATTCATCGATATGGTCTAGCTTTAGCATCATCGTACATAATCATGTGCTAAAAAAACTAGACATGAGAAAATACATAGTGCGAAATTCGTACACCTTATTACATTCCTGCCACATATTTATGAAAAACTGATATGAAGTTTTCATGTTTTTTTTCAGATAAAATTATCCGTTCTAACTCATCTTTGAAATTATAAACAATTAAATTACAGATCCAGATCCTCTGCTGCGATAGAATGGTCCTACTCGAGTGAGGACCGTTGGCTCTAGAGAGAGAAACTTTCTCTCTCTAGATTTAACGTCTCCGCTGGCGTAGAACCATTCTGCGCGCAGTAGAGGATCCGTCCTCTTAAATTACACATACGTAAGTTGAAGAAAAAGAAGTTAAGAACTGATTTTAATATCAAAGGCATATGTGTTATAACTCCACTAATGGATTTTATGATATTATGCAGTGTATTTACATTGTTAAGCCTACATTTGTTTATGTATGGATGCAACTTGTATATGTGGAAAGCTACAAGAATCAACCACAATTTCATATTTGAATTCTCGCCAAGCACAGCATTAAGGCATAGAGATGCATTTCTAATAAGCACTGCCTTATTGACTGCTGTGGTTGGTGCAATGGTGTTACACCTTCTTCTAAGGGCTGCAGGATTTTTCCCTAGCCATGTTGATGCCTTTCCATCAATTCTCCTTCTGGTTAGTCAAAAATAAATAAAATAGCTTATTTTTGAAATATTAGAAAATGGTTTACATTATAGCAAGTTAAATTTTTGTGTGCTGATTTTGAATGCCATTTTTTTCTTCAGTTCTTCATGGTTCTTCTCATTTGTCCATTTGATATTTTATATCGCCCGACTCGATTCTGCTTCATTCGCGTTATTCGTAACATAATCTGCTCTCCATTTTATAAGGTAAATCAATTGGATACATTGAAAATGATATGCCATATTTCATGTGTTGAAAATTGAAATCATCATTATTTGATTTAATTTATCATTCCTACAGGTTTTGCTGGTAGACTTTTTCATGGCTGATCAACTAACTAGTCAGGTAAGGTCATATTATATTATACTACTCTGATCCTTATTATAAGAAAAATTTGCAGTTTTAAGTTCATTAAAAAACTTATGTATTTGGCCTATATTTATAGGCAAGATACATCAGTTATTCAATGAACCTAAAACTGTAAAATTGTATTGTAATAAGGACCAGAGGGAGTATACTCCAACCAGTTTATTCTATTGTTTTTAATTATGCATCATAATCAACAGTTAATTTTTATGTAATGTCTACTACAGATACCATTGTTGAGGCATTTGGAAACAACAGGTTGTCACATACTTGCTAGAGTTTTCAAAACTCATCACCCTGAGACTTGTCATTCTGGAAGGGTCTACATTGAAATAACCTATCTTATCTCATTTTTGCCATACTACTGGCGCGCCATGCAGGTATACTGTTAGAATAAATTGGAGTTAGTTACAAATAGTTGCAATTAGTTAAATTAGTTACAAGTTAGTTAGCTTAGTTAGAATCAGTATATAAAGTGTATCATACACTCATCGTAATCATATATTTTTTCATTCGATTAATTCCATTACTTAATCTTTCTCTTCTCTCTTTGTTAATAGTTTATATGTCTCTATATTGTGTGATCAACTAACATGTAATTTGAATGTCATTCACAGTGTGCAAGAAGATGGTATGATGATTGTGATGTTGCTCATTTGGCTAACTTGGGGAAATATGTGTCTGCAATGGTTGCAGCTGCTGCTAGAGTCACATATGGAAGGCAGCCAGATAGCTATATAATGTTGGCTATTGTCATAATTACTTCTCTAGTGGCCACTGGTTATCAATTGTACTGGGATTTTGTAAGAGACTGGGGTTTTTTTAATAAAAATTCCAGAAACCCATGGTTAAGAGATGATCTTATTCTAAAGAATAAAAGTATCTACTACATGTCTATTGTAAGTTCTCTTTACCTTTTTCGAGTTTAATAATTATGCATTGACAGAATGAAAAATATTCACAGTCATCCAATTAGATTGTTCATTAATGCCACTTTGATATATTATTACTTGAAAAAAATATATCGGTGAATATCTATATGGTGAAATTTGATTGGATGAATGTGTAAAAAAGTTTTACACTGTCGGTGCATAGTACTTAACCAGTTTTCTTCTTCCTTTTTTTAATCATGAAGGAATATATGGTTGCAGGCATTAAATGTTGTTCTAAGAGTGACTTGGGTGGAGACTGTCATGCATCTAAAAGTGGGGCCTGTTCAAACAAGGTTGTTAGAATTTCTGTTAGCTTCATTGGAGGTTATTAGAAGAGGGCATTGGAATTTCTACAGGTGATTTCTCAAACATTATAGGAAAACTTGAAAATGACTTTTTCAATTTTCAGATTTCTTTGTTAAAGTACATCAATTTCATTTGGTTACACTATACTATAAGATGCTTTGCTGACATATATAAAGTGACATAATCTGTTAGTAGTTGTGAAGAATCCAATCATCCCATAAGGTTAAGTTAGGTAAAAACTAAGAAAAAGTTTGAAGGAAATAATAATACAATTAGAAAATGAGAGAAACAATAATAAAACTCTTGTATTGTACCAACATTTGTTTTTTCCCACCATTGCTGCTACCACAGAGTGCCCAAACTGCTACCCATATAGTACCTCAACGCTTTCAACAAATGACTAATCTCCGCTATCAAAGTTCGCACTGGCCAACATCTAGTTTTCCATTGCGGGAATGGAACTCAGGAGCACCGGGTCGACCCTCGTGTCCCATGTTAGATTAAGCCACTGGGCCAACGGTGTTGATTGTATTGTACCAACATTAAGTTGGTCCAAGTGGAATTAGGCTCAAATTTGTTAAGTAAGGTCTCGTATTCGAGTCTTGTAAATAGAAGAACCCTTATGAACTTAACTTGTTTGTGAACAGGTTGGAGAATGAGCATCTAAACAACGTGGGTCATTACAGAGCAGTGAAGACAGTTCCATTACCATTTCGCGAGGCAGACTCAGACAATTGAATTGATTTTCTCGTACATATGTACAGATTGTCCTATAAACATGCTGAGGTTTATATGGCTGGCAATAGCTGAAATGATAGAGAATCATATACTGAACGTGTCAGATCCCTCACCATTTTGTGATGTAAAAAATGCATCAAAAATGGCATTTGTCTTGTAATCGGCTACATACAATTTTTGAATTTCATGTTCAAGATAAACTATGTTGGTTTTTCTTTATAAAAACAAAACTGATTTCTTCGCTTATTTTGTTGTTTTAAAAACTAATTACAAGTTTGTGTATCTAATGCAATGTAATGAAGATGATTGAAGAGTCAAATTTAGTTGACTGAAATAAGTAAGGTGTTTGGTTGTTTACCGAAAGTAATAACTTATTAGGAAGAGTAAATGTGAGTTTTTGTTCTCAAACAGCTTCTACAGTACACAATCTCATTAGGTTGTGTATGTACTCAACGAAAAATTATTCACAAAGTTCGAAATCTTAAATCTACTGTTGGATTGGATTGGGAGGTTCATGTGATCATTCAATGGAACATCCTCGTCATATCCTTTCCCTCTCATTTTCTCTCTCCCTAGCAAAATATTGTGGTATGGATGTGTTCATATGGTAACAAACCAACCAAAAGAATCAAAGAGATGATTAACAAGTTTTTAATTGTTTACCATAGTTTACATTGGAATATTTTAAATATGATAAAAAATTTATAATTAACTTATGATGTTATTAGAGCAACCGATTCTACGGTGGACACCGTATGGTCGTACCCTAAGGTAACTAACTATAATTTACTGCATTCATTACTCTTTGCTACATTGAATGAGAATTAGCCATCTTTGATAAACCTCTAGTTGCCACTCTTTTTTATTTTCCTGCACAATTTCAATCCTAAAGTCTATTGCCACTCTTTTTTATTTTCCTGCACGATGGAGTTTCTGCAGGTTTGCTGCCGGTAGTGTCTCATACTCCCAACTGTTATACACTATGTTTACTGGCAGCTGTGACTAGAAAAGAAGATGGTGTAGTGGCAGGACTTGTGGGTTGTGGTCTAATTAAATCTGTAATCTCATTGTCTTGTATTCTGGTGCAAGATTTTAAAACTGCTCATTACACAAAAACCTCTTCAAGGGCAATGTTTATATGCCAAGTGATAGGCACTACAATGGGGTGTGTATCAGTTTCCAAGGGCATTCTGTTCAATGCTATAGGAATTAGCCAGTGCACCTTTCATTTTTGTTCAATGCTTCTGTACTTCTTTTCTATAATAATGTTAATTTATTCTTTCTATGACTATGACCCAAGTGAATCTAAGTTTACATTTGTGTAGGTGGTACGACAAGAAAATACGTATCACATTGTGGGTATTTTGTGATGAAGTATATAATGACGATAGAAGTATTTTTTGTGAATCGAAAGAAACATGTAGTACTTTTAAGAAATTTGTATAACTTTCAAGGTTAATGAATTGGTGGAATTTTGTGCTTATAGTACTTTTAAGTTTAATGAAAGTATATTTATGAATTATTATGAGTTGTTGTATGGAAATCATTTTGTATTATAAATTGGTTAATAGGTATGAATGAAAAACCAGTCAAAAAAAAAAGGACATTAGAAATCGCTTAGGTAAAGAACCGATTTAAAATATCTATTTTTTAAGGACATTTACAATTGGTTGTTTATATAACCGATTTGGAATGTCACATTTGTCTGGTTTGGAATGTGTGTCTGGGAAAGCCTTTTGAATCGATTTTTGAAACAACCGATTCTGAATGTCACATTTTGAATCGGTTATTTAACCGATTCAAAATGTCCCCACCTTTAGAATCGGGGGTATACGAATCGGCAAATAACCAATTCTAAATGTGCGAAACAACTGATTCCAAAAGTCTTTTCTGCAGTAGTGTTAGATGAGCTTTATAAGTCAAATCTTCTGATTAAATCAATAACTAAAAAAGTACACATTTTATTAAAAACTTGATAGTAACATTTTAATATTTATTACTACCTCTGATATACAATATAAGAAATAAAAGGTAGTTTTTGGTGATCCAAAATACAAGAAATAAAAACTATTTTTAACATGTATTAAATAATCAATCTTAACTTTACCTCTATCAACTAATATAATTAAAAGTGGTGTCATTAATTAAGAGTATAAATTATCGTTTAATGAAAAGTGCAATTTTAAAAATATGTTAAACTTTTAGCCTTATTAAATTAGAATTGTTGATTTCCATGTCATTCACTGGTCTATATGATGTAGGGCTTTATTTCTTTTAATGTGCACCGTAGGCAGTAATATTAACCTTCAAATTTCATTAATTACACAATTCAGTTACGTGCACTGGTCAATAAATAGTGAAAAAATATTAAAGTTTAAAAAGAATTAAGTAAATAAATATTTTTATTTTAGTCTTATAAAAACCCTTCATTAAATAACATTTTATTAAATTTCTTTATTACTTTAAAAATACGTTAGGTTATTTTTATATTATTAATATAAAATAATAAAATAAATATCAGTATATAATTTATTGGATAAGTTAATAACTTTAAAATTTAATAAAAAATCTTCCATTACTTGTTTGAATTTTTCATATACTGTACCACCTCAAGTCTTTTTTATAAGAAACTCGTAGGATACCCGTGCATACGCACGGGTGCTAGCTGTCATGTTTTTTTTATGAATGAACTTAGACAGTATAAATAATCTGAACATTACCCCGTGAAAATAAAGACAAATTTAAAGTAGATAAAAAAGGAGTTTCAAATAGAAAATAAATAAATATTTAAATCTAAAAATGTAAAAGTATCATTTAAAAACAATCTGTGCATTTATCCCGTGTTTTTTCATATATCAGTGCAGTGTTTTTTTATATATCCCGTGTTTTTTATATATCAGTACAGCTATCCCGTGTTTTTATATATATCATTGCAGTTATCTCCGTATTTTTTTATATATCAGTGCAGTTATCCCGTGTTTTTTTATGTATCAGTGCAATTATCTCATAGTTTCAATTGATTATTTGAGTTGATTAGTAGATTATAGTAGATAGTAAAAGATAGATAGTAGATTATCAATAAGAAATATTTATTCCGTGTTTTTTTTATATATCAATGACAATTATTTGTCCTTTTTAAGGTATTAGTGACAAATATTTGTCACGTGTATTTTAAATATTATTCAGTTTAAATAGTCGTTAAGCCTTCTTGTTTTTTTAGATAGTAGGTTTATAGTAGTCTTCAAAAATTATAATTATCAATGGAAAATATTCATCTCATTTTTTTATATATCACTATAGTTATCCCGTGTTTTTTTATATATCAGTGCAATTATCTCGTAGTTTCAATTGATTATTTTAGTTGATTAGTAGATTATAGTAGATAGTAAAAGTTAGATAGTAGACACTACAACATTTGGAACCTATGGCAACGCCTAAAATTGCAACATCAAAAAAAATCGTTGCCTTAGCCAACAATGGCAACCGTTTTTTGAACCCGTTGCTGATTCCTTTTTTTTAATTTTTTTTTTAATGGCAACGGCTGAAAACCGTTGCCATAAGGTCTACGGCAACGGTTTTTTGTTTAAGCTTTAGTCAACGGTTCGAAAACGTTGCCGGAGAGAAAATTATTAAAAAAATAAAGAAATAGAAAATCCCTCGAACTCACCCTCCCTTCGTTTCTTTCTCTTAGGGTTCTCATTCCTCTCCCTCGAACTCACCTTCCCTTCCTTTCTTTCTCATTCCTCTCATTTCTCTCCCTCGAACTCACCCTCCCTTCCTTTCTCTAACTGATTTCCACCGATTTCAAGCAGATTTCCACCGGGAAGAGAGCCTCTCACACTCGCACAACTCAAACCCTAGAAACAGCAAAGCGATTCGCAGTTCACAAAAATGGCTGAGGGGCTCGTTCTTCGCGGCACCATGCAAGCTCACACCGGTGTCGTCACCGCCATTGCTACCCCGATCGATAACTCCGATATGATAGTCACGTCTTCCCGTGACAAATCCATCATCGTCTAGCATCTCACCAAAGAGGACAAGACCTACGGTGTCCCCCCCCCCCCCCCCCCCCCGCCGCCTCACCGGTCACTCTCACTTCGTCCAAGACGTCGTCCTCTCATCCGACGGCCAGTTCGCTCTTTCCGGTTCATGGGACGGTGAGCTCCGTCTTTGGGATCTTGCCGCCGGTACCTTCGCCCGCCGATTCGTTGGACACACTAAAGATGTCCTCTCCGTTGCTTTCTCAATTGACAACCGTCAGATTGTGTCGGCTTCTCGTGACCGCACGATCAAGCTTTGGAATACCCTAGGAGAGTGCAAGTACACCATTCAGGATGGTGATGCTCACTCTGATTGGGTTAGCTGTGTCAGGTTCAGCCCTAGCACTCTTCAACCAAGTTTCAGTGTCGTGGGATCGTACTGTTAAGGTCTGGAATTTGACCAATTGTAAGCTGAGAAACACTCTTGCTGGTCACTCTGGTTATGTGAACACTGTTGCTGTTTCCCCTAATGGTTCTCTCTGTGCCAGTGGTGGGAAAGATGGAGTTATTCTCCTTAGGGATTTGGCTGAGGGAAAGAGGCTTTACTCTCTTGATGTTGGTTCTATTATCCATGCTTTGTGCTTTAGTCCTAACAGGTACTGGTTGTGTGCTGCTACTGAGTCAAGCATTAAGATCTGGGATTTGGAGCGCAAGAGCATCGTTGAGGATTTGAAGATTGACCTTAAGACTGAAGCTGGTGTCACCACCGGTGGTGGTAACGCTACTAAGAAGAAGGTTATCTACTGTTCCTGCCTGAACTGGAGTGCAGATGGAAGCACCTTATTTAGTGGATATACTGACGGCTTGGTCAGAGTTTGGGGAATTGGCCGTTTTTAGTAAAGCAAAGCTTCAGTTATATCTTGCAATATGTTTTGATCTTTGTTTTCATTTCAGAGACAAAATTAGTTTACTGTTTCATCGCAGAATCGACATTTATTTTGAAGACGGCAATGGCTTTGTGGCCTTTTAATTTATTTTAAAACGTTTCTCTTTGGTTATTACCTAGTATATGGATAAAAAAAAGCAGATTTCCACCGATTTCCACCGATTTCCAAATAAGAAGCTCAGAACTCTTAGAGTTCCACCGATTTCCACCGATTTCAAGCAGATTTCCACCGATTTCTAGCAGCTTCAGGTTCAGGTTCAGACGCACGAGGGTGGATTTTTTTTGTGTTTCTTCTGGTTGTTCTCGTCAGATCTGAATGCTGGGCTTTGTATAGAGCAGCAGATCGGTGAGTTTTATGCCTTCTTGGTGTTTGCTTGGTGTTGATTGGGATTTCATTTTGCTTGCTCTTGCTCATGAAACTTGTTTTGTCCACTTCTGCATCTCTTATGTTATTTTTGTTTGGTCATGAAACTTGCTTAGGGGATTTCTGTAACGCCCCAAAATTAATTAGTTATTTATTTAATTAATTAAATAGGGTTTATGTGATAGAAATAATAAAATAATGATAATGTTAGAATATATGAGCCTATGGTTGGGGGTTAGTAGTAGCGAATCCAAAGTGTTAGTGAAAAGGCCCGTGATTAAATCGCATAAGTGAACGAGAAAAGCCCATGAGACCAACTAAGTATTAATAGGCCTTAGTTAGGGTTTTGCTCATTTAGAAGAATAAAAAAAAATAGAATTAGAAGTGAGAAGAAGGAAGGAGGGCGACGGCTAGAGAGGGGAAAGGAGAGGAGGCGTGATCGACCACCAAGGAGAGAGAGAGGCGTAGCACCAAGGAGAGAGAAGGAAAGCTAGGTTTCGATTTCTAAGGCTAAGGTAAGGGTGTGATTCAAACATTATAATGGGTTGTATGAGGGATTGCATGTGGGGTTAGAGTTTTGATAATTACCACATGTGTGTCATGATTTTTTTATATGTTGATGTTATGTCTTGATGCCAATTTTATTGCTAAACTCATTGTCTGGGGTGATCTGGGTATAGGTTCGGTTATACAGTAACTGGGAACAATCTAGTGGTCCAAAAATTATGTGGTTTACCTTTTCAGAAACTAGATTTACTGCTTGTTAATTTGGCACAAGTTTGGTTGCATTTGGAGTTGTATAGCTCGAGTTATAGGTGTCACAAGTTAGGTTAAAATTCTGGAAACGATCTGGGTGTAGGTTCGGTTATACAGTAACTGGGAACAATCTAGCGGTCCAAAAATTATGTGGTTTACCTTTTAAGAAACTTGATTTAATGCTTGTTAATTTGGCACTAGTTTTGTTGCATTTGGAGTTGAATAGCTCGAGTTATAGGTGTCACAAGTTAGGTCAAAATTCTGGAAGCAATCTGGATATAGGTTCGGAATTTCGTGTATAACGTTTTCATTTGAACTCCTTTTTGAATGATTCTTGATTCATTGAAAACTACACTCAGTTTGTTTCGGGTTAGGCTCAAGTACCGTGTAATTTGACTGAGTTTTGATAATTTTAGAGGCGTCACAAGCTAGGTCATGGTGGCTGTCCTGTTTTCTGAACCTTGTTGCTTATTTACTAAAACTGTACGAATTGGACCATTATTTTGCAAAATAAAAATTATAGTCAGGAACTAGACATTCTTAGCTTTCCATAGAGGGGTCCTTTGCTAAGTTTCAATACCGTTTGATAGGTTAATTAATTCACCGAAGTAGAGGTATGTTTGCTGGAAATTGTTATTGCTGCTGTGTTGTTGGGCTGCTGTTGCTGTTATTGGGCTGCTGTGATGCTGTTGCCATGTTGCTGCTGTGTTGTTGGGCTCCTATTGCTGTTATTGGGCTGCTGTTGCTGCTGTGATGCTGTTACCATGTTGCTGGTGTGTTGTTGGGCTGATGTTGCTGTTATTGGGCTGTTGTTGCTGCTGTGATGCTGTTGCCATGTTGCTGCTGTGTTGTTGGGCTGCTGTTGCTGTTATTGGGCTGCTGCTGCTGCTGTGATGCCGTTGCCATGTTGTTGCTGTGTTGTTGGGCTGCTGTTGCTGTTATTGGGCTGATGTTGCTGCTGTGATGCTGTTGCCATGTTGTTGCTGTGTTGTTGGGCTGCTGTTGCTGTTATTGGGCTGCTGTGATGCTGTTGCCATGTTGGTGATGTGTTGTTGGGCTGTTGTCGTTGCCGTGTTGCTGTGGCTGTGCTGCTGTTGCTGCGTTGCTGTTGTTGTGCTGCCGTTGCGGTGTTGTTGTTGTCGTGCTGCTGCTGTTGCTGTTGCTGGTGTTGCTGGTGTTGTTGTTGGTGCTGTTGCTCCTGCTGTTGCAGTGTTGCCGTTGCGCTCGTCGTTGCTGCCATTGTTGCCATTGTTGCTGTGTTGTCGTTGCTGTTGCAGTGTTGCTGCTGCTGCCGTTGTTGCTATTGTTGCTGCTGTTGTGGTTGCTGTTGTTGTTGTTGTTGGTGTTGCTGTCGGTGCTGGCGGTGTTGCTGTTGTTGCCGCTGTTCCTCGTTGTTGTTGTTGCGTGTTGGCGCCTTAGCGCCCATGGTTGTTGTCTCTGGTGTCGGTGGTCGTTGATGTTATGGTCAGGTTATTAGACTGTCCTATAGGCGTTGGTGTTATAGGTGATGATTGGTGTTATTGGTGATGATATAACAGGTGATGTGCCTATTTTATTGGCTAAGGTGATAGGTGATGGGTCTATGACCATTTGTTGATATTGGTGTGGTTGTGTCACTTAGATGACTATTGTTGTTGATTATGTTGTTAAATGTTGTTGTTGACTTTGTTGTGGGTACTGCCGAATGGCCCACATTGTTTGGTGGTGGGTACCGCCGAATGGCCCACATTGTTTTGTTGAGGGTATCGCCGAATGGCCCAAACTGTTGATGAATTTTTGTGTTGAAGGCCTACGGCCAGTGTCGGGTCTTATGTCGTTGTCGTGCTAAGATATGCTCTTTGTTCTTGATTGTCTCTGGTGCATTGTTCATGGTGTCGCATACATTTCATATGCATTATTTTGGTGATGAAGGCTTCGGCCTTGGAGCTATAGGTGATGATGGTGATGCTCATATAGGTGATGATGCCCTTATTGGCTATTTTATTGGTGATGATTGGTACCACATGCATATACCCGTTGGTGTGGGTTGCATCTCAGTTATTTACTCATGACATTGGTGATGATTCATGGTGATTTGTAATTTGATGTTGTTGTGAAGATATATGCTTGTTGTGCTGATGTTGACTATTGTGATGATAATGACTGTTATGTCCAAGCTGTTGTTGACCTGTTGACTGTTGTGACGATAATTGTGTATGGTGATTATCTGATATTCTGACCTGTGTATACGGTCTTTCATACGATTCTTTATATTGTTTGATATCTCACCCCTTCTGTTTGAATGTTACCCCTCTGTTGGTAACGTGCAGGTGATCTCGAATGAAGACCATAGTTCCTCGTTAGTTCGGTGTTGTCGCTCTGATACGTAGCACTCGGGGGATGATCGCTTGATTATTTTCATGTCTTTCATTTTGTTGAATTTTAATGTTGAGAACCTTGCACATTTGCAATAAGTATTGATGACTAAACTTGTTGAGTTTTCCGCTGCGAGATAGAATAAATTTTGATGTTGATGTTGGAGTTGTTTTAGAAAAATGTGACATCCGTTTTATCGTTAAAAACTCTGAATTTACGCTAATAAATTACCGGGTAGAAATGGGTGTTACAATAGTGGTATCAGAGCAATGGTTGGTCCGTCCGGCCAAGTCGTCGAGTCGTTGTGTCGGTTAACGACCAACTGTTGTCTTTTAGTACTAACCATTGTCTACATTGCAGGTTGTTCGAATCAGGTAAACTTTTTTTTGGATTGTTCGGTCCTAACCGGACTGCTTGTGTGATTTATTGCGTTTTCTGTGCGTAAACTCTGTGCCTCTTGTTTTCGGTTTTGTTTTCAACCTTCTTGTTGTGTGAACTTGTATGTAGGCAGCCTAAACTTCTATTATTTGGTTTCAAATTGTCGTCTCTAGTTTTGCATAACATGGATATATGTTTTAAGAACAAGTTATGCACTTTGGTAACTTTTGGTCGTGGTATTGGGGTGAATCTATGAGACACCGTAGGGATAGGTGGGTGAGGTAGAATGCGAGTAATGCTTATATCTACAAGTCAGTTTATCAGAGTAGCGCAGCGGAATCATGGTATGCTATAATAAGAAGGAGCTTTAATAGAGCTTGGGGGTGATCATGTGGTACCGACACGATTACGCCCAAAACTCTATCGGGGGTCCTTGCAGAACCGTTAGAGAGTGGGTCTAATTATTATTTCCTGAAGTTATCTGCGTGAACAAGTAGGAGGGGCGCCCGCCCAATCACTTATCGCCGGTAATCAAAGAAATAATGATCAGCATGTTAGATAGCACTAGTTGTCGAGGTGATGTTAGTTGGTTAGTGGAAGGGTGCTCACGTCGGTAGTTAAATTTCGAGGACGAAATTCTTTTAAGTAGGGGAGAGTTGTAACGCCCTAAAATTAATTAGTTATTTATTTAATTAATTAAATAGGGTTTATGTGATAGAAATAATAAAATAATGATAATGTTAGAATATATGGGCCTATGGCTGGGGGTTAGTAGTAGCGAATTCGAAGTGTTAGTGAAAATGCCCATGATTAAATCGCATAAGTGAACGAGAAAAGCCCATGAGACCAACTAAGTATAAATAGGCCTTAGTTAGGGTTTTGCTCATTTAGAAGAATAAAAAAAAATAGAATTAGAAGTGAGAAGAAGGAAGGAGGGCGACGGCTAGAGAGGGGAAAGGAGAGGAGGCGTGATCCACCACCAAGGAGAGAGAGAGAGGCGTAGCACCAAGGAGAGAGAAGGAAAGCTAGGTTTCGATTTCTAAGGCTAAGGTAAGGGTGTGATTCAAACATTATAATGGGTTGTATGAGGGATTGCATGTGGGGTTAGGGTTTTGATAATTACCACATGTGTGTCATGATTTTTTTATATGTTGATGTTATGTCTTGATGCCAATTTTGTTGCTAAACTCATTGTTTGGGGTGATCTGGGTATAGGTTCGGTTATACAGTAACTGGGAACAATCTAGTGGTCCAAAAACTATGTGGTTTACCTTTTAAGAAACTATATTTAATGCTTGTTAATTTGGAACTGGTTTGGTTGCATTTGGAGTTGTATAGCTCGAGTTATAGGTGTCACAAGTTAGGTCCAAATTCTGGAAGCAATCTGGATATAGGTTCGGTATTTCGTGTATAACGTTTTCGTTTGAACTCATTTTTGAATGATTCTTGATTCATTGAAAACTACACTCAATTTGTTTCGGGTTAGGCTCAAGTCCCATGTAATTTGACTGAGTTTTGATAATTTTAGAGGCGTCACAAGCTAGGCCATGGTGGCTGTCCTGTTTTCTGAACCTTGTTGTTATTTACTAAAACTGTACGAATTGGACCATTATTTTGCAAAATAAAAATTATAGTCAGGAACTAGACATTCTTAGCTTTCCATAGAGGGGTCCTTTTCTAAGTTTCGATACCGTTTGATAGGTTAAATAATTCACCGAAGTAGAGGTATGTTTGCTGAAAATTGTTATTGCTGCTGTGTTGTTGGGCTGCTGTTGCTGTTATTGGGCTGTTGTTGCTGCTGTGATGCTGTTGTCATGTTGCCGCTGTGTTGTTGGGCTGCTGTTGCTGTTATTGGGCTGCTGTTGCTGCTGTGATGTTGTTACCATGTTTCTGCTGTGTTGTTGGGCTGCTGTTGCTGTTATTGGGCTGTTGTTGCTGCTGTGATGCTGTTGCCATGTTGCTGCTGTGTTGTTGGGCTGCTGTTGCTGTTATTGGGCTGATGTTGCTGCTGTGATGCTGTTGCCATGTTGCTGCTGTGTTGTTGGGCTGCTGTTGCTGTTATTGGGCTGCTGTTGCTGCTGTGATGCTGTTGCCATGTTGCTGCTGTGTTGTTGGCCTGTTGTTGCTGTCATTGGGCTGCTGTTGCTGCTGTGATGTTGTTGCCATGTTGCTGCTGTGTTGTTGGGCTGCTGTCGTTGCCGTGTTGCTGTGGCTGTGCTGCTGTTGCTGCGTTGCTGTTGCTGTGCTGCCGTTGCGGTGTTGCTGTTGTCGTGCTGCTGTCGCCGTGTTGCTGTTGCTGGTGTTGCTGTTGGTGCTGTTGCTGCTGCTGTTGCAGCATTGCCGTTGCGGTCGTCGTTGCTGCCATTGTTGCTGTGTTGCCGTTGCTGTTGCAGTGTTGCTGCTGCTGCCGTTGTTGCTATTGTTGCTGCTGTTGCGGTTGCTGTTGCTATTGCTGTTGGTGTTGCTGTCGGTGCTGGCGGTGTTGCTGTTGTTGCCGCTGTTCCTCGTTGTTGTTGTTGCGTGTTGGCGCCTTAGCGCCCATGGTTGTTGTCTCTGGTGTCGGTGGTCGTTGATGTTATGGTCAGGTTATTAGACTGTCCTATAGGCGTTGGTGTTGTAGGTGATGATTGGTGTTATTGGTGATGATATAACAGGTGATGTGCCTATTTTATTGGCTAAGGTGATATGTGATGGGTCTATGACCATTTGTTGATATTGGTGTGGTTGTGTCACTTAGATGACTATTGTTGTTGATTATGTTGTTAAATGTTGTTGTTGACTTTGTTGTGGGTACCGCCGAATGGCCCACATTGTTTGGTGGTGGGTACCGCCGAATGGCCCACATTGTTTTGTTGAGGGTATCGCCGAATGGCCCAAACTGTCGATGAATTTTTGTGTTGAAGGCCTATGGCCAGTGTCGGGTCTTATGTCGTTGTCATGCTAAGATATGCTCTTTGTTGTTGATTGTCTCTGGTGCATTGTTCATGGTGTCGCATACATTTCATATGCATTATTTTGGTGATGAAGGCTTCGGCCTTGGAGCTATAGGTGATGATGGTGATGCTCATATAGGTGATGATGCCCTTATTGGCTATTTTATTGGTGATGATTGGTACCACATGCATATACCTGTTGGTGTGGGTTGCATCTCAGTTATTTACTCATGACATTGGTGATGATTCTTGGTGATTTGTAATTTGATGTTGTTGTGAAGATATATGCTTGTTGTGCTGATGTTGACTATTGTGATGATAATGACTGTTATGTCCAAGCTGTTGTTGACCTGTTGACTGTTGTGACGATAATTGTCTGTGGTGATTATCTGATATTCTGACCTGTGTATACGGTCTTTCATACGATTCTTTATATTGTTTGATATCTCACCCCTTCTGTTTGAATGTTACCCCTATGTTGGTAACGTGCAGGTGATCTCGAATGAAGACCATAGTTCCTCGTTAGTTCGGTGTTCTCGCTCTGATACGTAGCACTCGGGGGGATGATCGCTTGATTATTTTCATGTCTTTCATTTTGTTGAATTTTAATGTTGAGAACCTTGCACATTTGCAATAAGTATTGATGACTAAACTTGTTGAGTTTTCCGCTACGAGATAGAATAAATTTTGATGTTGATGTTCGAGTTGTTTTAGAAAAATGTGACATCCATTTTATCGTTAAAAACTCTGAATTTACGCTAATAGATTACCGGGTAGAAATGGGTGTTACACTTTCCATGTTGTTGGACCGGAATGTCAAAGTTGATGTCGTGAATCGCCATAAACAGGTTCCATGTGCTTTTCTTAATAGATGAACCTTTCTAAATTCCGCACTTTATTGTATTTCTATTCTGATTCTTGTTTTGTGTTTTTTCTTTTTGGGTCTCTAGACACCATTAATGTTGGCTGTCATGCATGGAAAGACTGGTTGCGTGGAAAAGCTTATTCAAGCTGGAGCCAATGTATGTTATATATGCTTCACTCCTTTATATTTTTAATCTTCATAGTTCATATTAAATGCATTTCAAGGGTTTGAAAAAATGTAAAAATAAACTGATATGGCATGTTCTTGTAATGTTCCAGATATTGATGTTTGATTCTTTTCGTGGAAGAACCTGTTTGCACTATGCTGCATATTATGGCCATGTGGATTGCCTAAACACTATTCTTTCTGCTGCTCATTCCTCACCAGTTGCAGATTCTTGGTTAGACTTTCTTTCATATACCCAATGTAAATCACAGACAAACATATGGTACTAATTCCAATTTATTCACTGGTATTTGTCAGGGGATTTGCTAGATTTGTGAACATAAGAGATGGAAAAGGTGCTACACCACTGCATCTTGCTGCGCTACACAGACGACTTGAATGTCTTCACTCACTTTTAGACAATGGAGCTCTTGTTTGCGCTTCTACTGGTGGATATGGGTAATAATTGCCTTTTAAGTTATGTTATAGCATGTATGTTTCCACAGCGAGCAACAACTAAACTCACGTATGACCTGAGGCTAAAAATTATAGAGTCAATCTAAACGCAAATCTAACAGTTTGTGGACGTGAAAACAAACACGCACTTAGTCTTATTTGATAGTGGTTTTATTTCCATTTGGATTGATTAAGGTGCCATTTGCAGATTTCATGGGAGAACCCCGCTTCATATGGCTGCCCGCACTGGTTTGATTGACTGTATCCGAATGTTGCTTGCTTGGGGAGCAGATAGACTTCAATTAGATTACTCAGGGTAATTTAATCTTTGTTCAACTCTTTAAGAAACTAAATTAATGCTATTATAGATTCAATATCCATTGCAATCTTTGTAGATTTCCATTGAACACTAGGAAGGATCCATGATCAATTACCAATATATAGAAGATTTTTCGATTTCTCCTCATGCAAAGCAAGAAAGAGCAAGTTACTGATAAGCTTCACTGTTTGAATTAACATTTGCAAGTGTTTGAAACTATAATGCAATTTGATTTATTGGTGCTTAATATCCATACAGTTCATTCAAAAGAAACTTTGTTAGGATTCAGTTTTAAATGTTGTGTAAATGATTATTTGCAGGAGAATACCATTTACAGTTTCTCTAAAGCACAAGCATAAGTTATGCGCTTCCCTGCTTGATCCGTCGTCAGCAGCACCTCTTGTTTGGCCATCGTAGAAGAAAGAGACCAATGGCAAAAACGACGTCGTTGCTACTCTCAGTACTGGTTCTGTTCAAAACCCTAGCTATTGATAAATGTGGTTTCTGATGCACATCATCTATTTGATCTAATGCACGTTATGATTAAATGATGATATAACATTTATAAATATTTTCCTTTTGTTTCTTTTGTTGTTTGGATTGTTATGCATTCTTTGTTGTTTATAGATATTGAAATTCTTTCTACTCTCGTCTGTGTGTGGTGGGGCTGTTGGACACAACATTAATCTTGCTAGGTTGACTACAAGCTGTGGTTGCCAAAGAATAAACAAACTGAATGTTTGTCAACTATCATCTTACTCTTTATTTGTCAATTTGGTCAGACTTTTGTTCTACACATACTGCAATTTACTCTTTTACCGTTCTATCACTTTTTAGTTAAACAATTACTTTAGCTTCTAACAATGGCTACCCTTAACTCCTTAGAAGGTTCACACCCCTTTGCATCTCCATGTCATTTGTTTTATGGGCACCTTCTATCACATTTTCCATCACCCTAATCCCATTCTCTTTACAGTACTTCATTCCCTCCCCCTCTTTTAAGGAATTAAAATTCTGTTTTTCATACATCATTTCAAGTGTTAACAGATACCAACAAGTATAATCTGGAACATAACAGAATGGAAGTCTTGATAATCTTTCCTAACATAATTCAGCTGTTCCTTACTTATTTTAGTCGAATATTGTTGATTCCTTAGTATTCTTATTTGTTTTTTTTTGCAGAAAGATCAAAAGGAATGAAATGAATAAGCATAATAATTTCATGTTAGATGCACTTGGTACTACAAGCACAATGGTTGTTCAACTGGACTCAAAGGAGGATGACTGGCAAACAACAATTTAACTACAGAAGATTACTAGTTTTTTTAATTTATTGACCTTTAAGTGTGATGACCATTGTGAGCTTTAGGCTTTACTTAGCCTCTTTTTGAAGTTGATTGGATACATTAACTAATAGGGCTTTCTAGAATTTTGTTGGTAACTTTTTTTCAATTTATTGTGAATTGTAATTTTGGGTGTTATCACAAAAAGTAAAGGAGAAAATTAGTGTATGTACGTATGTATATATAGTGCATGAATCTATTATTTTTTTAATTTTTTATTATCTATGGCAACGGTTTTGAACCGTTGTGTGTGCTGATTATAGACAACGGTCATTACTAACGCAACGGTTTTTCAGTGTTGCCATATTTGGCAACGGTTTTTAAATGTTGCTATAACTAGCAACGGTTTTAGCCCGTTGCCTTTGTGTGGAAATAAAAACCGTTGCGTTTAAGCTGTCAATGGCAACGGTTTTAGGGTTACGTTGCCTTTGGTCAGAAAAAATCGTTGCCATTAGCTTAGGCAACACCCGCAAAAACAATGGTTTCAAAACCGTTGCCAAAAGTAAAGACAACGGTTTTTTGGCTTTACACAACGGTTTTCAAACGTTGCCTTTGGGTCAAAATGTTGTAGTGAGATTATCAATAAGAAATATTTGTTTTAAATATTAATTAGTAGTTTAAATTGTCATTAAGTCTTCTTGTTTTTTAGATAGTAGGTTTGTAGTAGTAGTCTTCAAAATTTTTAATTATCAATGACAAATATTAATCTCGTGTTTTTTTATATATCAGTGCAGTTATCCCGTGTTTTTTTTATATATCAGTGCAGTTATCTTGTAGTTTCAATTGATTATTTTAGTTGATTAGTAGATTATAGTAGATAGTAAAAGATAGATAGTAGATTATCAATAAGAGGTGATAGTAGATTATCAATAAGAGTGTAAACAGATTTCAGATAGAAAAATTAAAATTTTAAGGTGATAACTTTTTTTAAAAAAGTGGTAGTTGTTTTTTTTTTTGTTTTTTAGTGTGACTCATTTACATTTTTATAGGTAATTTTAGTAGAGTAGTGTTTTTGTATAAATTTAGAAATTTAGTTAAAAAAACTAAAGTGGAGTGATAAAAGAAAGAGAATAATTGTTTATGGAAAAAGTAAAAGTAAAGTAAAAAGAAAAAAGGAAGAAAGAGAGTGTAAGAGAAAAGTGAGGGGAAAGAAAGTGTAAAAAGAAAGAGAGTGTAAAAAGAAAACGAAAGAAAGAGAGGGTAATGACATATTTACCCTTAAATTAGATATGTATCTTGTTAATAATAGATCTAAATTGGTAATTTCATAGGAGGTTTGTTTGTATAAATATTTAGATAGTAGGTTTATAGTAGTTTTCAAAAATTATAATTATCAATGGAAAATATTCATCTCATTTTTTTGTATATCACTATAGTTATCCCGTGTTTTTTTATATATCAGTACAATTATCTCGTAGTTTCAATTGATTATTTTAGTTGATTAGTAGATTATAGTAGATAGTAAAAGTTAGATAGTATATTATCAATAAGAAATATTTGTTTTAAATATTAATTAGTAGTTTAAATAGTCATTAAGTCTTCTTGTTTTTTAGATAGTAGGTTTGTAGTAGTAGTCTTCGAAATTTTTAATTATCAATGACAAATATTAATCTCGTGTTTTTTTATATATCAGTGCAGTTATCTCGTAGTTTCAATTGATTATTTTAGTTGATTAGTAGATTATAGTAGATAGTAAAAGATAGATAGTAGATTATCAATAAGAGGTGATAATAGATTATCAATAAGAGTGTAAACAGATTTCAGATAGAAAAATTAAAATTTTAAGGTGATAACTTTTTTTAAAAAGGTGGTAGTTGTTTTTTTTTTTGTTTTTTAGTGTGACTCATTTACATTTTTATAGGTAATTTTAGTAGAGTAGTGTTTTGTATAAATTTAGAAATTTAGTTAAAAAAACTAAAGTGGAGTGATAAGAGAAAGAGAATAATTGTTTATGGAAAAAGTAAAAGTAAAAGTAAAGTAAAAAGAAAAAAGGAAGAAAGAGAGTGTAAGAGAAAAGTGAAAAGGGGGAAAGAAAGTGTAAGAAGAAAGAGAGTGTAAAAAGAAAAAGAAATAAAGAGAGGGTAATGACATTTTTACCCTTAAATTAGATATGTGTCTTGTTAATAATAGATCTAAATTGGTAATTTCATAGGAGGTTTGTTTGTATAAATAGATATTAGACAAAATTACATATTTTTTATTCTAAATGTAAGAAACACAACCTCATTTTCAAGGGGGTGTGGTTGAGCGGTTGGGGCTCATTCTCCCTTAACCAAGTGTTGAGAGTTCGATCATCACCTTGGGTATGGAGCAGCTTTAAATCCCTGGGTCAGCTGTCCCATCCTTCGAGGTGTCTCCAATCCAACGAGGAAATTAGTCACTACGTTCTGCGGTGGATATCTTGGTCTCGAAAAAAAACAATACTATATGCTAAACTCCTTTTCAAACCCCATACTGACCGGGAGAAAAAATGACTCACATGTTTCCCATACAAGATGATTATGAAAAGGCAACGAAGCATATTTTTGGACTAAATTTTAAAATTGTACAATTAATAATGAAATATTACCTTTTCAATAACCAAGTGGGTGTGGCACGAGTGGTAACTTGCTCGGGTCCCTTAAGCATTTGGTCAGGGGTTCGATCACTGGCCGGTGTGTATGGAAAGGCACTGCTTGGGAGAGGCAGCCCCTTAAATGGAAGTCCAAATCCTCGAAAGGATTAGTCTCCCCAGTCGACGGGGAGGATACCTTGGGAAACCAAAAAAAATATTACCTTTTCAATGCAATTCCTTGATATTGATAATTTTTATTTTTATGTCTTGCCTACAAATGTAGTACCCAAAGTGAAATTTTATTTACTTTGGATATTATTGATTGATATTTAAGTGCTTTAATAATAAGTTTGGATTTTTGTATGTTGTAACAATTTCATTACCTTTGAATTCTTACGGGAAACGTAACACATTTTCGGTATAATGATTTTTTATATTTTGTTTTTGTGAATGTTTTTATTTTTTTATAAATGAATATTTTGCTTTTGAGTCTCGAAAAAAACCATAAGATGTTGTTAGAATAATTATTTTTACATTTCACAGTTCGAGCAGAAAAATATTAGATGTTGTTAAATTTCATTACTTTTGATTCTCGATGGCAAAACATTACAAATTATCGGAATAATTATACTTTATATTTTATTTTCATGTATGTCTTTATTTTTTATAAATGATTATTTTACTTTTGAGTCTCAACGGAAAACAATTACATATTACATGTATAACTATTTTTGTATCATGGCTGAGTAACTCTTAGTCGTTTACTCCTTTCTTTTCAGTACTCCCTATTGGTCCCTGTTGATCCCTATTGGTCCATATTGATCCCTATAAATTCCTATTGGTCCCTGTTGGTCTCTTTTGGTCCTTATTGGTCCCTGTTGGTCTCCATAGGTCCCATCATTGACAATTGCTTCTCTACAATAGTCATTAAATAAAAAAGTAAATTGAATAGAATCAATAAATTTAAAAAACAGTTGGAAGCTAGCTGTCTTGTCTTCCCTCTTTGCATCCACCATTGTTTTTGGGCTTCAATGGTGTTTAGCTTTTTCATACTAGCTCTCTATGAACTAGTTTGGTGCGCTAAATTTTTATCGTAATGAGGTTTCCATTTTTTATGCTCACTATTGCAAAATATGATGTATGAATCCAACAAAATTGATGGCAGGGATCTTATAATTTAGTGTTGCCTCCTTGATAGCCGCCTCGTTGTGGAATTTGGCCATTTCTTTGTTTTTCAATAGAAAGTCTAGTTGTTCCTTATTTTTTTGTATTTTTGGGTTTATGATGGAAGAAAATGGGAAAGGAAACTTGAAAATTTCGTGGTCTTTGTAGAATGGCACTTATGCTCAAACTAGTTATCAATTGTTGTGAACTAGAATAATTGTCCCGTGCCATGCACGGGTACAAGTATGCTATTGAAAATTGTTGTCGAATAATTTATATTTTGTAAGTTGGTAGGAAAAACTTGTGTATAAGTAACCCAGAGCGTGAGATTCAGCGGTTGGGGCTGATACTCCCTTAACCAAGGGTCGGGGATTCGATCACCACCTTGGGTACGGAGCAACGTTAAAACTCTGGGCCAGTTGTCCTGCCCCTCGAGGCACCTACTGTTGAACCAAGGGCAAACACTCTTTGTTTTGTATGATAACAAATTACACCTTATCTACTAATGGTTCAAGTTGAATTAAGTACAGGACATAAAGCAAAGAGCAGGAAGATTAAAATGGAGCAGCTTGGAGAAGAAGCCACCTCAGCAGTTCAAGACCTATTTGTTTATCCGCTTTCTTTAGGACACTGTGTAAGGTCCTATCACTGAAGGTCTATGACTTTTAGTAGCTGAGAGATGAGTTTTTCGAAACATGCATGGTGCATCAAAATAGTTGTGAAAAATATTTTATAAAATTGCATGCATGCATAAGGTGGCACCTAAACCTAAAAATAATTTTGTGGAAAGCTAGAAATCGATTTCTATCATTTTCTAAATCATGAAATCGATTTCTTAATCCTATTTTAAAGCTTGAAATCGATTTCCCTATCCAATGTTAAAACAAAGAATCGATTCATACATATACTCAAGCCAAAGCCAAGAATCGATTCCTCCTTACTTTAACTAAACATGAAATCGATTCTTACCTATTTAGGATGTCTCAAGAATCGATTTCCTTCTTTTTTAAAACACAATAAAATCGATTCCTTTAATTTTCTAAAGGCAATGAATCGATTATCTCTTGGATTGTCTTCACACATAATCGATTAACAAGCAACATCAATGTTTCCTTTTTTATCAAACAATCGATTATGTCTTGTTGTGCATTAAGGCCATAATCGATTTCTTCAAAAATATTCAACGGTTGTTTTTTGAATCCCTATAAATAGGAAACTAAGCTTCACATTTTCAAACACACCACACACCACATTTTTCTAAACCTCTCTACTTCTCACATACATCTTCTAAATCTGAGAAAGAGAGAAAATAGAGCTTCAACTTTCATATCATTTTCTATTTTCCATATCACTCATCTCTTAGTCACTATACTGTCATTATAACTGAGGTGATTGGATCATAGATCTCTGTTTGTATTCGTTACTCTATTTGTGGGGTCACTCTGAAATCCTGGGATTTGTTCTTGGGTCTCTCAATCAGGAGATTGAGTTGGTTTGAAATCCTGGGAAGTTTTCTTGGGTCTCTCAATCAGGAGATTGAGTTGGTTTGAAATCCTGGGAGGTGATCTTGGGTCGTTCAATCGGGGAAGATTGAAGCGGTAGTGAAATCCTGGGAGGTGCTCTTGGGTCGTTCAATCAGGAGATTGAAGCGGTGTTGAAATCCTTAGCTAGGTGCTCGGGTTCTCAGTTCGGGGGAATTGAGATTTGCTATTTTGAAGTTGCCTATTTGTAAACAATTCTTCAATATAGTGGTTGCCATCAAAGTCCGAAGGTTGCAAAGCCGGAGGCCGAGGACGTAGGGCTTTTATCCCGAACCTCGCTAAATTCCTGGTGTATCTCTATCCTTATCTCTTTACTTTGCTTTATTATCTATACCCTTGCTTATTGCTATATTGAATATTATTTAGATCTGTTTATCATACTTTTCATCTGTCTACAACTAAACTACTCTGATCTTGTGCTTATCTATCATCTTCCATATCACTGCAATTGATCTACTTTCTACTATATTCAATATCACTACTCTTCTTATAACTAATCTTAGTGTGTATATTGAAAATAGTATAACATCTCATTGTGCCTAAATCTGCCTGCTTGCACCATATAAAGTTTAAATCTAAGTTTCAGCATTTGATTTAAAACAAACTTATCATTTATTTTGAAAAGAATCCAAGATTTACACATAACCTTATTCACCCCCCCTCTAAGGTTATCAGATAGTCTAACACCTACAATTTAGCGAGGGGATTGATTAGTCACTGCGGTCGGCGGTAGATACCTTGGGTAAAATCAAAAAAAAATTTGTGTATAAGTAAATGATGCTATTTTTTGTGATTTGAAAATAATATTTAAACTATCAAAATTTCATATTAATTTGTTACTTCTAAGCACAATATCATATTGTCGTGATTTGTCCTTCACTGTTGGTTGTCTTGGCAATTTTAGTGACATGGGGACGTCGGCTCCCAGGTTCGAACTCGGGTGTGAGCAGGGGTAGTGTGTGTGTGATGTTTATTTGTCATTTAATCTAAGCAGACCAAAAAAATATTGTGCTAATTAGAGTTCTTCATCACATACTCTATCTTTTAAATTGATTTTTTTAATTTAAAATCTTTTAATTTCTCTCTCTTCTTGTCATTAATGTTGAGTTATCTCTCTTCTCATAATTAATATAATTTGCCTCTTTTAAAAAGAATTAATATTAAAATTTATTTTTTATATTATATTTAGTGATTATTAATATAATTTTTGGACTAATGATTAGTTATTTTCTATAACAATAGATGCATTAAAAAAATGTCATTTCACTTTATAGGCCCCATTAAGAGTACTTTTTTATCTAAATAAAAATGTCAAAAATTATTATAAAACTTGAACTTTTATTGTCTAAACAGTTGTTAACTTTTTTTTCCACATAGTTAAAATACACGTTATCTTTTTTTCTTTTACCATTATAGATTTATTCAATAAAAAATGTCTTCCGGCCCAAACAAAACCAAATGTCTTTCTTATTTCTGGGTGTATCAACCAAGGACAAAAATGAACAAAAATACATTTTTACTCGTTGGGAGTTACTTCAGAAATTTATAATTTCAGTAAATGGGAAGAGAAAACGTGACTTTCATTATTCAGGGGCAATAATATTATGACATTTTTTCTAATTTTTTTTTAACAAAACCTGAAAATTCTGGAATGTAACATATTTTTTAAAATTTTAATTTGTAATATGTTATTAACATAATTGGCTATAGTAACCAAAAAAAGCATAATTGCCTATAAAGAAGAAAGATAAGTCTTTTATTTATTTCTAAAATTAATGCAGAGAGAAAAAACATTAAATTATAATAGAATTTTCAAATATAAAATAGTACTTACAATGTTAAATTACATGTATACACGTCACATTAAGTTGTTTTTAAGTGAAAAAAGAGTTGTGTTTTGCCACGTGCTTTTTCTAATGATGACCATATATGTCATTTTACCAAATTATTATTATTATTATTATTATTATTATTATTATTATTATTATTATTATTATTATTATTATTATTATTATTATTATTATTAGGTGACATGTCTAAGAGACTAACATCTAAGAATTTGGGTCTTAAGATACATTCTAAAATGTATTTTTAATAATTCAAAAAACCAAATTTTATTAATTTTTAAATGTAAAATACAATAATATAGATTGAATATACATGAAAGAGATTTTTTTTATCAAAGTACAAGAAAGATATTTGATAAGTGATTCATTATAATTTTGTAAAAAAATGATCAATTATAATACTCATAAACTTCTCCTCACATAAAAATTAAATTAAATTAGTCATTTAACTTATATTTCATAATGAAAATATTTTATATAATATAAGTTTTTAATTAATTATTTTTTGGTAAAGATACTTAAATAACTCTTAGAAAAACATTTACAAAAAACATGTTATTTAGGCTTTATTATGCATAGTATCGGTAGAGTATTAATTACAAAAAAAGATATTAATTACCAAATTGTTGTAGAAGTGACACATGGAATAACAATAAATGAGACGCATTCTCAAATGTTATATATATATAGATTTGGTGAAAGAAATGGAATGAAAGGAAAGGGGTGCCACCTTGTCTAATCCAAGACTAGGATAAGCCTATGAGTGAGGATCGCCACAAGAAACCTGGTTTCTTGATAAGATCAGATAATGGTTCAATCCAGAACCAAAGAGCAAAAGCTCTCAATTTCACACAAAGTGATTTTTGACTAAAATTCTTCTCCTTTATTTCATAGAGTGTGCCCCTATATGTAGGTAGGAAGACACATTGTTGATTACAAAGTAAAGAAGAGACCATTTAGCATTCTATAACTTCAGCCAATTAATTAATCTAACATTATTGCCTAGGCTGAAATAAATTGAAATAATGCAAGAAAGGGTTACAAAAATAAACAATGATTTCAAATGCTGAAATAAATAGAAATTTGAATGATTGATGTCACCCTCTCTCTCTCATATTCATTCCTTTGCTTGAATTTGTAACTCCTTATTTTAATTGCTTGTATCAAAATTCGTTGTCAACTTCGATCCCTTTTTTTACCATAACAGTTGCCGAATATGAAATAATGATCGCAGCAAGACTTGTAGAAATCTTTCTTATCTTTCCAACGAATCAAGAAACGCGTCAATCGGACTTCTGGATCTTTAGATATAGCAAAAATAAGACATGCCATTTCCAATCTAAACAAAATTTACAGCAATGCTCACTTTTCCATCTAGGACTTGATTTTGTTCATGTCAAGGGCATCCACCGTAGGTTGTCATCATTCTCTCCCTCTTCGAGAGAATTCGACCTCGAATTTCTAGCTCCAATACCTCCAGGGTCAAAAACAAGTCTAAAGAACTCATCACATGCAATTTTCAAAATGGGGAAATTTCCAGGTGCTTTGGAAGGATTTGAGTGATTTACTACCTCATGAGTTTCTTGGACATAATAATTATCTTTCTGAAACTCATAATTTTTCTCCACTCGTGAAGTATATTCTCCTTCTTTCACTTTGTTATCTTCATGACATAAAGAAGAAATGTTAGGCAATTGAATATTAGAATAATCCCAATACTTGACCACACAAACCAATTTAGAAGAAGGTATTAGTATAGTAGTATGTCATGACTTCCCAATGTCTTTCTCTTGAAATTCAATGGAAGCACTACATTGTGCCTCTGGAAGCACTTGTGGATTTGTCTTCTTGCAAGGTTCTTCTTTTGGAATGTCATCCACAACCTTCTTAATATTAATATCATCAAAATCAGGAAAAATGTTAGGATTATAACAATATTCTATAACAACATCTTTATCCTCTATTTCTTTTTCTCTCAATTCCTGTTTCTTTTCACTCTCTATTTCTTTTTCTTTTTCTGTTTCTTTTTCTTTTTTAATCTTTTCTCTCAATTTTTTTTGATCATCTCTCACCTCACTTGGACTCAAAGGAGCCAATACAATACGTTTTCCATGATGGACAAAATAATACTTGTTGGTACGCCCTTCATGATTGGCATTTTTATCAAATTGCCAAGGCCTTCCCAACAAGAGATGGGTAACCTCCATAGGAACTACATCACAAACAGCCACATCCTCATATTTACCAATTGAAAAAGAAATTTCTACTTGTGCATCAACAATCATCTCAATATCATTAACAAGCCATTGAAGCTTATATGGTTTGGGATGTGGTTTAATTTCTAGTTGGAGTTTGGAAATCAACCTTGTGCTGGCAAAATTGGTACAACTTCCACCATCAATAATAAGGGAACATACCTTTCCTTGTATGAGGCATCTTGATTGAAAGATATTCTCTCTTTGAGTTGTATCATCCTCATTCACAAAATTTTCCAACAAACTCCTCATCGAGAGTAGTTCACCGCTAGGAATTTCTTCTTCATTCATTTTCTTTAAAAACTCAAGCAATAAAAATGGTACACAAAACCAGAAATTGCTTGACCAAAGGTCCAAATCGAACCTTGCTCTGATTACCAAATGATAACCACCTTGTTTGAAATTTGGCCGATTCTTAGCTTTTCAATTTGGGGTCCTGGTTGTAACTTGTATTTTTTTGTATTTTTTTGGTAAAAGATGAATTATGGGAAAGGAAATGAAAGGGAATTTCGTGGGTTTAGGGAAATGGAAAAATATGCTCAACAATAGATAGTATTCTTGGTGATTTTTGTGAAGAAAATGGAATGAAGATAAGGGGCGCCACCTTGTCTAATCCAAGACTAGGATAAGCCTATGAGTGAGGATCGCCACAAGAAACCTGGTTTCTTGATAATATCAGATAATGGTTCAATCCAGAACCAAAGAGCAAAAGCTCTCAATTTCACACAAAGTGATTTTTGATTAAAATTCTTCTCCTTTATTTCATAGAGTGTGCCCCTATAGGTAGGTAGGAAGACACATTGTTGATTACAAAGTAAAGAAGAGACCATTTAGCATTCTATAACTTCAGCCAATTAATTAATCTAACATTATAGCCTAGGCTGAAATAAATTGAAATAATGCAAGAAAGGGTTACAAAAATAAACAATGATTTCAAATGCTGAAATAAATAGAAATTTGAATGATTGATGTCACCCTCTCTCTCATATTCATTCCTTTGCTTGAATTTGTAACTCCTTATTTTAATTGCTTGTATCAAAATTCGTTGTCAACTTCGATCCCTTTTTTTACCATAATAGTTGCCGAATATGAAATAATGATCGCAGCAAGACTTGTAGAAATCTTTCTTATCTTTCCAACGAATCAAGAAACGCGTCAATCGGACTTCTGGATCTTTAGATATAGCAAAAATAAGACATGTCATTTTCAATCTAAACAAAATTTCCAGCAACGCTCACTTTTCCATCTAGGACTTGATTTTGTTCATGTCAAGGGCATCCACCGTAGGTTGTCATCACTCCTTTTGCAATGTAAAATTCTTAAGGCTGACTTTATGTGTACCCAACATATGCAGAAAAGTTTTATATAAAAAAATGCATAAAAGCGTATGTGTTAGAAACAAGAAAAAATAATTAAAAATGCTAAGCTGCCATTGATGGAAAAGAGGAATGGTTAGAGAGTTGGACGTTGAAGACCCCCCAAAATAAGAGATTGAGACATTTCCTTTTTTTAATTTTACATTTAATGATGTGTCACGTTTTTATTGGCAGTGCTTAAAAATGACATGTTATTCGTGCCCATCTAAGAATTACTTATCATGGCTTTATAAATATTTTTACTCTTCATAATTGAATATTTTGTTTTTTATAAATCCTTGTTTTGCTTTCGAGTCCCAACGAGAAAACACTAAATATTATCGAAATAATTATTTTTTATATTTTGTTTTTGAGTTTCATCGAGTAATCATTGTTGGCATAATTTCACTACTATTGATTCAACTACAGTGGAACGCTATACATTGTTAGAAAAATTATTTTACTATTTTGTCCATGAATGTCTTTACACTTTGTAAACAATTATTTTGTTTTGGAGTTAATATTAGATGTTTTCGGAATAATTATTTTTTATATTTTGCTGTTGAGTTACAACAGGGAAACGTTCCATGTTGTTGGAATAGTTTAGTTACTGATAAAATATTATAAAATCTTTGGTTTTATTTAAAAAAACATTATAAAGAGATATGACTATAAACATATAAATTAGTTTTGCTATTCAAAATTATTTTTAGAATATTCTGTACCATATAATTTATTTTTTATTTAAAATACATTTTCCATTTGTTAACAAATAAGTATATTATTTAAATATTAAAATTTGAATGATACGTAATTAATTTACAAATATCGTGTATAATTTACGAGTTGATAACTATATTACAATTTCAGTTTTGAGACTACTTTACAAAAAAAAATTAGTACGGCATTACCTATGCACATGCAAGAGTATTCCCCCCCTCTCTCTCTCTCTCTCTCTCTCTCTCTCTCTCTCTCTCTCTCGACCATTACTAAACACTGGGCCATTGGGCCGACCTGTTGGGTGGGGCAAAAATTGACACCTCTAATGCTAGATATATCAGTGATTAAATGGTTTGGATATATTGTAGGACAAAACTTAGGTGTGTTTGATGTTATTTTCCAATCACACCATGACACATGGACTAGTTTACTAAAAAAAGTATAATTTAAATAATTAATCTACGTGCCATGGTGTGATTAGAAAACAGCACCAACCCCACCTAAGTGTTTTCCTACATTGTATTCATCTTCTTGGTCAATGTACATTGATTAGTGAATGTTTTGATGAATGTCGTTACAACATTATTTGTTAAATTATCAACCATATTTGACATTTGTTGCGCACAATTTTATGGAAAGCCACCGAAGTTGATCAGGTTTGGCACCAGGGGTGCCTGAGGGTGTGCGGGAGGAGCGATCGGACAGGGTCCCAAAATTTTGGGGGCACCAATTTATATATTCTTTGGTAGAGGAAGATAAAATCAAAAGGAAAAATAAAAAAGAAAAGAAAAGGTGAAAAAACTACAAGCTAGCGCCTAGAAACTGGGATCCTTGAAGCATCCTCTCGTAAGACCTGGAGCACATCGCCCGGTGGCAACAGAAACTCGCACCAAGAAGCTAAACCCGATGAACCAAGTTTGGCCAAACAATCCGCTGCAGGGTTAACTTTTCTCCAAGTATGAACAATCTGAATTCTCCAATCTTTCTCTAGAAATTCTTTGTTGTTACTAATGATTGGCGCATAGTGGTGCCAAAGGTTAAGCTCATCACTAACTAGATGGATAGCAAGCATAGAATCAGAGTAGCAGATAAAGTCTCTGAAGCCTTTCTCCCAAGCAACCTTCAAACCGAAATATAAAGCTAAAAGCTCTCTACATGAAGAATTGTAGAGTGACCGACCGAACCGGGAAAACCAGTAATCCAAGTCCCATCTGGTTGTCGTAACACACCACCAAATCCAGACGGACCTGGATTCCCCAAACTACTACCATCCACATTCAGAACAACTGATGTCCCCTCCACCAGGTGCCAAGACACCCATCTAGTGGTCGTTGTTACTGTATCGGGCAAATGAAAAGCATCAATAATTTGTGTAGAAAGATTATAGATCTGCAATTTTAAATAATGGGCCGACACAGATTCATTAGCCATGCACAATTGGTTTCTTGCCCTCCAAAGTCACCAACAAGTAGATAAGAACAAATGAGGTCTATCATAGCGAAGCCCAAGCCTAATCCAATCTATAATGTCTTGCCCAGAGAAAAAACTGATGTTATCAAAACCAATGGATAGCCAAAGTCGTCTAGGGAAATCACAATCCCTCAAGCAATGCAATATAGTTTCAAACATATTGGAACATCTAGGACAATTAGCATAACTAAGCATACCATTCTATTTAGCAGCAATCTAGTTGGGAGAGATTCATGACAAGCAGTCCAAATGAATAACTTAATTTTCTCCGGTGCCTCTATTCTCCAAATCCATTTCCACAACGATTGTTCATCAACCACGTCAGAATTCGACTTTGTTAACCAATGATAGCCAGCCTTGGCCGAATATACTCCATCAAGCAGCCCTTTCCAGGTGAAGCCGTCATGAATATTAGCATTAAGGCAAATTGGAATTGTTGAAATTGTTTCTAATACAGTAGCAGGAAGATTAGTGAATAATTATTAAAATTCCACTTGCCATCTTGAATCACATCAGCAATAGTCTAATGATGCTCATTTATATCTACATACCACACTTGATCACTTAACTTTCCATACCTAGTCCACAGAGTAAACCAAAGAGAGGAGCCATCACCTAATCTGATAGAATTCCAAACCACTAACCCTTGCTTCTTAGGAATATCCAGGAAATGAGTATCACCAATTTTTTATATGGTATATATACATATACATTATGTTCTGGATTGGGCCGCAGCCCATGACGAATGCTGGACCAACCCGACCGGCCCAGTACGTAATCAGCATTACACGACTTTTGGACCGGGTCGCAACCCGTAATGAAGTTTGGGCCTATGCGAGCGGCCCAACATCGACCAGCGCCAACTCGTACCCACGATGGGAGGATCTACAGCGGAGAGGAATTCTCGCAGATCCAACGGCCGCCCTCAACACCCAGGTGCTATATAACGAGACCCTGACATCATATGAAAGGTACGTTTTTAACTTATATTACTACACTAAATCACCCCACTGACTTGGGCGTTGGAGTGCCATCGCAGGTACACCCCGAGGGAGCTCTGCACGCGACCAGCTTACGCACAGGAACGACCTCAATATTTGACACCAAGTACCCCAGACAGCACGAGCATCAACAGATCCATTTCAACAAAAGGACCGATCGCTCAGAGAAGAGTCCGGTTCATTGGCGACCACAGTGGGAGAGCGAACATCCCCACTCCAATAGACATGGCTCCGCGAGGCAGACCACGCGGCGCCCCGCACCCACGAAACATAACCGCAATTCCTCAGCGACAACAAACACCGGAGGGCGACGCTGCCGATGTAGGCGATACTGCTTCAAGTGCACAAGGTGCTCCACCAGGCCATACAAGCGTCATGCTACCAAACGAGATACTCCAAGAATTACGCGACCTGTTGAGAGCTAGGAACGGAAACATCGCCGCGCCCGAACAGGGGCTCCACTCTGGAAGGGCATACACCGCGCCTGAACAGCGTCGTCGCGACGACGAATCATCGAGACCAAGAGGCAATCCCTCCAGAAGACATAGATCTCCCCCGAGAAGGCAATTGGTACACCGATCGCCCCCAAGAAGACGAGGGCTGATCCAGCAACAACCACGAACCCCCCTTTCCTCAACTGACCCGACGTACTGGCCCGAGGAAGAGTCCTACCACGAATCTTCGTACGACTCCTCTGGGTCACTAACTCGGTCCAGAAGTAGATCGCAGGAAAGATTCCCTCGTCCCTACTGGGATGCGCCTCCTCCACGGGCTCATAGGTATGAGTCACCTACTCCACGACGTGGTCATCGGGGTCGCTACCCCGAGGACCGACCACCTCGTAGGAGGGCGGGCAATGACGGTCTGGGACCATTCACCCGAGGAATCGACGAGTACCCTATTCCGCGAGCACTGGAGAAACCACCCTCTGACCTCAGGATGTATAACGGAGTAAAGGACCCCGATGCCCACCTACGATATTTTGACTTGGTAATGAAGTATAGGCGGGAAGATGGGCCAGTCAAGTGCAAAATCTTTCCACTAACCCTAGAGGGACCCGCTCTGGAGTGGTTCACTGAATTAAGGCCCAACAGTGTCTCGTCCTGGGAGCAATTGGCTCGAGTTTTTAGTGCCCGCTTCACCGCCTCAAGGGTGAAGCCTAAATCACATGCCATCTTGAAAGCCATTAGGCAAGGCCCGGGTGAATCGCTCCGTGAGTATGTTGAACGCTTCAACAGGGAAGCCTCCAATGTCCGTGGGTTGGAGGACGATATGCGCCTATGGTTTCTCAGGGACGGCCTCCGAACTGGCAGTTTATTTGAGATAGAAGTTGGCGTGAACGAGCCGCCGGATCTCGAAACTTTCCTACGCCGGTCTCAGAGATTTATGAACTACGAGGAAAGGGCGATCGCGACCCAAGCCGTCGCAGGGCAAGCAAAGGATCTCCAATCGAACCGGGTCCAAGACTCCAGGAGGGATAGAGGAGACAGAGAAGGACCATCCAGGGAGTTCAGGCAGAAGAAATTCTCTGATCGGACTAAACTGAATACCTCGTACTCTCAGATCTTGGCCGAGTGCGCGAACACAGAATTCAAAGAAATTAAGAGGCCCGAACCGCTAGTCCTTAAAGAGGGACAGCGCCCGTCTCGTCGGTACTGCCGCTATCATAGAAGTAACGGACACGACACCAACAATTGCATGGCCCTTAAAGACGACATCGAAGAACTGATCAGAAAGGGAAAGCTTACCCAGTACGTGAAGAAAGGGCCTGCAGAGAAACCAGAAGAGAAGGACAGAGATCGGTCCCCTCGAAAGGGTAAGGCGATCGTGAATGAAGTTGGGAAAGGCTCAAAGGAGGACGAGGATGAATACAGTGAAGAAAGAAACGACCACAGGAGGTCAAGGGGACACGCGGTCGCGATGGTGATTACTGGAGGGTGCCCGATGGAAGGAGGGGAAACAACCAAATCATCGAAAAGACGCTGGAAAGAAATAATGAACGTCGCCTCGACTTCCACGCCCGGTCGACCCTCAAAACGACCACCTTTGGCATTCGGCGACGATGATTTGCTCGATGGGAAGCCTAATAAGTATGTCCCACTAATCGTCACCGCGGTAATGGCTAATGTCGAGGTTAGACGAATCCTGGTCGATCAGGGGAGCTCGGCTGATATCATCTTTGAAGACCTCCTCGACATCTTGAGGATACCAAAGGGCGAGTTGACAGCCTATCGGGGATCAGACCTAATAGGTTTCAACGGATCATCCACAACACCTCTTGGGATGCTGGAACTCATGGTAACCTTTGGGGAGGACAGCGGGGAGAAACCCAAAAGCAGAGTTGTGAAAGTAAATTTTTTGGTATTACCATGCAAATCGGTATACCAATGTATCATCGGTCGTCCCACTTTGGGAAAGCTGGAAGCCGTGACCTCGACCGTCCATCTGAAGATGAAATTCTATTCTGATAGCAATGAGGTCGTCACCGTCCCGGCAGATCTGCAAGCCGCTCGACGATGCCACTTCATGAGCATGAAAGAACACGGAGAGCATGAAACAAAAAAGACGAACGCCGCGAATAGGGGCGGGAGGCAAGTCAATGTGGCTGATCTAGATGCCCGCTATGACCCGGATAGTGATCCTGAAGAAGGAGATGATAACCTTACCCTAGAGCTGAAGAAAAGAATTAAAAGACCTGAGCCGCACGGGGAACTCGCTCAAGTACAACTGGGGGACGACCCAAAGAAGACCGTGTCATTGGAAAGCGACCTTCCCACAGATATACGAGATCAGTTGATCAAATGCTTGAGGGAACACGCTGATGTCTTCGCATGGAGTGCCGCGGACATGCCAGGCGTCCCACCAGAGGTGGCTTGTCACCACCTGGCCGTTAATCCCTCTGCAAAATGGATCGCCCAAAGAAGAAGGGTGCAGGGCGACGAGAAAGGGAAAGCCGCCAGCAAGGCGGTTGATGGTTTGCTGGAAGCCGGATTCATCAAAGAAATAAAGTACACGACCTGGCTATCCAACGTGGTTCTGGTCAAAAAGGCCAACGGGAAATGGCGCATGTGCGTCGACTATACTGATCTTAACCGGGCATGCCCTAAAGACGCGTTTCCTGTACCAAGCGTTGACCGGTTAGTTGACAGCGCAAACGGCTTCAGGTTACTCTCGTTTTTAGACGCTTACTCGGGTTATAACCAGATTTCAATGCACCCGCCCGACCAGGAAAAGACGGCATTCATGACGGCAACAGGGAACTACTGCTACTTGGTCATGCCTTTTGGACTAAAAAATGCCGGCGCGACTTATCAGAGAATGATGAATAAAGTTTTCCAGTCTCAGATCGGCAAAACGGTCGAAGTGTACTTAGACGACATGATCATAAAAAGTAAACAAGACATTGATCATGTGGCCGACCTAAGAGAGATATTTGTAGAAGCCCGCAAAAACTCGCTAAAACTGAATCCTGAGAAGTGCACGTTCGGCGTCAGAGCGGGTAAGTTTTTGGGTTTCTTCTTAACAGAGCGGGGGATTGAGGCGAATCCGGATAAATGCAGGGCCGTGACAGAAATGAAGTCACCTACTAGCAAAAAAGAGATTCAGAAGCTGAACGGGATGATAGCCGCGCTATCACGACTCATTTCAAAAGCGGCCAGCAAGTCTCTCCCACTTTTCAAATTACTTTAGAAAGAGGCAAAGTTTGAATGGTCGGCCGAATGCGACCAGGCCCTAGATCAGCTGAAAAAGGTTTTGTTGCAACCACCCATCCTGACCACCCCAGAACCCGGGGAAACGTTGTACCTATACCTCTCCATCAGTGATGAAGCCCTAGCAGCCGTACTAGTACGAGAAGACGGGGAGAAACAGAATCCCGTGTATTTTGTGAGTAAAGCACTCCAGGGACCAGAACTCAGGTACCAAAGGATCGAGAAGCTAGCTCTTGCACTAATCGTGGCCGCTCGAAGATTGAGATCGTATTTCGTGGCTCATCAAATCGTCCTCAGAACAGACCAACCCGTTCGACAGATCTTACATCGGCCCGACTTGGCAGGAAGGATGATCAAATGGGCAGTAGAGCTCTCAGAGTTCGGCGTGAAATATGAGACAAGAACGACCACAAAGGCACAAATTCTAGCAGATTTCCTAGCCGAGATGACTCCGATCCAGGAAGAAAGGCCTGATCCGACCTGGACGCTATACGTGGACGGCTCCTCAAACTGCAAAGGGAGCGGGGCAGGTTTGATTTTAGAAAGCCCAGAAGAAACGACCGTGGAGGTGTCCTTGACATTTTCCTTTTCTACGTCAAATAACCAGGCGGAGTACGAAGCATGTATTGCAGGACTTATGCTCGCCAGGGAGTTCAAAGCACGACGGGTCGAGCTCCGTTCTGACTCCCTGTTAGTAGTGTCCCAAATTGGAGAAACGTATGATGCCAAAGATGAAGTTTTACGGAGGTACCTCGCTAAGGTACGAGAGCTGCTCGATCATTTCGAAAGTGCAGAAGTCCGACACATCCCCAGATCAGAAAATGGCAGGGCGGACGTACTTTCGAAACTGGCGAGTACAAAAACCCCGGGGAATCACAGGAGCGTAATACAGAAGGTACTCCCTCAACCCAGCGTCCAGCTAGAAACGGCTCCAATTACCGATGTCTGTATGATCGGTCAAGGGACGACATGGATTGACCCCATCCTGAAGTACATCGTGTTGGGGGAAGAGGAGGACGACCCAAAAAAGCCGGCTCTCACACGAAGGCGGGCATCATCATATTCGGTTATTGAAGGCAAATTGTTCCGCCGGGGCTTCTCAACCCCATTACTAAAGTGTTTGACACCACAAGAAGCCAATTATGTGTTGAGAGAAATCCACGAAGGGATATGTGGGAATCACCTAGGGGCACGAGCACTTGCCAAAAAAGCACTTCGAGCGGGATACTATTGGCCAACGATGGAGGGTGATGCCAACGAGCTAGTAAAAAAATGTGATAAGTGTCAGAAGCACGCAGACATACATATCGCCCCCCCGGTCGAATTGAACTCCATTACCGCTCCCTGGCCGTTCGCGTGGTGGGGAATAGATCTTCTGGGCCCGTTCTCAGCAGCCCCAGGGCAGCTTAAATACCTAATAGTAGCAGTAGACTACTTCACCAAGTGGGTAGAGGCCGAGCCCTTAGCGACTATTACCTCCAAAAACTGCTTGAAGTTCTTCAAGAAAAATATACTAGTTCGATTTGGAGTCCCTCAGGTCGTAGTCTCGGACAACGGCACCCAGTTCACTAACAAAAACTTCCAAGAATACATATCAGAACTAGGTATCAAGCAGCGCTTCACATCGGTCGAGCACCCGCAAACAAACGGACAAGCAGAGGCCGCCAACCGGGTGATACTGCGCGGGCTGAAAAGAAGACTGGACGAATCCAAAGGGAAGTGGGCAGAAGAACTCCCCTTCGTACTATGGGCATATCGGACCACCCCACACTCCACCACAAGCGAAAGCCCATTCAAATTGGTATATGGGGTGGAGGCACTCATCCCGGTTGAAGTTGGAGAGCTCAGTTGGAGAACTGCATATCCCAAAGACACCAATGAGAACGATCAGGGACTCAGAGAGGAACTCGACTTGGTTGAAGAACTCCGCACCAAAGCGTCGTTAAAAGAAGCACTTGTAAAACAAGGGATGGCAACGAGATACAACTTAAAGGTCGACCCTAGAGAATTCACCAGCGGCCAGCTCGTCCTCAGAAGAGCGTCGATAGGACAGAAGTTCGCAACTCAAGGGAAACTCGCTCCAAATTGGGAAGGTCCCTACCGAGTCGTCTCGAAGACGGGGAAGGGCGCCTACCAACTTCAAACCATGGGAGGCAGGGCGGTGCCAAGAACATGGAACGCGGTCAACCTCAGACGATACTTTGTTTAAACTTTTGACTAAATTCAATTGTAACTGTATCATTGACACTTATTGAATGAATAAAGCAAGTACACCGGGCGGGACACTCTTTTCCCACTGGGCTTTTATTGAGGCCCGCCCGACCATCACGACTGATGGTATATTCTTATATGTTGTCTCATCTTTTTCTGTTTTCCATACAGATCCATCAACCGCCAGGCGGGTTATAATCAAACCGAGTTTGATAAACCACTGGGCGGGTTCAGCAGTACTTAGTCGATCTAAGTAACACGAAGCAATCTTAATCGATAATCGCAACGCCAAGGGCGAGTTAAATCTAGGGACGAATCCTGGTAAACGACCCGAAGGCTAAAAACACGAATTAAAAGAAACGAAGCGCTCCTAATCGAAAGTCGCACCCCTAAGGGCGAGTTAAATCTAGATACGAGATCCAGTAAACTGCCCGAAGGCTAAACGAATTAAACAGAACGATTAAAATAGCGATTTCAAATGCAAAGTACCTATTACAAGAATGGGACGACTCGAAAGCCGCCCAAAAACAAAATACAAGTACTTAGAGCATATTACAAAGATTCTAATTGGAACGATCAAAAACAACCATTTCCTCCGCTAAGACGTTTCCTTCCTCGTCCTCCTTAGCAGGCTTGATGATCCGACCGTCCACATAGTTATGGGAAAAATTGATAACACCCGGGTCCAGCACAAGGTCCGGGTAGACGCACCGCACCTGGACCAGAGCCTCATCAAACCGCTCCTTGCAAATTGAAACAGTGGAATGAACGAGCCGATCGTATTGGGCATAAGCATCTTCCCGCTCCTTCTTCAAAACCTCAATGGACGCTTTCATTTCAGCAACCTCCAGATTCAAGCCGCTCATCTGTTTAGTCAAATCGCTAACCTTCCCCACCTCAAGCTGCAAATTCTTCTTGGCTTCTGTTAATGCGACCTGGGCGTCATCTCGCTCTTGGGTAACGATGGAGAGCGACTTCTTTGTTTCGTCAAGGGTAGCGACGGTAGGCTGAAGGGCGGCCTCTGAATCTTGCAGTTTCTTCTTGAAAACTTCCAACTCCTCCCGAACTTCTGAGATATAAACATGAGCACGGCTAAGCTTGTCGGTTTTGTCTAAGTTATCACTCTCCAACCATAAATTTTGGGCGAGGAGAATATTACCTTTTGTCCGCTCCATTTCTCGGTGTTTCAATTTTGCGACCAGGTGAGAGCCAGCCTTGACCACCTCGGCCGCAAACAGTAGGGGGTCTTCGCGGAATCCTCTGATGATGCTCTCATCGGTCATTTCCTCCAGATCGGCCGCCAGGGCCGAGCTCCTCTGAGGTCCCTTATGGACCCTGGACGTTTTATGAGTATGATCATCCTGGGTCAGATCGACAGTGGGAGGAGGACGTCCCCTCTTCGTCCCAACAGCAGGCGGACTACTCTCACCACCTTCAGCAGCCACAGAACCCTCAGGCACAGGGGAAAGAGTTACTGCAGGAGTGGACGGGCCAGCCTGGGACCTCCTCCCTTTCTTAGCTTGTTTCATCAACTCGGCAAAGCTTAGACCGGCCATTTCACCTGCGAAAAAAGGTAAAGACACGGTTTAAAAAAAAAAAAAAAGGGGGGGGGGATACGACTACCCATACCAAGGGCGACTTCGAAACTATGATCATCAGTCGCCTTCACCAATTGGTGACATTTGATCAGACCCTCCTCCATCCAAGAAGCCAAGTTCTCAAGCAACCTCAGAGTCTCAGTATTTTCCTTGCCAAGCTGGCAGCGGGTTCTGTACGTGGCAGGCATGCGACGAAAATGAGCGTACGTCCACGCTATAGGATATTGCATGCCTGTTACTCGCCCACCGGAGTCAACCGTCCCCACCATCCGCTGAGATGCCTCGCAAACTGGGACTACCCATAGAAAAGACGACTTCCAGGGTTTGAGCGAGTCAGAAAACGGCTTGAAAATCTTATAGTCCGACTGAGCCTTAAGACTCAGGTGCTCCCACCGATTCCGATCACTGCCCGGCTCTGGCCGCCTGCTTGTCTCAAAAATTTTGAAGAAAGTTTGCCGATTGCACTCTCGCCCCATCACTCTCAGTAATTGCTCGAACACCTTGATAAACGCCCACGAGTTAGGGTGCAGCTGCGAGGGTGCAACCCCAAGATAACGAAGTATACCGCGCTGAAAGCATGTGAATGGCGGACGAATCCGCACGTCACGAAGGACAGTGGCATACATGGTGAATTTTAAAGTGGCCGGAATCATCGCCACGTGTTCCGCTGAAGTAGGGCCTTCGACCGCCCACACCTGGTCCGGCGCGCCAACCAGCCCGGCAAAATACGATAACACTTGGTCCCCAGGCTTGAATATTGACGGAATCCGGCCTACCACGGCCGACGAAATCCAAGAGCGATCCTCCCCTAGAGAACCTCTCCAATCGGCCTCCCCCCTCCCTGGGTTTGGCTGGATTACCCGCTCAGTAGGGGCCGAGGACGTAGAAGGCGGATCATTACTTTCCCTCGCCTGGATGTCGCAACATCCGATCCCTCTGCAGGAGGCGTAGAAGTGAACCCACCCTCCGAAGTCGTCCTATCTGTAGACGTTCGAGAGCTGGATGATGGATCGGTGGAGGAAACTGGCGGGCTGCCAGGTACTTGGGCGGTCAGCTTCGTCCGCGCCATAAGAAAAGAAAACCTGCAAGAAGGGAGCATGAAAGTCAAACCATCGAAGATGACCTACGGAAAGGGGCGACATGGTCGACCCCGGGTCTGACACCCCCTCCTCGCCCAGGCTAATGTTAACAAGAAGAAAAATGCGATTTAAACTACTGGCCCAAAAGTAAAACTACATACCAGGAGCGGGATGCAGTTTCGTTGCACTGTGAATCAATAGAATGAGGCGATCGGAAGTTAGATCACGCCGGAGTTTGAAGTCGCTGATCGGGAAACACCGTGCCAGAGTAGCCGGAAAATAGATCGCTCGTCGGAGAAAGGAAGTCGCCCTCAGAGCAAAAAATCCGGAAAGTGAACAAATTAGCATAAGGGTGTCCCATATTTATAAGGAGGGGAAGCCAGAACGCGAAGGGACACGTCCCTTCCCCTTCTATATTGATGATCTTCCTCGAAAATTGAACCGTCATCATCAAGCGCCCCCTTTTTTTTTTTGAAAAGCGTGAAGCATGGTGACAGTCCCATCGAAGCGTCACGATTGTCCTCTCAAAACGTCATATCTGTCAGAACACCACGTCGCTAGAAGGTGCGAGCAGGCTCAATTGAGCGGGCACTCGATCAGGTCCTCTCGACGCAGACCAGCGCAGGCGACCAATATGGAGGCAACCCGCCTCGTCGAAAGGAAGAAAACTCTTAGGCCTGAACCCGTTCTACCGAACGACTTCGGCCTGGGGGGCAACTGTTCTGGATTGGGCCGCAGCCCATGACGAATGCTGGACCAACCCGACCGGCCCAGTACGTAATCAACATTACACGACTTTTGGACCGGGTCGCAACCCGTAATGAAGTTTGGGCCTATGCGAGCGGCCCAACATCGACCAGCGCCAACTCATACCCACGATGGGAGGATCTACGGCGGAGAGGAATTCTCGCAGATCCAACAGCCGCCCTCAACACCCAGGTGCTATATAACGAGACCCTGACATCATATGAAAGGTACGTTATTAACTTATATTACTACACTAAATCACCCCACTGACTTGGGCGTTGGAGTGCCATCGCAGGTACACCCCGAGGGAGCTCTGCACATCTACAAAGTTTAGACTAATAAAAAAAACCTATCAAACATAACAAATGGACCCACATATACATATATAATAATAAAGATTAATTAAAATAATTATCTGAAAGTCACAATTTGAAATTTCACCCACACCTTAAAAATAGAAACCCTATGACATTTATTCCATAATATTCCATAATTATCTTACTCCCGTTAAGTTTCAATATTAATGTAAACTATGACATTTATTCTATAATATTTTATCTTACTTGAGGTTGTATTAAAATAATTAATTTCAATATATATGACTTATAAAAAATAGGGCACCACATTCAAATTTTGCAAGGGCACCCAAAATCTCAGGCACGACCCTGGCACCCTACAATTAGGGAGGTCACTGGCTAGCCCGCATAATGCGCGACACTAGTTTTAAAAAATGATTTTTAAAAAAATTAAATTAAAAACTTCTCATTGTTTATATTTTAGGAGTTGCACTGCTCATTGTTTATTTCGCATTTCCATTACTCAATTTTGTAACACCCCGGTTTTTCTTACATAGAAAATACCAAGACATACAGCATAGCATACATCAGAGATAACTTCCTGTCTTTAGATATTGAACACAAACTAAAACTTGATAAAAAAAATTTTCATCAAGCGATCCCTCACAAACTTCTCATGTCCTAGTGTTCAATATCAAGAACGAAAGTTACAGAAGCGATTTACAACTTGTAACAATTAAAAGTCGTACAATCTAAATTACAAAGTTTGATCATAGAAAATAACATAAACATTCAAAACTAAAGCTTCAACATCTCCTTTCGGTTGTACCGTAGTCGTGCCTCATTGCCTTTGTCTGTTCTCTGTAAAAACCACAAAATATGAAGGGTAAGATAACATCATCTCAGTGAGTCCTATCGAGACCCCTTACTAACTCTCTCGGTTCATTATGCCTCTTTTTAACTCGTAGCCCTAATAAGCGTCTACGTGAAACCTCTTCTATAATACTTAGCATATCACCGTTCATTAATGAAATCCCGGTGAACCCATTCCACTGACCATTTTCTATCAGGGATCCCTCATGGGGCCTAGGTTCATAGGGCTCATGACTTCCTCTCTCCTAGTATGCTAACCTCAATAGGGTCGTCACCCTAGACCTCGATTATATAATTTATATATAATTGCACCCGCATTGGGCCATCTCTTTTACTTGACCTAGACTTAACATAACCTCAACCTCAAGAAACATATAGTTCATTTTATCATTTTGTGACATTACCTCACTCGTGGTTACTAACATTCATTAACATAACTTAGAAGATTTACAATTCAATCCAATCATAATTACCTCAATCACAATCAACATAATCACATTTAAACATAACATGACATTACCTCAACTTCCTGGTCATTCACATAGAATCTTCGCATCACATCAGTAAAACATAAATTCAACATCAACACATGGGGTTGGGGAAAGGATTAGAATAGGTTTGGAATCAATTAGGAAGGCTTTGGACACATCTTAAAATCTGGGACAGAAAGATCAGCACGGGTCGTACCAAAATCAGCACGGGTCGTGCTGAGTTATCAGCATTTAAAATCTGGGACAGAAAGATCAGCACGGGTCGTGCCAAAATCAGCACGGGTCGTGCTGACTTATCATTATTTCTAAAAATCCTGTTTTCGTGTGAAATTTCCATTCCAATCGATTCCGAAACTTATTCCGATTGATGCCCAAACATAACAACACATCATTCAGCAACAACAATCATCATAAACATCATCAACCTATCCAAACAATCACATTATCTATCAATCGACCGTATAATTTCTCAAAGAAACGTAATTTTCGTAAAACGGTTTTGACTCGAAAAACACATGACTGAACATAACATAACACAGAACATGCAACAATATTTCGACACAAAATCCCTAAGCGAGTATAGAACTCACCCGGAGCGACGAACTACTCAAATAATGGAAGACGCGATCAATCTTTCTCCGAACCGAACTATTTCTGGAAAGCATCAGGGAGCAGTTTTGGGATGAGCATAACGTATTCGATTTCTAACCAAAACCATTAAATCCAGGGCCTAATGTGTAGATAATTTCGTCTATTTTCTGAGGGTTCAGGTTTCGTGTTTATACGACAGGTATCTGGGGAATTACAGCGAAAACACTGAGAATAGGTCAACACTGTAACTGATTCATAAACCTAACTTTTGGACATGATATCCTCCTCAATACATAACGAAATCAGGTGATTCTTGTGTCTATTATGAAGGGTTTTATGTATAGTTTCTAAAGCAACCAAAATGAGCTTAATCGGAGTTTTGTAGAGTGAGTTATTTAGGAAATGCCATGGGCTGTCCCAAAACCGTTTTCTGCAGAACTTGCTGTGAGTTGATTTCTTTAACTCCACCACCAAGTATCACGAACTCAAGCTACCCAATGGCCTAGAACTCAACCCAGAAACTGAAATCCTTTCTAAACTGTTCCAATTCGCAATGTAGCTAGTGTATGCGCTCTAATATGGCTGTTGAACTTCAAGAGTTGCTTATGGAGCTTCAATGGTGACACGCAAGGTCTTAACTTCTCAAAGCTTCACTTTGATATGCATCAAGGTTTCAAAAATGGCAAGTTGGCAAAGAGGATGATTCAGCTAATGAAATTGGTATCATGAGAAAGGAAATCGAAAATGGGGGAAAATGGTGTAATTTTTACCTACATGCATCAAGGTTTGATGATTTCACCTTCTCCTTCTCTCCCTCTCTTCTCGTGTTTCTCTCCTCTCTCTCTCTCTCTCTCTAACCTCTTGTTTCTGATTTTTGGAAATTCCAGAATGTGTGTGTGCTGGTCTTGGCTCAACAAGCTGAAGGAAAAAATGATGTGTAAAAGACCAGAATGCCCTTCCACTTATCTCATCACCTTAATTTATTTCTAATCAACCACTAACTCAATAATTCTTTCTAAAATTCTGGTTGTTGTCTCATGGAAGTGAGGAGTGTGTTTGGTGTTTAATCCCAGCTGAAGGTTTAGGGAAGTGTAAATTGACCAAAATACCCCTCTACTTAACTTTCTCACTTAAATCCCAATTTAACTCAACAATTATCAATAACTTGATTACTTAATATAATGTAGCAAACAAGCACACAATAATTCATTTAACCCATAACAATTATCATATTTATAATTAATTATGCTAACTTATTTAACTTAGCTAACCAATTAACTTATGTCTGTTGAACCAAGGACAAACACTCGTTGTTTTGTATGATAACAAATTACACATTATCTACTAATGGTTCAAGTTGAATTAAGTACAGGACATAAAGCAAAAAAATAGGAAGCATTAAAGTGGAGCAGCTTGGAGAAGAAGCCACCTTTGAAGATGAAGACCTAATTGTTTATCCGCTTTCTTTAGGACACAATGTAAGGTCCTATCACTTAAGGTATATGACATTTTAGTAGCTGAGAGATGAGTTTTGAAAACATGCATGATGCAACAAAATTAGGGTTTTGAAATATATTTTTGCATGCATGCATAAGGTGGCACCTAAACCTAAAAACGATTTTGTGGAAATCAAAAATCATTTTCTATTTTGTTCCAATGGCTATGAAATCGATTTATATAATTTATATAGGCTATGAAATCGATTTTAGGCTCACCTATAGGCCAAGAATCGATTTCCTTGCCCTATGTTTGAAGTATGTAATCGATTCATGCATATACATAAGCCAAAGGTAAGAATCGATTTCCTTCTATTTCAAAAGACTATGAAATCGATTTTCAAGCAATCCTATAGGCTATGAATCGATTCCTCCTCATTTTAAACAAAGTAAGAATCGATTCCTACCTTATTCAGGATGTCCTGAAAATCGATTCCCACCTATTTCTAAAGAAACAAACAATCGATTCCTATGTTCTCCATATGTAAAGAATCGATTCCTCAATTTTTTAACTAGCCATATAATCGATTCTTATGTCTTCTAAAATGATAAGAATCGATTCACCAACATTTTAACTTCATCAAACAATCGATTCATCATTTCATTAAATGTTTTTTTCAAAATCCTACGCTTTCCTAAGCCTATAAATAGGCAGGTGTGAAACACTTTTCAATTCACTCATCCACACCACAAATCACATCTTCTCTACTTCTCACGTACATTTTCTAGATCTGAGAAAGAGAAAAATAGAGCTATCACTTTCATATCATTTTTTATAGATCTACTCATCTCTCACAGCTATTATATTGTCATATTATCTGAGGTGATTAGATCATAGCTTCTATATTGTAATCTACTATTGTGGGGGCCACTCTGAAATCCTGGGATTTGTTCTTGGGTCTCTCAATCAGGAGATTGAGTTGGTTTGAAATCCTGGGAAGTTTTCTTGGGTCTCTCAATCAGGAGATTGAGTCGGTTTGAAATCCTGGGAGGTGATCTTGGGTCGTTCAATCGGGGGGATTGAAGTGGTAGTGAAATCCTGGGAGGTGCTCTTGGGTCGTTCAATCAAGAGATTGAAGCGGTGTTGAAATCCTTAGCTAGGTGCTCGGGTTCTCAGTTCGGGGGAATTGAGATTTGCTATCTTGAAGTTGCCTGTTTGTAAAGAATTCTTCAATATAATGGTTACCATCAAGTCCAAGGGTTGCAAAGCCTGAGGCCGATGACGTAGGGCTTTTATCCCGAACCTCGCTAAAATTCCTGGTGTATCTCTATCCCTCTCTCTTTACTTTATTAACTGTTTATATCTGTTTATTATATCACTACTCTGATCTGAATCTGTTAATCTGGTTGTATAACTATATTCCTACTATGATCTGAATCTGTTAATCTGGTTATAGTTATACTCGCTGTACTACAGATCTGTTTATCTATCATCTTCTCTATCACTACTGTAGATCTGCTATATTCAATATCATTGCATTACTTATAAAACAACCTTATTGTAAATATTGAATATAGAATAATATCTCATTGTGCCTAATCTGCCTACTTGCATATATCTGATAAGTTCAAATCTCTTTTTCCGCATTTGATTTAAACAAACTTATCATTTATTTTGAAAAGAATCCAAGAATTACACATAACCTTATTCACCCCCCCCCCCTCTAAGGTTATACTATAGTCTAACAATGTCCTCTTGCTAATTTCTATCAACTAAATTAGCTAAATTGAGAATGTTACAAATTTCAACCCTTTATGCATTTTTGAATTGTTAAACCATTTAAATCCATTACTGTCCTTCTTTCTTCTTCTATCCCTTTTTCTATTTAAGGTAAATGAAATGAAAGCTCTAGGTACCAACTGATTCACATTATAAAGGGTTAAATATGTTTTTAGTCCCTACAAAATCGGCTCCTTCTAAGTTTAGTCCCTACATTAACGAAATAGGCGTTTTGGTCCCTACTATTTTTTCCCGTTTTCAATAATAGTCCTTGTCGTTAAATCCATCTGATTAGGCTTTTTTTATTTAGGGTAAAGTATGTTTTTGGTCCCTACAAAATTGGGTCATTCTAAGTTTAGTCCCTACATTAACGAAATAGGTGTTTTGGTCCCTATCTTTTTAACAGCCACGTCACATTTCTGTTGACTGATCAGATGGATTTAACGACAGAGACTATTAATGAAAACGGAGAAAAAATGTAGGGACCAAAACGCCTATTTTGTTAATGTAGGGACTAAAAACGAAAACCCAAATTTTATAGGGACCAAAAACATATTTAACCCCATTATAAATTTATAACTAAATCAATTATTTTACTTATTTGTTGAGTTGCACTGTTGATTGTTGGTTCAAGTTTTATAGTATTAATTCAATTTTATTAGAAACCAACACCCTTGCGAAGTTTACATATCTATGGTATTTGATTTCTAAAAGAACATTGATAATCAACATGAATTTAACGGAGTTTTCTTGTGTATGTACGTAACTTGTGTTTGGGACTTATTTTGGGTTATTAATTTTGGGCTTTTGGCAGTAATAAGTACTATAAGTCTAACCCTATAATTTTTAATTTACGGGCTACCCATGGCCCAGACGGGCTAGTCCGGTATGTGCTCGGGCTTTTCAAGGCCGAGCTAAAAAGCCCAGATATAAAAACCGGCTAAAATATTTCGGCCCAAGCCCTATGTTTTTTCGGGCTAGCCCGGCCCGACCCGATAGGCCCGGCCCATTTTGCCAGCTCTAGCAAAGCTACTATTGGTTTATCTACCGCTGCAACAACAACCTCCCTTATCTTCTATTGCGGCTCCAGTAGAAAAAGGCAACAACAACCTCCCCTAATTTTCCCATCTAACAAAAAACTATTGTTTTTCCAAATTCATTGTAAATTGTAATCCTGAGTGAGCGTTCACTACTAGAAATCTCGGTATAACCTGCGAAATTTCCTGCAGAATTTGTGTTCGCAGTTATATCGTTCGTGGATAATTGTTTCCTGCGGATTTGTAAATCGGCAGGAGATTTCAGCAGGAAGTGTGCAGCAAATTCCGCAGGAAAATCCGCAGGAAACTTCTATATATTATGTGCATCCGTGTTATTCTGTGTTGCTTGCTTCAAATGTTCCTGAAACTGAAATTGAACAATAATAGTTTATATGTATTCTGAAAAATACATTTAGTTTCATATCCTAATTAGATATTTAATTCTGAAGAATTCAAATTATATCATGTATAATAATAGTTTGCTATACATAAGGGTGTATATCATGCATAAGACATGCGGGTGAAATATCCTTCTTTGTTCGAGTAAGGTACGTTTTGTCAATTTTGAGGACAAAATTTTAAAAAGTTGGGGTGATTGTAACATCCCCTAATAAGCTAATTAGATTTAATTAAATTAGCAAAAGGTTAAGTTGATTAATTAGCATAAATTATTTAATCATGTGATGTTGGAAATTAATCAAGATATAGTCTTGCATAATTAGAATATTATATTAAAGTTAGTAAGTTAGGGTATTATGATGATAAGGGTAATTAAGGAATGATTTTAGAGAGGAAGGGCATTTTGGTCCTTACCCATGTTAAATGAACTTAGTTGACCAAAGGCAAAACAAAAACACAACACATAAGACCCCATTTCAGTTTCAGCTGAAAAGAAAACCTGAAACAAGAGAGGGAGAGAAGGAGAGGGGCGCGAGGAAGAAGAGAGGGAGAGGAGAGGAGAACCAGATTTTCTGAGTGCATGTCCCACATAATTCCATCATCCAAATCAGATTTTCCTCCTCTATCTCCTGATATAAACACCATCACCATCACAGCTCCCAATCCCTTTTCACCATTTCTAAGTGCTAGAGCTCCATCTTTGTAGAAGTGAGAGTTTCAGTCATGCATGTTGGCTTGAACAACTGTGAAACCAAATTCAGCACCTGTACCACGAAATAGAGCAGCTAAGAGAAGGATTGAGTTGCTGAGTTCGAGTCTTAGATCCTTGAGAAGTTCGGGTTCAGTTTTGGAGACGGTTCGTGAGGCTATTCGAACGCGTCAGCTGCTAGATTCGTCGTTTGAGTGATTTTCATCACTTCGGGTGAGTTCTATAACTCGCTTAGGGAATGCATGTGTTTTCTGAGTCTTTACTTTTCGAAAACTCTTGTCACGCGTTTCTGGTAACGAAAGGAACTATTCGAAAACCGTTCTCTCAAAAAGGGTTGTGACTTAAATCATAAATCGTTTGATTGATTGTTGGATTGATTGGGAATTGCTATAATATATTGTTTCAATGTGTGTTTGAGTTTGGGTCTCGATCGGAAGAGATTTTGGAATCGGAACGGAATGGGAAAAACTCATGAAAAGTCTGTTTTCTGGAAAACTGATAGAGACGCACGGATCGTGTGCCTCTGAGCACGGGTCGTGCGCCTCCATCTGATACTACAAGAACTGGATTTTTAAACACGCACGGATCGTGCGCCTAGTCGCACGGGTCGTGCGTATGTTTCTAGAACTTTCTACAATTTCATTGGATAACGCCCGGATCGTGCGCTTAGTCGCACGGGTCGTGTGTATCTTTCTGAATTCTTCTACAAGTTGTTCAACAACGCACAAGTCGTGCGCCTCCACGCACGGGTCATGTGAGACTTTCTGACCTTCAAATTCAAAGTACCTTTTTATCCATTCCAAAGGATTCCAATCCTCTTCTAATCCATTCCCTATGGTACCCCAACAATGTAAAGATTGATATCATAGAATTATTCATGTTGATAGAAAGCTTGTGTGTTATGAATGTGACGAAAACCGTACTTAGAGAACGCGTGAGAACACAAGTCAAGAAATGTTAACGGACCTTGAGCCCAATCATGTTACGATAACGAACTTTAAGTTCATCATGTCATGTAAGCTAATTGATTGTAAGTCTATAAAGACATAAAAACTCTCAATTCATGTAAACACAAATCAAGTTACTTTCCCTCGGGGAAAGGTAGATGGTATACCTTATGTATATCGAGGATGACGATCCTCCAGTTATTAGCATACCTAGTGGAGGGGAGTCATGAATCCAAAGCTAGGACCCTAGCATGATTCGAATAGAATTTCGGATTGGGGTTTCCGTAGATATTGGGCAATCAAGATTGTCTAGCATTATATCCCGGGTTGTGCTAAGTTCATGTTAAAATATGATCCGTAGTCGCTTATTAGGGCTACATCAGGAAAATCAGAAATGTAACAAGTAGTCGCTTATTAGGGCTACAAGTTACGAGTAAACATCATGTATTCACGTGGTCGCTTATTCGGGCCACGAGTTCAGATTCAAATATAACAAACCATTAGAGTTGGTCAGGGGTCTCGATAGGACTCACTGAGATAATGTGTATCTCACCCTTCATATTTGTGGTTTTTACAGAGAAACAAGGGAAGGCAAAGGCGACAAAGCACGGTTAGCTGGTGAGACTCGAGGAGTCCGGAAGTTTATGTTTCTTGGTTTAGGCCCTTGCCCTTCTGTAGTACTTTTGTTATCGGTTGTATAACTATCATGTATAAGTTATAAATCGTTTCCGCTACTTTATGTTTTGAGTATTGAACACCAAGATTATGTACAAGCCTTAAGCTTTGAAACTTAAGCATTTTCAGGAAGTTTATGAGGTTCAGAGAACCATTTGATATGTACTATCGAAAGTTTTAGTTGTGTTCAATATTTCAATAACAGGAAGTTACTCTGATATATGCCATTTAGTGCATTTCGGTGATTCTACATGTTAGAATTTATCGGGGTGTCACATTATGGTATCAGAGCAGTTCGACCTAGTCGGGCTTAGATCAGTTAGGGTGGTTTTGTCCCTTGAGTAACTCTGCCATTATGCTTCTTATGATGCTAAGAGACATTGAGACTGATCAACTTAATACTTGGTGTATTATTTGCAGAATTATGGCAGGAGGATCAAGGAACGCCCCACCAATCGATCCACATGCTGCTTGGATGCAGGGCATGATCGAAAGACAACAAAAGATGCTGGAAGATATGGTAGCATTGCAACAGAATGCTCAAGTTCAACCTCAGCAGGCCCTAGAGCCGCAAGTTAACCCCAGGCAAGTTTATTCAGAATTCCTGAAGATGAAGCCATCTGAGTTCAAAGGAGGACCGGTTGTCATGGAAGCCCAGCATTGGCTGGATGATATAGAGAAGATTTTTCTGACTATGCAAGTTACGGATGAGGACAAGTTAAGGTTGGCATCCCATATACTGAAAGGGGAGGCTCACAACTGGTGGACTAATGTTAAGGCTATGATGGTGACTATGGGTACTCCCCAGACTTGGGAGCATTTCAGACAAGTGTTTTTGGAGCAGTTCTTTCCAACGGCAATGAGGTTCGAAAAGGAGAATGAGTTTTTAACTCTCACTCAAGGAAGTCTAACGGTGGGTCAGTACTCCGCCAAGTTTGAAGAGTTGTATCAATTCTTCGGTTTGGCTGGTTATGCCCCCAATGACAAATGGAAGACCGATAGGTACAAGTATGGGTTAAGGGAAGACATTGCTCAGAGTCTAAGTTCCTTTGCATATACCAATTATGCGGCCATGGTTCAACAAGCTCATATAGCCGAAAGTGATTTGAAGAGGTTGTATGCAAGTAGAAAAGTATTCAATCAGAGTAAGAAGAATGTTGGATCATCCAACAATCAAATGGGTCCTAGGTACAACTCCAACAAGGAGAAGCAGATTCAGTCGTCCAATTCACCAAGGTTCAGTGCATGCTCCAACTGTGGAAGGTACCATCAGGGTAAGTGTCAAGTGGGATCGACTCAGTGCTACTACTGCAAGAAGGAGGGACATTATGCTGCTAATTGCCCAAAGAAGAGAGGTCAAGAAGAAGGTGCCACTACAACCCATGGGAGGGTTTACACTTTGGACACCCAGAAGGTCACACCGTCAGATAATCTACTAAGGGGTATGGGATCTCTTTTTAATAACTCCGTTAGTATTTTATATGATTCAGGTGCGACCCATTGTTTTATATCTCAAGTTTGTGTCGAACGGTTGGGATTGGCTTTAACTCCTTTGCCTCAACCAATCTCCATTAAGACTGCTGCTGAAGGTAGTATTCAGACCCAAGCGATATGTGAAAATTGTCTTCTATCCATTGGAGACAGGAATTTTGTGATAGACTTCATTTGTTTACCAATGAAGGGCATGGACGTCGTCCTAGGAATGAGTTGGATGACGGCCAACCATGTGACTATAGATTGCTTCCATCGAACTATCGGTTTCGCCTCCGAGTCAGTAGGGCTACAACCGCCCAATTCTGAAGCTGTTATTTCTTTCACTTCGGCCAGTAACTATCTGTTCCAAGACGCAGAAGCTTATGTCATGATGCTGTCTGCATCCACTGAGACAGGTCAGGATTTATCTTCTGTGCAAGTTGTTAATGAATTTCTTGATGTGTTTCCCGATGAAGTTCCTTCATTTCCTCCGGATCGTGAGGTGGAATTTTCTATAGAGTTGGTTCCAGGCACTGGACCTATTTCTATATCCCCGTATAGAATGTCGTCGTTATAGTTGAGGGAATTGAAAGTTCAACTGGAAGAGCTAATTTCCAAGCGGTTCATCCGGCCGAGTGCCTCACCATGGGGTGCTCCAGTGTTGCTTGTCAAGAAGAAGGACGGAAGTATGAGATTGTGTATCGATTATCGTCAGTTAAATAAGGTGACTGTCAAGAACAAGTACCCTCTACCGAGAATTGATGATTTGCTAGATCAGTTGAGGGGAGCTTCTGTATTTTCAAAAATTGATTTGAGGTCCGGCAATCACCAAATCAGGGTTCGAGCTTTGGACGTCCCGAAGACCGCTTTTCGTACGAGGTATGGACACTATGAATTCGTAGTGATGCCCTTCGGTTTAACCAATGCTCCAGCCGTATTCATGGATTATATGAATCGGATTTTTAATCCATATCTGGATCAGTTTGTGGTAGTGTTCATCGATGATATCTTGGTGTTCTCTAAAACGATTGAGGGGCATGTGAAACATCTCCGAATTGTTCTGAACGTACTCCGAGAGAAGAAGTTGTATGCTAAGCCGTCCAAATGTGATTTTTGGATGCCCGAAGTTAAGTTTCTGGGCCATGTGATATCTAGGGTTGGTGTTGCAGTGGATCCCAGTAAGATTGAAGCTGTGGTAGACTGGGACAGCCGTCTACAGTTACTGAGGTAAGAAGTTTCTTGGGACTAGCTGGGTATTATCGAAGATTCATTCAAGGATTTTCCCAGCTGGTTCTTCCACTCACTCGGTTAACTCGCAAGGGTCAGCCGTTTGTTTGGGACTCAGACTGTGAAAATTGTTTCACGGAATTGAAGGGTCGTTTGACTTCTGCACCCATTCTGATTCTTCCAGATCCGTCCGTAGGATTCCAAATCTATTGCGACGCCTCTGGTAAGGGTTTGGGATGTGTCCTGATGCAGAATCAACAAGTAGTTGCCTATGCCTCCAGACAGTTGAAGCCGCATGAAGAGAATTACCCAACTCATGATTTAGAGTTGGCGGCGATTGTGTTTGCCCTAAAGATTTGGAGACATTACCTGTATGGGTCTCGTTTCGAAGTCTTTAGTGACCACAAGAGTCTTAAGTATTTGTTTGACCAAAAGGAGCTGAACAATAGACAGAGGAGATGGGTAGAATTCTTGAAGGATTACGATTTTGAATTGAAGTACCATCCTGGTAAGGCTAATGTTGTGGCCGATGCTTTAAGTAGAAAGTCTATCCATACTGCAGAGTTAATGATGCACGAAATGTCCTTGTTGGAATCGTTCAGAGACCTTAATGTGAGAGTTAAGTCAAGAAGGAACAGATTAGGGTTGAACCATATTCAGGTTTCAAGTTCTTTGAGAAATCGAATTCGCTCAGCCCAAGAGGGTGATGTAGAGCTGCAAGCACAGAAGAGGTTGCCGAACTACACCGAAGACGGTGATGGCATAATTTGTTTTGATGATAGAATCTGTGTGCCAAATGATGAGGATGTGAAGAGGCAAGTTTTAGAAGAGGCTCATAAGAGTCAGTTCTCAATACATCCTGGGTCTACCAAGATGTATCGAGATCTGAAGCAATTGTATTGGTGGCCGGGTATGAAAGTAGATATTGCAGAGTTTGTGTCTCGATGCTTGACTTGTCAAAGGGTTAAGATAGAGCATCAGAAGCCAGGTGGCCAGTTGCAACCGTTGAATGTACCTGAATGGAAATGGGAAAGCATATCTATGGATTTTGTCATGGGGTTGCCACGGTCCCAAACCGGAAATGACTCTATTTGGGTAGTGGTGGATCGCCTGACCAAGTCCGCTCATTTTATTCCAGTGCGTTCGAATCACAAGGTTGCTAGGTTAGCAGATGAGTATCTCAAGAATATTGTGAAGTTGCATGGAATCCCTACAAGTATCATCTGTAATCGAGATCCCAAGTTCACGTCTCGATTTTGGAGAGCATTGAACATGGCGTTGGGAACAACGGTATGTGTTAGCACCGCTTACCATCCACAGACAGACGGGCAGACTGAGAGGACAATCCAGACATTGGAGGTTATGTTGAGAGCTTGTGTACTCGATAGTGGAGGCAGATGGGAGGATCATCTTCCATTGGTAGAATTTTCCTACAACAACAGTTACCATTCTAGTATCGGAATGGCTCCATATGAAGCATTGTATGGAAGGAAGTGCAGAACACCATTGTGTTGGTGGGATGTAGGTGAGCAGAGATTGTTGGGACCGGATTTGGTCCGTGAGACTACGGAGAAGATCCGTCAGATAAGAGAAAGGATGAAAGCCGCACAGAGTCGACAAAAGAGTTATACGGATAAGAGAAGAAGGCCGTTAGAATTCAAAGAAGGAGACCATGTCTTTTTGAGACTTTCTCCAACCATAGGAACCGGTCTTGCTTTGCGAGCGAAGAAGCTCAGTCCTCGGTATGTCGGACCCTTCCAGATCATCGAGCGAGTTGGGCCGGTAGCGTATCGCATTGCATTACCTCCAGAATTGTCCAGATTACATGATGTGTTTCATGTATCACAGTTAAGGAAGTATATTCATGATCCGAATCAACCCTTAAGTTATGAAGCGATTGACATCAGACCGGATTTATCTTATCAGCCTACTCCAATCAGGATCATCAAACGTGGCGAGAAAACGCTCCGAACGAGATCAATTCCTATTGTCAAGGTGCTTTGGGACGGTGCGTCACCTGACGAAGCGACATGGGAAGTAGAGGAGAGCATGCGGGTGAAATATCCTTCTTTGTTCGAGTAAGGTACGTTTTGTCAATTTTGAGGACAAAATTTTAAAAAGTTGGGGTGAATGTAACATCCCCTAATTAGCTAATTAGATTTAATTAAATTAGCAAAAGGTTAAGTTGATTAATTAGCATAAATTATTTAATCATGTGATGTTGGAAATTAATCAAGATATAGTCTTGCATAATTAGAATATTATATTAAAGTTAGTAAGTTAGGGTATTATGATGATAAGGGTAATTAAGGAATGATTTTAGAGAGGAAGGGCATTTTGGTCCTTACCCATGTTAAATGAACTTAGTTGACCAAAGGCAAAACAAAAACACAACACATAAGACCCCATTTCAGTTTCAGCTGAAAAGAAAACCTGAAACAAGAGAGGGAGAGAAGGAGAGGGGCGCGAGGAAGAAGAGAGGGAGAGGAGAGGAGAACCAGATTTTCTGAGTGCATGTCCCACATAATTCCATCATCCAAATCAGATTTTCCTCCTCTATCTCCTGATATAAACACCATCACCATCACAGCTCCCAATCCCTTTTCACCATTTCTAAGTGCTAGAGCTCCATCTTTGTAGAAGTGAGAGTTTCAGTCATGCATGTTGGCTTGAACAACTGTGAAACCAAATTCAGCACCTGTACCACGAAATAGAGCAGCTAAGAGAAGGATTGAGTTGCTAAGTTCGAGTCTTAGATCCTTGAGAAGTTCGGGTTCAGTTTTGGAGACGGTTCGTGAGGCTATTCGAACGCGTCAGCTGCTAGATTCGTCGTTTGAGTGATTTTCATCACTTCGGGTGAGTTCTATAACTCGCTTAGGGAATGCATGTGTTTTCTGAGTCTTTACTTTTCGAAAACTCTTGTCACGCGTTTCTGGTAACGAAAGGAACTATTCGAAAACCGTTCTCTCAAAAAGGGTTGTGACTTAAATCATAAATCGTTTGATTGATTGTTGGATTGATTGGGAATTGCTATAATATATTGTTTCAATGTGTGTTTGAGTTTGGGTCTCGATCGGAAGAGATTTTGGAATCGGAACGGAATGGGAAAAACTCATGAAAAGTCTGTTTTCTGGAAAACTGATAGAGACGCACGGATCGTGTGCCTCTGAGCACGGGTCGTGCGCCTCCATCTGATACTACAAGAACTGGATTTTTAAACACGCACGGATCGTGCGCCTAGTCGCACGGGTCGTGCGTATGTTTCTGGAACTTTCTACAATTTCATTGGATAACGCCCGGATCGTGCGCTTAGTCGCACGGGTCGTGCGTATCTTTCTGAAATCTTCTACAAGTTGTTCAACAACGCACGGGTCGTGTGCCTACACGCACGGGTCGTGCGCCTACACGCACGGGTCGTGCGCCTACACGCACGGGTCGTGTGAGACTTTCTGACCTTCAAATTCAAAGTACCTTTTTATCCATTCCAAAGGATTCCAATCCTCTTCTAATCCATTCCCCATGGTACCCCAACAATGTAAAGATTGATATCATGGAATTATTCATGTTGATAGAAAGCTTGTGTGTTATGAATGTGACGAAAACCGTACTTAGAGAACGCGTGAGAACACAAGTCAAGAAATGTTAACGGACCTTGAGCCCAATCATGTTACGATAACGAACTTTAAGTTCATCATGTCATGTAAGCTAATTGATTGTAAGTCTATAAAGACATAAAAACTCTCAATTCATGTAAACACAAATCAAGTTACTTTCCCTCGGGGAAAGGTAGATGGTATACCTTATGTATATCAAGGATGACGATCCTCCAGTTATTAGCATACCTAGTGGAGGGGAGTCATGAATCCAAAGCTAGGACCCTAGCATTATTCGAATAGAATTTCGGATTGGGGTTTCCGTAGATATTGGGCAATCAAGATTGTCTAGCATTATATCTCGGGTTGTGCTAAGTTCATGTTAAAATATGATCCGTAGTCGCTTATTAGGGCTACATCAGGAAAATCAGAAATGTAACAAGTAGTCGCTTATTAGGGCTACAAGTTACGAGTAAACATCATGTATTCACGTGGTCGCTTATTCGGGCCACGAGTTCAGATTCAAATATAACAAACTGTTAGAGTTGGTCAGGGGTCTCGATAGGACTCACTGAGATAATGTTTATCTCACCCTTCATATTTGTGGTTTTTACAGAGAAACAGGGGAAGGCAAAGGCGACAAAGCACGGTTAGCTGGTGAGACTCGAGGAGTCCGGAAGTTTATGTTTCTTGGTTTAGGCCCTTGCCCTTCTGTAGTACTTTTGTTATCGGTTGTATAACTATCATGTATAAGTTATAAATCGTTTCCGCTACTTTATGTTTTGAGTATTGAACACCAGGATTATGTACAAGCCTTAAGCTTTGAAACTTAAGCATTTTTAGGAAGTTTATGAGGTTCAGAGAACCATTTGATATGTACTATCGAAAGTTTTAGTTGTGTTCAATATTTCAATAACAGGAAGTTACTCTGATATATGCCATTTAGTGCATTTCGGTGATTCTACATGTTAGAATTTATCGGGGTGTCACAATAATTATGGGGAAGGTTATTCCACAATTCCCTAGAAGAGGCTAAGCCAATTGTGAGTTTATTGACTATTTGAAGTGGAAGAGGATCAAAAATTGAAGTGAACCCCAGTGATCAAAAACTAACAACATTAGGCAATGTAATCAATCTTGTAGTTGAGTCATATGCAGTACCACAACTAAGGCAACACATGATTTTAGATTGTTAAATTAATGTCTATCTTAAGTCATATTAGTTTGATGACACGGAATCACAGGGCTTAAATAATAATAGAGTAGTTTATACTTACTTTCACATTTGACAGTGTTGGTGGAATTGCCACTTGATGTTTTAACTCCAGGAAGGAATACCTACCATTAGAAGAACAAAAAATAAAAGTAGACAAAGACAAAAAAGATAAGAACTTCATTTTCCAAGTGTACAAGTTTTCTAATCCTTATAAGTATAGATAGGTATGTATTTTCTTACTAAAGCTGGTTTGTATTAAAAGAATGATGCGGACTAGGAATACTATGAATACACCTGTGAATACTATATTAAACCTTTGAATACACCTGTGATCAAAAGAATGATGTGGACTAGGAATGGACTAGTTAAACCTGCCTAAATCTATCATGTTCCTAACCTCTTCGAACCACACTCAGAGCAAAACTTCGATGTTTCCCTCAAATATAAAGCCCCACATTCATCACAAAATTTGCAGGAGTTGGTGGCTGTGTATCATCAAATAGCTCAGTGTAAGATTAAATTAGTTTCATGAAATACCAAACAACTGAAACTATTAAAAATATATTCAATCTGTTGTCCTCATCATTAAGTCATATGCAGATCTAATGAACCCTTCATGCTAATTGAGATTAGATAGATGCAAAAAAAAAAATTAATATACCTACTTTCAGAGCTATGTCTAAATGTTGAAAAACATGCAAGGAAAGGGATAGACCTAAGAGCAAACACCTCTGAAGCCCCGATACGAGATACGATACGGGATACGACACGATACGGATACGTGGATACGGGAAAAATTTGAAAATCAAGATACGATACGGCTGGGATACTTCAAATAAAAATTAAATTAAAATTAAAAATAATAAAACATAACTAAAGATAGTCACTTTACTAACCGACAATTTCTCAAAATATTCAATAGATATGATCACTCTTACAAAAAAGATATTTGTGATCAAAATTAGTGTGCGCATAGTTACATTTTTCCCCCACCTATTCAAAATATATTCTTTCTCCAAAGATCATGTCACAAAAAATATACAATTTAGTGTCCAAGTTAGAGTATAGCAAAAAAAACATTATAAGTCACTACTAAACACCAATTGTGTCAATATCCTCCCCTCCATTAAATAGTTACATTAAATATATTTTTTTATATTGAAGTATCGAAGACCAATAGTGCCCAAGTTAAAATAGTTACATTAAATATATTTTTTTATATTGAAGTATCGAAGACGTATCCGGAACGTATCCGGAACGTATCCGAAACGTATCCGGAATTTTTTTGTTTAAAAAATAAATATTAATTCACCGATACTTTATGGGTACGTATCCAGACGTATCCAGACGTATCGGAGCCGTATCGGTGTCCGATACGTGTCCGACACCGATACTTAGGCTATTTTGGAGTATCGGGGCTTCAGAGGCAAACACTATAATAGCGTACATTCAAATTGAATTGCAAAAACATTATCCTCATTTGGTAAAAAGTTCCATCACCCACAATAAAGCAGAATCTATCCTTAATCACTCAAAATCTCAACCTCATTACCAAAATAACTCAGAATTTGATAAAAAGTTCCATCACTAAAAAGATAGGAAATACAAACACGATTCAAGCTCATAATCAGCATTCACAGTAAGAAAATCACTCAGAATTTTGAAGAAAAAGTTTAGGGTTTGAAGCGGTGGAAGAAGCGTAGATTTAGGGTTACCTTCACAGAAGAAGATGAAATCAGAGAAGATGAGAGCACGATCAGAGAAGATGAGAGCACGATCAGAGAAGACATCACGAGCGGTGAACCGGGACGAGACGAGACGAGACGAGCACGAGCGCGAGGTGAGCGTGACGGTTCACATTGTTGATTTCGTTGAAGGTTCGAAGCTTCAATTTCTCGATCGTTGAAAAAGACGATGAGTGAGAGTGAAGGTTAGGGTTTTTTTCTCTCATTGAAGAAGAAGAAGATCAGTTGAAGAAGACGTATAGAGAGAGGAAACACGGAAGAAAGAGTTGGAGAGTGAACGGGAATGGGTATCGAATTTCTATTTTACTTTTTACAAGTTTTTTTTTTTAAAAAAAGACTAAAAAATTTTAAATAAATAAATAGAAATAAAAGAATTTTTTTTCAGTTTTTTTAAATAATAATAAAAGAAATTTCGTGCGAACTCTAGTTCTTAAAAAAATCCGCAGGAAAATAAAAAATTACCTGCCAACTCAAATGCCCCGCAAATATTTTACATATTTTGAAATTTCTCAGAAATTATCTGCGGAATTCGCAGGAAATTCCGCAGGTAATACCGAGATTTCTAGTAGTGGTTTTACCCAAAAATAAAAAAAAAAATTAGTTAGCTAGGCCATTATTTATAGTACACATATTTTGTTGGTTAGTGTACTTAATTGATTTTGTGTCTTAAATTTGAATGAAATCACACCTAATTTTTTCTCCAATGCATATGAATGAAATGGACCCCTCTTAATAGTTTTTTTCATGATCCACAACAATGTTTATAAAGTGGCTAAATAGCACTTTTGGTCCTTTATGTTTGCTCCAGATTTCACTTTGGTCCTTTATCTTTTCTTTGGTCCGTTTTGGTCCCTCATGTTTCATTTTTGTTTCATTTTGGTCCCTGACGTTAGTTTTGACTAACGGACGCCACGCTGGCAGTTAACTGCTGACGTGGCGTCCCTCCATTCATTTCCACATCAGCAATTCGTTTTTCAATTTAAATCAAACCCCGTTTATTTAATTTCAATTAAAACATTAAAACAATTAAACTCATTAACTGATTTCCTCTCTCACTCTCCCTCTCCCAGAAACATAACCTCCCTCTCCCACATCACCAACGTGGTATTGTTCTTGTTATGGAGAATCTACAACATGCTAAGGATTCAGAAACGTGGGATTGAGAAGAAGCATTGTCCTCTTATTTTCCCCAACACCAACATCTTATTGCTTCATATTTATGATGTTTCAGATCTGATTTTTTTCCAGATTTTTTTTTCGTCTTCATCTTCTTGTTTCGGATCTGTTATTTTCAGATCTGTTCTTTTTTCATCTTAATCTTCCTTTTTTTTCTCTGTTTCGTTTTAAGTTTCATTCTTGCTTCATCTTGTTTCAGATCTGTTTTTTTTTTCAGATTTGGGTTGAAGATTATTGTGTTTATGGGTTGATTTCGTTCTTCTTCCATTTTACTTGTTTTTCTCAGATCTGAGTTCTCATCTTCTTGGAAATCGAAACGATGGAAACGAAATTGTTGGTGAGGGAAACGAAAGGAAAACAAAAGGAAGATGTTGAATGTTGTTGCTGAATGTTGTTGCTGAAACGAAAGGAAAACAAAAGGAAAACAAACGAAGTGAGAAGAAGCATCCTTCTGCGAGATAAGAGTGAGAACCAGAGTTGCTGAATGTTGTTGCGAGATAAGAGGAAAACAAACGAAGTGAATGTTGCTGAATGTTGCTGAATGTTGTTGTTTTTAATTATTTCTTAAATTATGTTTTATGTTTTTAAAATGGACGCCACGTCATTTAATAAAAATGGACGCCCAGCAGTTAACTGCCAGCGTGGCGTCCGTTAGTCAGTGAAGGGCCAAAATGAAACAAAAACGAAACATGAGGGACCAAAACGGACCAAAAAAAAGATAAAGGACCAAAGTGAAATCTGGAGCAAACATAAAGGACCAAAAGTGCTATTTAGCCTAAAGTATAGTATACGATGATGGTAGACAACAGTTTTATATTAGGCGATGATTTTTCACTCTTACCACCGACTGTAGCAATTTTACACAATTGTCAAAGAGCACTTCAAAAACCATTGTTTATGTCCTCTTAACGGCTATAATTTTTTGTTTGGTGTTGCCTTTTCTCGCAAAAAATTGTTAGCTAAAGAATAGACAACGCTAAAAAGTACAACAGGTAAAAAACTGATACTTAAAGAAATGAGAACTTTTTATTCATCATATGCAGCACTTTTCACGCTAAAAATAATACTTGGCTAGTGATATGTAAGAATATTGTTCTACCATACAAGAAGATATCGCGATCAAGTTATGTACTTCATACCCTATGGTAGCAAACTTACTATTTTAAGGGTTCTATCATGTTCAAACTAAGCAGCGTATAAAATAAAATGTGTCATATAGTTGGTAAATTTTAACAAGATATAAATGTTAGCAAGTACACAAAAATATAACAGGATTAAGGTTTACACCAACAAGGTCGATTTTGGTCGCGTCGGTAATTCTTGCTCACCATTACTAGTGTGATAAAGCTTACCAAGAAGATGTATTGTTGTTAATCCGGGTAGGTTCCCAGAAAAGAGAGGTGGGTCACAATGGACACTCTTAAGTACCAAGTCTTTCCTAGCCAGAACTTTCCCCAAAACAACACTGTTTTCAAAAATCAAGCCGAAGAGATTACTGGGATGAGTCACGGACTAGGTCGCTCTCTTTAAGACGTTTCGTGGCACTGCTCCAACGTGCAAGCAGGCTATCAACCACGATGTCCCCAGGATAAAACAGCCCAGTCAAAAACTGCTACGAAAGTTCACTGCACCGTGAAAATTCACTCTAAGATATACACCCTCAATATGGTTATGAAAACCACTCTTTAGCTTGGAAATGCTTCAAGCTTTCTAGAGAAGAACAAAGAAGTTTAGAGAGAAGAGAGAAAAACTTGAGGAGAGATGCTTTATCGTCAAGTTTGGTGTGAGAAATAAGTGAGGAGCAGTCTCCATTTTATAGGCTTTTTACACTATAGAAGTGTTTAGTCTACCCAATGTGGGACTTTTTTCAATTCACACTTAACAAAGTTTCAACAATCCCCCACTTGAATTTAAAAAGGAGTTTCAGAAGCAGCGTCAAATGCTTCCATAAGATTGTGCATAAACAGAGGTGTCTTACGACTTGAACCTTTGCATAGCGGTTAAGATTTAGATTCAACAAGAGTGACTCGTAGTCTTGAACTCTATCTCTAATCATCAAAACCACACACAACCTTTTCCATGGGTGTATTCTTATAAGCCCGTGCTTTTATGGTCCTGCACGTCTATCCCAGTTTAGTGAACGCTCTAGGAATCCTGCCAATGAATCCATAGGAAGCGGCCCCACTTCCACATTCACAAAGGGGAGTCTATCAAGAGTACTCTTATAGCTAGGTACTCCACTCCACATAGAGTATAGATCTTATTAAGAGTTTCTATTACCTCAACCTTACGTCGCTCTAGAAATCATGCTTCTTTACTTATAATAGCATGTTCATCTCGTATCACTTCACAACTTGTTATTACCCATTGAACCTAATTCTTGGGATCTCCAGTCCTTTAGGTCGGGTTACCATCGTGAGTGACTCGTGATTCTAAAGGCAGTAGTCCCATCCTTTGAGATGTATTTTGGACTTTCTCCCTAGCTAATCCTTTCGTCAAAGGATCAGCTAAGTTCTGATCAGTGCGTACATGATCCACTCTCACGGCTCCTTTTGAGAGACATTCTCTCACACTGCTGTGCTTACGACGTATTTGTCGTCTTTTACCGTTGAAATAACGGTTCTCTATTTTTGCAATAGCCGCGGTACTATCGCAGTGGATCAACACAGCTGCACTAGTGGAAAAAACGGATTTAACATCAATAATTAACATCGGGTAAAAAATACCTGATATAGAAAATGACACGGTGGCATTTCTGTAAATAATTGGTCACTTTTAACATCAGGTCTTTATTTAACCGGTGTAGAAAGTCCTGCTAGTGCATAAAAATACGTTTTTTACAGAATTTTTAAAATCGGTTAAAATTTAACTGATGTTAATACTGATGCGGTGGCAATTTTGCAATTAATGGATCACTTTTGGCATCAGCTCTTTTCTAACAGATGTTAAAAGTCTGATATTTTTTCAGCTTGCTTTCATTTTTGTTTCCCTCTCCGCGAAAACACTTCCCTCCCAGCGAAACCCTACAAGCACTGAAACTCTCTCAGCGAAACCCTTCCCTCCCAACGAAGCCCTTCCCTCCCAACGAAACCCTACAAGCACAGATACTCTCAGCGAAACCCTTCCCTCCAGCTAAACCCTCTCAGCGAAACCCTTCCCTCTCAACGAAACTCTCTCAGAGAAACCCTCCCCTCCCAGCGAAACCCTACAGGCATTTTCGTTTTATCGTTTTCCTTCTCTGAACCAGGTATGTACACGTTTCCATTCTATTTTTCTCTTCTGTGCTTTCCTATTTTCGTTTTCAATAATATTTTCTTCTCCTATTTCAAAGATTTTATGGGGAAAGAGGTGAAAAATGATTTGGCCATCAAAGGCACTTTGCGTTCTGTCGAGCAGCACCCCAACTTCAAGCCTGAAAACACCACAAGAAAGACAAGTACCCCCACATGGTAACCCCTTCATCTCTTCCACTCTCTAGGGTTTATTATTGTCTTTACATCGTGTGTTTCATTTCAAGAATTTGAAGTCTATTTCATTTCAGAAGAATTAACCAAGATCATCGTGTGTTTATAATTCACATATAAATTTAAGTTTAATAACTAATAACTAAGGTTTTGCAGGAACGGAGGCTTTGCAGACTCACGGGAGATGATTTGGAAGCTTAAAGAGCTACCGACCAAGGTTTTTTTAATATATTTTTATATAAATAAGAAAGAAAAGAATTTGGGTTTGGTATTAGGCAAATTCGTACCCTCAAGTTCGCCAATTGAAATTGAAAATTTACAAAATTATTGAATCTTTGAGTCTATTATCGTTGGAATATAGAAATGGGTTTGCGAAGGTTTGGGCGTCCAAAGAACAATGGTGAATCAAGCTCAAATCTTTACGTGGTCAATTGTGGACCAGCGGTGGGGCTTTCATATGATGAAATTGCTTCTGTGTTCTGCAAATTTGGGGATCTCAATGGAGTTTATGCAGCAGATGAAAGTGTGGCACACGTGTTATTGTATCTTATTCTGAAGTGTGTTCCGCACAATCTGCTTTAGATGCATTACATGGACGACCATGTCCTCAACTTGGTGATCGATCTTTGCATATTCGTTATTCAGTGATTCGGCCGAATCCACAGGTATTTGTGCAACCATTCATTGATTGGAGTTACAATTTTCATTCATGTTTATGTTTGTTTATTCATGAGTTTACTCATAGTTTGTACTGTTTGTTCAGGATCAAGTGAAGGACTTGGTTCATGTATCTGTTACAGACTCGAATTTGAACATTCCAGGAATTTACCTAGTGCGGGATTTTGTTAGTGCTAAAGAAGAAGAGGTTTACCACTCTTTTCCTTCTACATCAATGCTACATTGTTTTACTTTTTCTAACCATAGTTGTATTTTGCTTGCATTTCTTTGTTTTATTTAAAATGGTTGGCTTTTTTCCTCTTCTCAGGAATTGCTCCAAGCCGTTGACTCTAGGCTTTGGAATTGTCTAGCCAAAAGAAGGGTTCAACACTATGGCTATGAGTTTTGTTATGATGTGAGTTTCAACTTTCAAGTACTATTTGGGTTTTTCCTGTTATTTGTAGGTCCTTCCTTTCTGTTGTAGTTGAATTAGTGGGGTATCCAACATTTTTCGAGTCAAATAAATAATTCTTTCAAGATAATTGATATGATCTTATTCTGAACTAATTGAAAATCTGTGTTATCTATGACAAATTGGTTGCTGAGTTATGTGATAATTGATATGATCTTAATTCAGACTAACTGAACTTCCTGTGAATTTCTTATGTAATAGTGACACATTAGCTGTTAGTCTTTTATTACTTTGCCAATTAATCTAATTTCTGATCTTCTTAGGGAAGTCATCTACTATGGTTTTGATCACGGCTTTCCAGCCTGTTTGTTGCCGTTGAAAGGCTTCACCTAGTTTCCAAGGTAAGTTGTTTCCTAATTCTAAATGGACCCTGATTGTTTACTTTTTAGCATCTAAATGATTGGTTTAGCCTTAAAACAATACATCTTTGAAGGTTTGTGTTTCCTATTTTTCTTTAAAATTAGGCTTATTAATCTTTAGAGTATAGGTGCTTCTTTAACTCTTGTTAGATTTGCCATTTGTTGAAAAGTAAAAACTGGTTAGCTGTTTGTAACAAGTTTGGTAAAAAGAGGTATACATTGTGGTAATGTTTGAAGCAGTACAGTGTACCTTCTTTGGCCTGAGCTTCAAGTTGTCTAAGTTTTCTCTAATTTTTCCTTGCTTGCTTATTTGCTACTACTTGAAAAATGGATTTCAATGATGGATTTTGTGACCCTTTTGTGCAGAACCTGTACAAAAAATTATTAGTTGGAAAAGGACAGTGTCTTCTCGATCAACCTCATCCAGGAACCCTTTGGCTGCAAAATCAAGAGAAGATATTGATGATAGTGGAAGTGACTTTGTTGAAGAATTCTGCATGATTGCTGGAAGCCATTCATCCACCCTTGACAGACTGTATGCATGGGAGCGAAAACTCTATGTGGAAGTCAAGGTATTACTCTATAATATGCATTATCCCTTACCCTCCTCTAAAATTTAATTCCTTTCAAGGACATGGGATAATTAGCTGGTTACCAATGTATAGATTTTTGCTTGTTAGATGTATTGCAGCGCCTGTTTGTGTTTTCAGTCATTGGTCCTTTATTGACCACTACTTATTGGGATATCTGTAGGCTAGTGAATCCACCAGGAAGGACTATGATTGAAAATGCCACCAGCTTAGGCATCAATTTGCAAAATATCAAGGCACTCAAGTGATTGACAAGACCCGGTCAGTTGTGAAGGATCTGCATTCACGTATAAGAGTGGCTATTTATTCTGTTGATTCAATATCTAAACGTATTGAAAGAATGAGGGATGAAGAGTTGTATCCACAGCTTCTGGAATTAACAGAAGGGTAAGTGAAGAGTTCTAAACTTTTGTTATATTTATATCACCTTAAAGCTTTAGTATCTGTATACTATATTTAAAGTTTAAACAACTATATTCCTTTTTTATTTGATGTTAAAACTATAATAACTTCTATTGATGTATGCAGATTGATCAGGATGTGGAAGGCTATGCTTGAATGTCATCATGGATACTGTTGAAGAGTTGAAGAGTTGAAGGTGCTTTGTTGAAGGTGCTTTTTTGTATGCAGATTGGTCAGGATGTGGAAGAGTTGAAGGTGCTTTGTTGAAGGTGCTTTCTGTAGCTGTTTTGGGATGTTTATAATTGGGATGTCTACTAGTACAAACATTGTATAGTTCTTTCTATTTTCTCATCTTTTTTGTTGTTGTTGAGTTTAATGGATTGATATAACCAATCTTGCTTTTGCAAATGAATTCAATGATTAATTGGTTTATTGAAACCAGGAGGATATTGTGACTGATATTTGCATTGTGATTCTCTCATTTTTTTTGTTATTCTCTGTTTGTAGACATAATTGTAGCATGAGTTAGCAAAAATATATATTTTGTTTATGGTATTTAACAAAGTAAAACTGGCTGAGTAATTTATAAATAAATGAATATACGTACACATTGTGAATTTTTTTTTTAAAAAAGTTAGTTTTAACATCGGTTCCCATCAGGACCTGATGCGAAAAGTACTTTTCGCATCAGGTGGTTCTGAAAATCCGATGCCAAAAAGGTGCTAAAATCTAATTAAAAAGGACTTTTGGCATCGGGTGGTAATACAACTGATGCGAAAAATACTTTTCGCATCAGGTCCGTACCTGATGCAAAATGTGCGTACTTTTAACATCACCTGAATCTATAACGGAGACGGAACCGATGCGAAAAGTCATTTTTAACCGATGCGAAAAGCCTAAATTGTAGTAGTGCTGGCATCGGTTTTTCCTATAAAGGGATCCCTGCTAGTAAGCATCTCAACCAGCTAGCTTCTTCACTAGCGGTTGCCAATGCTATCATTTCAGACTCCATAGTGGACTGAGCTAATATGGTCTGTTTCTTAGATTTCCAAGAGACCACCACCAGCTATACTAAATATATAGCCACTAGTTGATTTGGAATCATCTGATAGAGTATTCCAATCTGCATCACTGTATCCTTCAACTACAGCAGGAAATCTCTGATAATGTAGTCCGAGATTCATGGTCCTTTTAAGGTATTTCATGACTCTCTCGATAGCGTGCCAATGCTCTATGCTAGGTTGACTAGTAAACCTGCAAAGCAATCCCACAACATAGGCAATGTCGGGTCTAGTACAATCAGTGGCATACCTTAGGCTGCCAATGATGCTCGGATCATAAGGTGTACAAGCAGGTTTACAATCAAAATAATTGTATTTCTTTAAGATCTTCTCAATATAATGAGATTGATCCAAGGAAATTCCTTTTTCGGACCTAGTGATCTTAATACCAAGTATTACACTTGCTTCTCCAAGGTCTTTCATATCAAAGTTGTTGCACAACAGTGATTTCACTTTATTTACAGCATGAATGTTTGATCCAAATATGAGTAAGTCGTCTACATAGAGACACATGATTGTGCAAATGTCATTTTCGGTTTTGTAATAAATGCATTTGTCACTTTCATTCACTTTAAACCCCTTCGATATTATCAAATTATCAAACTTCTCATGCCATTGTTTAGGAGCTTGTTTGAGACCGTACAACGACTTATCCAACTTACAGACCTTGTGTTCTTGCCCGTGAATTACAAAACCTTCAGGTTGCTCCATATAGATTTCCTCTTCCAATTCACCATTTAAAAAATCAGTTTTGACATCCATTTGGTATACTATCAAATTGTAAATAGCGGCCAACGAAATTAGTACCCTTATGGATGTAATTCTAGTAACATGTGAATATGTGTCAAAGAAATCTATATTCTCTCTTTGTCTAAAACCTTTGGCTACAAGACGAGCCTTGTATTTATCAACAGTGCCATCGGGTTTTAGTTTCTTTTTCAAAATCCATTTACATCCAATTAGTTTGCAACCAGGAGGCAAGTCCACTAAGTGCCATGTCTTGTTAGACTCTAGAGAATCCATCTCTTCATTGATGGCTTCTTGCCACAAATCGGCATCCAAAGAAGACAATGCTTCCTGAATGCTAGTTGGATCCTCTTCTAATGTATAGACCATTTAATCGGGTCCATATTCCTTAGCAACACGTGCTCTCTTACCTCTTCGAGGTTCTATTTCCCTTTGTTCATTGTTTTGAACGTTCCTAGGCACAGAAACTTGACTAGTTCCGGTGCCCCCACTATTTCTAGATTTAAAAGGGAATTCGTTTTCATAAAAGTCAACATCATTTGACTCTATGATCACTTTAGCTTTAAGGTCATAATACCTGTAAGCTTTACTGTTTACTGCATACCCAATGAATACACATTCATAGGCTCTGCTGGCGAGTTTAACTCTTTTTGGGTCTGGAATCCTGACATAAGCCAAGCAACCCTAGATTCAAAAATAAGACACATTAGGTTGTCTTTTCTTTATGATTTCATAAGGAGAAATTTTGCTTTTAGACTTTGGAAGTCTATTCAGGACATAACATACGGTTAACAAAATTTCCCCCCACCAGTGAGATGCAGCATCAGAATAAAGCATAATAGCAACTACCAATTCGGTAAAATTTCTATTCTTTCTTTCTGCTTTACCATTCATTTCGGGAGAATATGGTGCAGTCGTTTCATGTATAATTCCATTAAATTAATGGGAATCATACTCCATATCTCAATTGCTATAAAAGCTCTTAACCTTTCTATTTAATTGATTTTCAAAATCTGTAATAGAAAATTTTGAATATGTCAAGCACTTCACTTTTATTTTTCACAAAGTATATACAACGTAGTCAAATCCATTTCTGGTTAACGTTTTATCTTATTCGCATATATCTGAGTTAGTCAAAACTAATGCTCAGATTTCCTTACTGATTTATGCGAAGTCCTGAAAATTCTTGCTTGACTACAAAAATCACTTTTTTTAGTCATTTAAGAAAATAACTTTTGAAAAATGTTAAAAGGGTTTTTGTTTTGAAAAGAATGCATTTGTTTACACATCAAAGTCAAACATGTCTAAAAAAATAGTATAGCGTTCAAAACTTCCGATAGACGAAGTAAACAATGCGATAAGAAAAATATTCACCAGACTCAACATACTTTTCCTTTTTTTCCAGCAACGATCTATGTTTGAAACATAGCATGATCACATCGAGCAAAGCCAGTGACCATCCACCAACCTTCGCAATTATCAACAATGTTGATTTCATAAATTATAGCAACCGATTGCTATTCAGCCAGGTTAGCCTGCGGGGCAGAGCTTGGCCTGTTCCTACACTTGCATATCATATGACCTGGTCACTCGCAACTTAAACAATTAAATGGAGGAGCAGCATCATTCTTAGGTTGTGGTGTGGTGCTTGAGGCTTAGGATATGGGGACTTTGGAGGGTTCCCTTTTTGTTGCGGTTCTTTTGAATCTGATTACGGTTTTAATTTTGAAAGGTTTTCTAGAAAGTTATATTGCAATTTTCAAAATTATATATTGCAATATATCGTGAAATACATACCTTCTCAAAAAAAATTTATTGCTAATGAGATCAAAAGCAATTCTATGATACAAAACATAATATAAAACATTTAACCGTTAAATGTTAACCACTAACGGCAACAAAAGATATGAATAAAAAATAATTTCAAAAAATATGATTTAAAAAAAATTCATTCTTATAGAGATGATTATTCTCTTTCCGTAGAATTAAAAATTATAGAGATAATCATCCTCTTTCTATTATTATACCGTATAGAGAAAACGATTCTCTTTCTACTGATAAATAGTATAGAGAAAATTATTCTCTTTCTATAGGAATATTTCTTTTTCAGAGCATCACAGACATCCCTGGCGGACTTACAGGTACTGTAATAATCATAAAGATCATCAGTTAGTCCGTTCAGAATAAAATTCTTACAGAGATAGTCATGCTCCTTCCATAGGAGTATTTCATTTGCTGTTTTAGTCTGTTCAGCTGTTTCAGCGGAACCAGCACCAGTAATTTCTTCGGTTATCATGGCTGAATTAGAAACGTCTTAAAAATGTTAATCTGAGTAGGTTCCCAGGAAAGAGAGGTGGGTCACAATGGACACTCTTAAGTACCAAGTCTTTCCTAGCCAGAACTTTCCCCAAAACAACACTGTTTTCAAAAATCAAGCCGAAGAGATTACTGGGATGAGTCACGGACTAGGTCGCTCTCTTTAAGACGTTTCGTGGCACTGCTCCAAGGTGCAAGCAGGCTATCAACCACGACGTCCCCAGGATAAAACAGCCCAGTCAAAAACTGCTACGAAAGTTCACACCGTGAAAATTCGCTCTAAGATATACACCCTCAATATGGTTATGAAAACCACTCTTTAGCTTGGAAATGCTTCAAGCTTTCTAGAGAAGAACAAAGAAGTTTAGAGAGAAGAGAGAAAAACTTGAGGAGAGATGCTTTATCGTCAAGTTTGGTGTGAGAAGTGAGGAGGAGTCTCCATTTTATAGGTTTTTTACACTATAGAAGTGTTTAGTCTACCCAATGTGGTACTTTTTCCAATTCATACTTAACAAAGATTCAACAATTGTTATTACTCATATTAATTGGGAGGGTAATCTTTGCGCAAAAAAACTTGATTGTCATGGTGTTTCGAATTCAGTCTGATTTTATTAGTTATCATTTTTTATAGGAATAGAATGAGTTTACTCAACTTTATTTTTACTCAACTTAAATAAAAAAACCGTTGATTTTCTTTACACTCGGTTTTGGTTCATTTTAAATAAAACCATGTTTGATTTGTTGCAAAAAATTGAGGGTGGTTGGAGTCAATGGTTTAAAATAAGCAGAGATCGATTTGGCGAGACATTTGGCTCATAGTTCAATTGGTTCAACAATGGTTGAATTGGACTAATAAAAAAATAAAAAAAATTGAAAGTATTAAATTATGGAAAGAAAGTAAATCAAAAAAACAAAAAGTATCTTTGAACGGTTTAGCCCAGTCCGATTAGCGGTCCAATCTGGTTCTGAGTGGTTAGACCAGACTACAGTTCACCTGAGGTTAAACCACTCGGTCGATTCTCACAACATTGATTGGGGTGCCAACATAACTAGGATTCATTCTATCATAATGATACTTTTGTACACAAATTCTCGTTAGTCTTAAAAAACATATGATAAACATTTTTTTAGGGTAACATTATATTCTTTGTATACATAGACTTAGACATAATTTAATTACAATAAATCTTTCAAGTTATTAAGAAATGAATTTTTACAACTTTAAAATATTTTTTTCTTTTGACATTTTTGATCGTCACCAAATACATTTTATGAGTAGTAAAATTACACTAACAACATGTAATATTTTTCCATTGTATCTCAAATACAGAATATAAAATAATTATTTTAACAATGTGTAACGTTCCATCATGAAAAAATTTAAGAGATAGAATAAAAAAAATAAAAAAAATTAGTTAACTATAGGTTTCCAAATTTGCCCTCAAAAAATTAAGTGGGCAATATGGTAATTTGATTAGTTATTTATTTTCTTAGATAAATATTTTAGACATAGGTAGTTTGGTATTTTTGATAGTGGTTGAGTTGATTAAATAGATACTTGATAGTTGAAAAATAGATAGTTGATAGATAAATCAAAAAAAATGAAATGTGGAGAGAGAGAGAGAGGGAGAGAGAGAGAGAGAGGTGGGAGAGATAGGGAGAAAATTGAGAAAGATAAGAGTGAGAGAGAAGTAAAAAAGTGAGTTTTAAATGTGAGATAAAATTTTTAAAGAGATGATGGGAGAAAGTGGAACCCAAAAAATGAAATGGAATAATTATAAATTTCTAAATAACTCCTCAAAAAAATAAAAAAGTAAATGGGCAATTTGGTAATTTCACCAACCCTATATTTTCTTATATAGGTAGTTGATAGTTGATTATATCAAATATCCTAATAAACAACAAAGCTTGTGCTTTATCCAACTTAATTTTTCTCATTAATAATATAAATGGTAAACCGTTTTAATTTGGAAGGATTATTCATTCTAAAATGCATTTTGTTTTATCTCCTATTCTTTTCTTACACTTTCTTAGTAATGTAAAACAATACAATTCACGTTCATTGGATGAGAAAGTAAATGTTTACATCTTGGTAAATGTCCCAGAAGGATAGTTCACATGGTTGAGTGAAAAGAACATTGTTGGTAAAAAAATGTAGGCGTATGAGGTTCGAATCCCACTCTCCCTCCCCTCTAACAACTAATACACTAATTACTAACCACTTTCCTTATAAAAAAACATGGCTTGGTAAATTGCTATATGACTTATCGCACTAATTGTGTGGGTAGGTGAAATGAGTTTCAACGAAGCTCGTATTACTTTTTTTGCCTTAAGGAAATTTCTTAATGCATATGGTGTCTTTTTATTATATTCATTCAATAGCTTTAATGTTATCTTGTGTAGTTTTCTTTTTAAATAGTGCTTCTTCTTCCGTTTCTCTACACTTGACCATTCTCCCCTGAACTTGTCATCAAAAGATCATTTCAGATACTTCAGAAATGAATGAGTTGGTGGTTTTTGCAACTTCGTTCATGATTTTCTTCTCTGGTTGTTTCAAATTCATGAGCAAAAGAAAGCCTTGCAAGCCAAACACACTCAATTCTCGAAAGATGAGACAAAAGAAAAGATAGTTGTCGACTGGACAAACATACCAACTCAAATCTCAGAGTTGATATTGGGTCGCCTTACTCGAGCGGATTTCTACCGATTTGGCGAGATATGCACTTCTTGGAGGCAAGTTTTCACTGAAACCATTCGTTATAGGAGTTCAACTCCTTTACCATCTATGCCCTTGCTGTTGGTCTATCAACTACCTACCTTCAATGACATCAAAGCTGGGTTTTTTAGCTTGATTGATCACAAAATGCATTTTACGACGATGCCTCTTTTTACAGGGAAAGTGCATTGTCTCGGTTCAATAAATGGTTGGTTGATTATGAATAATGAGAGAATCAACTACATTCCTCTACCAAATTCAGAATTATATCTCGAGTCAATATGTCTATGGTTCATGCCAACACTTTGGTAAAATGAATTACCATCATCATAATTGTATGGGTATCTTATTACATTACTTGTTTTGAAGTTGAGTATGACCATTTTTCGAATTGTATTATTCGGATGTCAATTTTTTTTGGTCGCCAGGATGTCAAATGTTTAGTCTTATTGTACAATAAAGGTATCGTTATATAAATATTTTAAATATATGCAGATATCATTAATTTTCTCTTTTATCTGACTTTTTCCAAGTTAAGGATTGAGTTTCAAGAACTTTATTTGTTTCTCTCGCATACACTTATACAAATGCTGAAAGGCCTACTTTAACTGACAAATGTTGAAACTGTTAAGTTGGATATCATGTCCCGAGTTCAAACCCGAGACACCTCGCAATTGTTTGTGTGAGTTTCCAGTGGCACTTGCCACTTCATCTACCGACCAAAAAAATTTGCTAGAATTCCTTGAATATGGTGTGTGTGAAGGAACTTCTAACAATTCATTCTTTTTTATTTTAATCTCACTAATTTTTTGAAAATCAATGTGGTGCAGAAGTACAATCGGCCAGTTTTAATGCAGCAAATTTTAGAGCAGTTTTTTTCAAGTTGCTGGAGCTGTTACCAAAAAATAAGAAGAACACTTTTGCTATGATGTTTTGGGTGATATGGAAGAGGAGAAATGAGAAGCTTTGAGAGGGACTATTGAAACCATGTGCTGTTGCCACTGAATTAGTGCTGGATTATTTGGCAAATTGGGAACAAGCTCATATAAAGGTAAATTTCGCTGCTGAAGTTAATGTACCTGCTGGCCGTGATTTCAGATGGCATAAACCAGCAGTTGGCACTTACAAATGCAACACAGATGCTACGATTTTTGGTGAAGATAACAAGTATGGTGTGGGTATTTGTATTCGAGACGAGGATGGTGCATTTAGAGGAGGAAAATCAATGTGGTTTTATGATCCCCGAGTGCTCAAGAAGCTGAAGCAATAAGTCTAGTTCAAGCAATTCATTTTTTGAAAGAGAAGAATTTCACATATGTAGTTATTGAGATGGATTGTCTTTCCGTAGTGAATGGCATTAACAATAACATATCCCTCAATAATGAAGTTGGTGCTCTCTTTTCTCTATGTAGGACTTTTTTTGCACAATGTCAGAGCTATAGGATTAGCTATATTAGACGGCAAGCAAATTTAGTTGCTAGAGCATCTAGATTATATGCTAGCTCTCATGTTCATGATTATAGTCCAACCTGTATTTCCAATATTATTATTAATGAAATGATATAAGTTTTCTTTGATAAAAAAAAAACACTACCAAATACTAATAAAGTACTCCATTCGTCCTTTAATAAGTGCCGTTCCTAGTGTTTTTTACTCATATTAAGAACAAATCATAAATGTATTAAATAGTGTAAAATTTTTACAAAACTATTTTTATCATCCATTGAGTGTTCATATTTGCAATAATGTAGAATGAAGTACAATGAATTAGGGATGATACCGTATGAAATTACTCTCTGTCTCATGTTATATCTCACTTTGGCCATTACACACAAATTAAGAAATGTAATTAATTTTTTATGAGAAAGATAAATTATGAGTTATTTTACAAAATTATCATTCATTAATGATATAGAAAAGATAGATTAATAGAAACGAAAGAAAAGAGATTATTAAATAATAAATGGTATTTTTTTGTATTTAGACAGAGTGGTCACTGCCACTAGAAACTCGCACACACAATTGTGAGGTCCCGGATTCGAACCCGGAATATGATATTCAGCCTAACAATTTCAGCATTTGCCAGTTGAGCTAGGCCTTACGGATATAATGAAGGGTATGATAGAAAAAGAAAATATAATGATTCATTGATATTTTAAAACGTAAGTAATATGAGATAATTTTTTAGGCTAAAACACCATATAATATGGGACGAAAGGAGTATTTATTTTGGGACAGTTTTTCTAACACGGCACTTATTATACAACGAAGAACAATACTACTACTTAAAAACAAAAGTACTATCTATATATTTAAATTTTGTTTATTACATTAAAATACTACCTCCGTCCCAAAATATAATCACCTAAGGTCGTGTATGTGGCCTAAATTTAGTTCAAATACGTGTATTTTTTGTGCTTATATTTTGAGACGCAGAAAGCATAATGACAATATTGAATACCAGTTTTTAAGGTAATTGGAGACATTTATAGAATACATTAAATGTTGCTTGACCAAAAAAAGAATGCATTGAATGTTCTTAAATAAGTAGTTTTGACTTAAAAATACTTTTGACTTCATGTAACTCATTTAATATGAGTATTTTAGTTCCTTTTTACATTTTTTTTATAGTCAATATTAGTGGGGTGGGGAAAAGTTAGTTTCTCGGGTTTGAACCCGAGACCACCTGCTTGTAGAGCTATCAATTCGGGCCCGGCCCATTGGGCCGGCCCAGTGGCCCGATTTTTTGGTTGGGTCTGGGCTCTAAAATTAGTAGCCCAAAATCAACGGTATCTTTTTTGGCCCGGCCCGATGGGCCCGATTATAGTATTGGGCCGAGCCGGGTCAGCCCGATGGGCTTCGGGCCGGCCCGTTACTTTTTTGTTTTAGTTTTAAAATTTTAAAATATGGTCCAATAAAAAATGGACCAATTTTTTTAAGTAAAAAAAAAAGTAAATAAATTTTGTGTAAATCTCTAATATTCATCCGTTTGTGTAAATCTCTAATAAAAAAGTAAAGAAAATAGAGCAATTTTTTTACAAAAATGAAGCAATTTTGTGTAAATCTCTAATATTTCTCTGTTTGTATTGTACCCGTCATGTCCAATGAAATAAAGGAAAAAGGTTAATTAAAGTTAGCAAACACTAAAGTACTGCGAAATTGTAAACTACACCGTGGAAGTCATAAATTGTATCAGCTCCATATTTTAACGAGACATTAAAACTATTTTTGTCAAAATTCTAAAAAGTCAATGATTTGTGGCCCGTTGGGTTGGCCCGTTGGGCTGGCCCGTTGGCCCATGGGCTGGTGGTGAGCGGGCTCGGGCCGTAAATTTTGCAGCCCATCAAAATATCGGGCCGACCCGGCCTGGCCCGTATACGCTGTTTGGCCCGATGGGCCGGGACGGGCCGGCCCGAACCCGGCCCATTGACAGCTCTACCTGCTTGCATGCCTTTGGTGCACTCCTTTGATATCTCTTAGCTCTCCAATTGAGCTACCTACTCCCCTTTTTACATGTTTCTACATATCTATGTACTTGGTCCTAATTAGGACCGAATATATCGGTGTTTTGGGTCGTTTTCCAATTATTTCTCTCTTTTAAAATTAGGCTAAAGTGCTCCCGGGGTCCCTTATCTTTATTTAAAGTAACGATTTGGTCCTTTATCTTTTTTTTGTCCCAAATCAGTCCTTTATGTTTTAAATATTTGACACATAAATCATTTTCTGTCCCAAATCAGTCCTTTATGTTTCAAATTTTTTACACATAAATCCTTTTTTTTGACACATAAATCAGCACTGTTAACGGAAAAGGATTTATGTGTCAAAAATTTGAAAGATAAAGGACTTATTTGGGACAAAAAAAACATAAAGGACTAATTTGTTACTTTAAATAAAGATAAGGGACCCCGGGAGCACTTTAGCCTTAAAATTAATAATTAAGAAATGAATTGGTTTTTTGTTTACTTAGATGAAATGACAAATAAACACTGCGTACGCACACTACCACAACTCCCACCAGGGTTCGAACCCGAGAGCCCACGTCACCTTTTTTGGACGAAAAGTTAACAGGGGGACCAAACTAGAAGTGTTTTGTTTTTGCAAGGGTTTTTTTTTAAAAAAATTTGCAGGGACCAAACTGGATTATTGGGATACTTGCAGGGACGAAACATATCTTTAAGCTTTTATTTTATATAAATTTCAGACCATTTAACCAGCTAATGTTTCACAACTATAAAGACTTAATCTCGCTTAGACATACAAGAGACTCCATTTTTAAAGTTCCTAAGGATCTAAATAAGGTCACAAAAGTAGGTTGAGTTTTCATCCAGGAGATACAAAGATGTACCAAAATCTAAAGATGTTTTGGTGGCATAGTATGACAAGGGATATAGCGGAGTATGTGTTCTCTTGCTTGTTATGCCAGTGGGCCAAGATTGAACACTAGAAACCATCAAAAATGTTGCAATCCTTGTATATTCTAGAGTGGAACATTTTCAAGATTTATAAACATGATACCTTGGCTCTTCACAAAATTTGCATCCAACTAGCGCACGTTGTCGTAATACGATATGTGCCCATCCACAAAACAACCAATCTTCTTAGCTTCCAATCCCAGCTTCCACACTAACATATTAGTTTCATAATAACTTTTTGGCAATTTATCCATTATAGGTGTCGCTTCCAACATCAACTAAACTCAACTCAGAAATATTACTCATCGACTTAAGAGATAAAAGCTTTACACACAATGATAGTGTAGATTTTGGGGAGCTTTCAAACAACAGTTTGTTTGTCTATATTAGAGAATTATAAAATCTAGCTTTGTGCTTCATTCACCTCGAGAGCATCACAAACCATGTTTTGCATCGACTCAAAAACTTCATTAGATGTAAGATTTGCAGCATAGTTACTTGAAGCCCCTAAGTTAAAACTTGGAGATTCTTCACCATGGGCAACTCAAATCCAATAATTAGGCATGAACCCCGAATTATACAAGTGATACCTGACTTCACCTCCGGTCCTAAGAAGTATACCCTCGCAAACAAGGCATGACCATCTAATCCCCCTTCAAGTTTAAACAGATCACATCGCTTCGCAACCATAATATACTATTCAATCCCGATTACAAAGATTTTTTCATACCCGCTCTTCCCGGAAATAACCTATCGCACACCCAACTATGATTCCTAGCTATGATTAAAATCCATCTACATGCATTGGATTCACACAGCATTACTAATAACTCGTCTATTTCTCGCATCGATATGATCTTAGTGGAGATAATTTCGAGCCAAATATGGGGGTCACAGACAACACTTCACCCTTTTTCATCAAGCAATGAAAGAAATTATTTATAATTTTCAACAAAACTATTAGTATCATCTCGAAATGAGATCTCAATAGAGATGATTTCGAGCCAAATATGGAGGGTGAGGCTCAGCACCTCACCCTTTTCCATCAACAAAAGTCAATTTAACAACAATATAATGGCAATGTATCTAATTTCCAACCAAGCAAACCTCAACTCAAAATTATCTCAAGGGAGATGATTTCGAGTCAGATATGGGGATCGAAGACAACACTTCATCACCCTTTTCCATCAAGTAGTGAAGGAAATTAATTCTCCTTTCTAACAAAACTAGTATAATCTCGAAACAATCTCAATAGAGACAATTTCTGGAAAAAACATAAACCAATTGAATATTAAACGTAAACAATAAACAAGTAAGCATTTCAACATTCCAAAACCGGTTTTTTTTTAAACTCATTTCAACATCTCAACATTTCAAAATTCCTATTTGTTCTTCTACAAATCCTAATCTTTGTTTGTTCTTCTAAAAACCTAAACATTTCAACATGCAAGTCATATTTCCTCTCTTAATTTAGTAATATATCAAATAATACCCTAAATGTAACTTCATTTAATCATTCTAAACCGAAAAACCGATAAAACGAAAAAAAAAAGAGAAGAGAGAGCTAACCCCAAAAGAGAGAAGAGAAGACTGGATGGAGGGTGACATGGCGACGACAAGGCGGCGACAGAGAGGGAGGACGATGACAAGCCGTGGTAGTGGCATAGATGCCCTAGTTTGCGGCAGAGGGAGGGAATGGAGGAGAGAAGAGAAAATAAAAAGATGAGGGAAAAGGGAAATGAAATGGGTTTTGTCACAAGAGTGAGTTTATTAAAAGTTACCAATCGGCATGCCCATTGGTATTAAACACTAGTGCAAAAAAGGGATTTAAAGTCAGGCGAAAAGGGGATTTAAAGTCAGGCGGGCGCTTGACTTTTATTAAGTCGACTTTGTATGTCTGGAGTTTTAAAGTCAAGCGATAGCCTGACTTCGTAAGTATGTTTTAAAGTCAAACATTTATTGCGCCTGACTTCGTAAGTATGTTTTAAAGTCAAACATTTATTGCGCCTGACTTCGTATGTATGATTTAAAGTCAAGCATTTATTCTTGCCTGACTTCGTATGTATGATTTAAAGTCAAGCTTTTATTATTGCTTGACTTTAAATCATACTTACAAAGTCAAGCAAGAATAAATGCTTGACTTTAAATCATACTTACGAAGTCAAGTATTAATTCTTGCCTGACTTCGTAAGTATGATTTAAGGTCAAGCTTTTATTATTGCTTGACTTCGTATGTATGATTTAAGGTCAAGCATTATTGCGCCTGACCTTAAAAGTTTTTTTTTTTAAAAATTTTTGTTACACCGTGGTTATACTAAATTCATCACTCTAATCAAACATTTACATGCAGCCCTGGTTATACTAAATTCATCACTCTAATCAAACATTTACACGCAGCCAAGTTACATTCATCAGTTTCTACATTTCAACTATAATTCATCACCCTGGCTAAATTCATCACTCTAATCAAACATTCATCATCTGTAACTTGGAATATGGCCAACAAAACAAACATTTCAACTATAATTGGTCAGTTTCTACATTCATCAGTCAAGATTCATCAGTTTAAGTACAAAATACATTTACAGCCAGTCAAGTCACATTCATCAGTTTAAGTACAAAAAAATACATTCTAGTCTCACAGTCACTTACATTCTACATAAAATCACTTAAGTTCTTTTCTTCGTTCTTCCTTTGAAGTGGGTTTACGCTCTGCATACAACTTTATAAAAAACTCTGCCCAAACTTCTCTGACGTGTGTCAAGTCGTCATGCGTGAACGGAGAACTCGAATTAAACATCTACAAAAACAATTTAAATTAGATAATAAAGCAGATTGCATAATAAAGCAGATTTAAATCACATGATAATAAAGCAGATTGGATAATAAATGCAGGATAACTGATCTAACATACAGCTATTAAAATGCAGGATAACTGATCAAACATCATGCAAAACTCACAATCAAACATCTACAAAAACAATTTAAATTACCCTATACAGCTTCTAATATAACTGATCTCAATACTTAACCAAACAGCTTCTAACATAATCACCCTATACAGCTTCTAACATAATCAAACAGCTTCTAATATAACCAAACAGCTTCTAACATAATCAAACAGCTTCTAACACAACCAAACAGCTTCTAACACAACCAAACAGCTTCTAACATAATCACCCTATACAGCTTCTAACATAATCAAACAGCTTCTAATATAACCAAACAGCTTCTAACATAATCAAACAGCTTCTAACACAACCAAACAGCTTCTAATATAACCAAACAGCTTCTAACATAATCACCCTATACAGCTTCTAACATAATCAAACAGCTTCTAATATAACCAAACAGCTTCTAACATAATCAAACAGCTTCTAACACAACCAAACAGCTTCTAATATAACCAAACAGCTTCTAACATAATCACCCTATACAGCTTCTAACATATATAATCAAACAGCTTCTAACACAACCAAACAACTTCTAATATAACCAAACAGCTTCTAACATAATCACCCTATACAGCTTCTAAAATACTGATTACGTTTACTTAACAGCTTCTAACATAATCACCCTATAAAAGTTGAAAATTTATATTACCTTCTTCCAATTATTAGTGATAGTTGCGGAGACAATGGTCATCATATTTATCATCACATAGTGGCCACAAGAATAAGTATCAATTTGTTTCGGTCCCTATAAATGAATATCAAATATCAAAATTGAATATAATTTACGGTAACTAGTATAAAATGAAAATAAAAATTAATGTATTAAATACTTACTTTAAGTGTCACCCAGTGAGGTTTTGTTTTTCTTAAACCCTTCATCCTATTATATCCATCCAGAGCTCTGTAGGGTAACATCAAATAGTAAGTTACAAGTCTAAAGCATGTTAAATCATAAAGTTGTGAGAACAAATTATTAAAGAAAACCTACTTGTCAACTATTTGAACCAGGGTTTCGTTTGGAGGGCGGTGAAGCGAACACATCCAAACAATTGTATTAACAGAAGGACAGACGACAAACAATTGCCAATGGTTACTGCAGAATTGAACAACAATATGGTCAAGGTCAGCTAGCTCATCTTCAAATAAGATATGTCAGTTACATGATATGCTAAAATCAAATAAGATATGTCATCAGTTACATGATATGCTAAAATCACATTTATGCTATAAATTGCAGAAACTGTTGGTTATCTATATAGTAATCACAGTGTTGAATAACTCTTAACAAGAAAGCATGCTTTAATAACTCTGACATATCAATATGGACAAATTATACTTTACCGTACCTGAACAAATATGGCGCTAGAAAGCATGTTTTGTTCTGCTCAAATAGCTTATTCTGGATATATGATTGGACGGTCTCTTGTTTGTAGCCATAAGTACCACAAATTTTGTATGGATCTAAAAATCCATACATATCACTAATTTCCCTTGCTATACATTCGCGATGCAAATACCTAAGATATTGAAAACAAATTGTTCAGTATTTATAACTATTTATAATTGAAGTATTTGGAATAAGTTTTACAAATAACTAATATATACTTACGTGCACCATATTGCCAAATGGCTCATCTCAAGTTCCTCATTACCTTGAACCATTTCTACAATATCTTTATATCCAATGTAGAAGTGTTCCTGGTGCTCATGGTCCAAGTCCAACTTGACACTTGTTGAAATCTCATAAGCTATAAAATGCAACTCTTTCAACCAGTCATTCTTGGGCGGTTCCTCCAAATGAGATGGTGAACAGCTAGCTTTAGATCCAATTGTATTTTTTTGAGATGGTGAACAGCTATGCAACGATCCCCACTTCTGCAGGTAAGAGAAGTACTATGTTAGCCCCAAGTGTGTCCAACTGTCCAGGATAAGGCTGACTTAATGTTATAAGCATTTTCAGGATTAATGTACTATGTAAGGCTGACTTAAGGCTGAGTTAATGTTTAAGGCTGACTTAAGGCTGACCCAGGTAAGAGAAGTACTATGTGTTAGTGAATCAGAAATGTACTCTGCAGTGACTTAAGGCTGAATCAGAAATGTACTCTGCAGTGACTTAAGGCTGACTTAATGTACTCTGCAGTGACTGTTTTTACACCCCCAACAATCAATATTCAATTAACTACATTAACTATGTTACTAAAATCCAAACTATAACTGCAGTGACTGTTTTTACACCCCCAACAATCAATATTCAGAATAAGCTAATATTCAGTTATTTACACCCCCCCCCAACAATCAAGTAACTAGTGACCACCAGCACTGCCAGCAAACTATAACTGGCAGCAAACTACATTAACTATGTTACTAAAATCCAAACTATAACTATCAAACAATCAGACAATGTAGTTACCAAAATCAATTCATAAACTATGTTAATGTTCATATATATACCTCTGTCAATGCTTCGATTATTTCTCTGTGTTTCTTTTCAAACTCCTGTGTTAACTCATCCTGTTTCTTTGCAAACTTCTCTGTTAACTCCTCCTGTTTCTTTTCAAACTCTTGTGTTAACTCCTCCTTCAACTCTTGCTTAATGACAGCTAGTTTCCCACTATCTGAGGTGCCTCTAGTACGTGAAGTAGGTCCAAAGTATTCTGATAGACCCACCCCTCTACCAACTGCTCGTACACGACCACGAGGATCAGGTTTTCCAATGGCTATAGTCAAGATATCTTGACGTCCATGTGGAACAAGTGTTCCCTGTTTGGCCTGATCAACTAACTCATCCTATAACAAAAACGATGTGCACTTTAGGCAACATTGTAAAATGTATTTCTTAAAGCGTTGGTGCTTGAATAAAAAATTTAACTTACAATTTTCGAAGCAACAGAAGCTGACTCATCCGTTGTAAAAGATCCTGTTTTCCTCTGATGGGCCAACTTAAATAACTCATGACGTGGAGGAGATGGAGGTTCTATTACTAACTGTGGATCACCGGACTCCTCACGCTTTGCTTCCACGTAGCTCTCTTTCCACTTTCCCTTAATCCTCTTATAGCCACCACGAGCGGATGTGTGGTAGAATTTATTGTGGGATTGAACTTTTTTGGCTCTTTCTCTTTTAGTCTGTCATAAATACCAAACCAAATGTTATTAGTCATGACATATTAAATTAATACAGAAAAATAAAAACTAAAAAAGACCAAATAATTACCTGAAACTGTTCTTCCATGCGACTCTTTACGAACAACTCCCATGTTTCAGTTGATATGAAACTGTATATCTCACATGGAGTTTTGTCATTCTGATCCTCTTTGGGGCTAAAGATAAATTTTCTAGTGAATGATGACTTAAATTGCGTCCAACGCTCACCGGCATAAGCAATCCATTTGTTCTTCAACCTCTCGTCATTGGAAATGTCAAATGTTTCCTAAAGTATATATACAAAAAAGGCAGTGTTAATATCACTCCGATATCATTCATTTGGGTGTATAGCACTCAATATGCAATGAAAAGTTAATACCAAGATATCCAGCCAAATCAAGTCCTTGACCGCGCAATCCACTTTGTCCCAAGTTTCTGATAATATGCTTGCCTTGTGTCGTGCTATCATAGACACATAACTCTTAAATCTGGCAGCCAATTTACCTACAGGCTCTAGGTGTTCATCAAATTCAATCGGGTACCTATAACCTAGCGAGCGTCTAGACGTCAAATCCGGTAACGTCGTGGCACGTCTAGTCTTCTTCTTTGTTGGGGGGTTGATAGATAATTCAGCCATGATACCTATTTAAGAAAAACAAATGCGAGCAATCATCAGTACAACAAATCATCAGTATAACAAACACCATCAATATTGCAAATTTAGTACAAAATAATGGCAAATTCTTAGTCAATCACCTGCAACTTATTCAATCACGTGCTTGCCTTGATAATGGCAAATTATTATTCAATCACGTGCTGTCAAAATAATGGCAAATTCTTAGTCAATCACCTGCAACTTATTCAATCAGGTGCTTGCCTTGATAATGGCAAATTCTTTTTAGGGGTCAAATTAAAATATCCTCCCATATCCCTTCATTATGATCATCACGAGTCGCACGTACACCGTCCACATCCATGTCCTCAATGAATATAGGCATTTGAGTAGTAAAAGAAGGAGTCTCAGAAATTTCAAGGGATGAATCTCCGTCTTCACCATTAACATTCATGATTCTTCCTTGTAGGACTACTGACAATTTTTTGTTAGAAGGATCATCGACAAAAAAAATTTGTTTTGCTTGGTCAGCCATGATGAAAGGCTCATCCCCATAACTTACCTTGTCTAGGTCCACCAATGTAAATCCTAAGTCATCGGTTTGTACACCATTCTTACTGTTAACCCACTTACATTTAAAAACAGGCACTTTAAATTTAGAGTAATTGAATCTGGGATGTGCTTGCTTAAACGACTCCGGCCCAATATCACGTATCATGTCTTCCATTCGATCATCCATATTTGAATCTGGGAAATTATCTCTTCCGGACACACTTGGGATATCTAACTTTTCACCGTGCCATATCCAAGTTGTATAACTACGACAAATCCCATCAACTAGAAGATGATCTCTTATTGTGGCAACTAGTTGTGGTATCCGGTTCACACAATTAACACAAGGACAGTCAAAAATTCCACCACAACCTTCAAGCTTTGTTTGAGCAAACTCTAGAAATTCTTCCACCCCTTTCGCATACTCGTCACTCAACTTGCTAGTTTGCATCCAACTACGATCCATGTAGCTACGCTCGAAAAATAAAAAATAACAGTTAGGGTGTAAGTGTACAATAGTTTCCTATACATTAGCTGTACAACTGGGGTAGTTCCATTCATTAAAAGTGTTAAATACTGATTAACAGTTAGGGTAAACTGTTAGGGAAAACTGACTTTAAGTCAGTTAGTGTAAACTGTGTTAGGGTAAACTGTGTTAGGGAAAACTGACTTCAAGTCAGATAGGGTAAACTGTGTTAAATACTGATTAACAGTTAGGGTAAACTGTGTTAGGGAAAACTGACTTTAAGTCAGTTAGTGTAAACTGTGTTAGGCTGCATGTGTATATCACTTCACTTCACTTCACATTTTGAACTATCTAAATTACAAGACACTATCAAGTATGAACACATTTTCCAACTACTTTCCAATTTTTTGGGTCTGCAGACTCTTTACAAGACACTGCAGACTCTTTTGTATGTTCTAATTTTCAATGAATTCCCATTTCATTTGATCAGTTCTGATTATTATGAATTTTCTTTTCATCAAATTACTGTTTCATTGGTTTTCATCAAATCCATGTTGATATGTGTATTGAACAATTCTGTAACTTAGAGGTATGTGCTGTTATGAGCTGTAACTTAGAACATGTGTTTTGAACAATTCTGTATGAATTGATTAATTTTAGGTGATAGAAGTAAATTCCTAGAAACAGCTTCTAATTGCCGCAAAATTATGTATATTAATTAATCCTTCACCTAATGTCCTAATCATGCTACATATACTACAATTTTATTGTTCATCAGGAAATATTCAACAAACCAATGGCATCAATTTACGAGTATCATAATATATAGGCTAATTCTAGCCATGAAGTAACTTAAAATGTACCTCAGATATTGGACTTTGGGTTGACTTGCTTTCAGTAACCTTTGGACTCCTATCTTTTGGAGTTTTACTTGCTGGGTTTGGAGATGATGGGTTCAATTTACGAGCAGTCCAAGGAGTTGAAGGAGATTTCCTTTGCGGAACTTCAGACGTACCAGCTCTGCTAACAGCCAACCATATGCCAATCAGCATGCATTAAAAAGTTAAATTCAGATTTAAAAGAATCTATGACTCCTCTAAAAGACAGTCTATACACATATTTAAACAAAAACAGAAACACATATTTAAATAGAAACAGAACAGACTGTCTTTTAGACTGGCATACACATATTTAATACAAATACATATTTAATACAGATAATACAGATACTGCAGTAACTGTGTAACGGAAACAGAAACAGAACAGAAACAGGAACTATGCCATACACAATTTCCCTCTGCACTCTTCAGGTTAAAGAATTCCATCCATCAGTTCATTATTATCGTTTCAATCTAAAAAGATTTTAAACTTTATTCAAACAAAAAATATTAAGCAGTGATTTGATTTATTTTCTACTGCTTTTTATTGTTCTACCATCATCAAATTGTCCATCAGTTTGCTTAAAAAACGTCTCCTGCAATGATTTGTCAGTATCAGTCACATTGACAGCCATAGTAACATTGGTAAGCAAGTTCATCTACACTTAAAGTCAAAAAAATACAAGGCACGGATTTTCAACAAATCAAAATGTATCAATGCATCAAAGATACAATTCCATGGGAGAGGATGGACCGCAAAATGTATCAATGCAAAAGAAGAGTGATGATTTTATTACCTATCATCAGCTGTAACTTGAATTGACGGACCAATGTACTTCACACGGTCACCTAGAAATCGTAACAAAGTAATGTAGACATTTACATGAATATTAATACAAATGATAAAATGAAACAAAATGCTTAGAAGAAATACAACAATCAAAAATATCATTATCTTCCGGTACATTCTTCTCAGTTGGTAAACAGATTTTATGGCTATCTCACACAGGTCACAGGAAGAGAGTTGTCATACCAGACCAGCCGTGCACATGCTTTAGTAAAATATAAGATAAGTTGGAAAGAAAACATTAAATTAAACTCAAGCTTCAAGTTGATAACTAATTCTTTGTATTGTAACCCCCAAAAAAGCAACACTGAAGCAAGAAAATGCATAAAAATAGAGTTGAAGAAATACAATAAGCTTTTGTATTAGTAAAGAACATTCAGATGTGCTCAAGCATGTTTCAAGCCATTAGTTGAACATGTGTTTTTTAATCTAAGAACTATGTGACTATTGTATTAACTATTAAGAGCAAACATTACTGCACTGTATGAAAATTCTCAAAATACCACTTCATAATCAAGAGCAAACATTGTGTTATGAATAACAACCTGCTTGGTGCGCATCTCACAATGAATGGATGAAAGAATAAGCAAAGAAAATAGAAGCATTTCTTGACTTCTTCATCCAACGTATCCTCGGAAATTTGCAACAGTGATAATCATTATCAACAACAAACACTCACATTTTAAAATTGAGATTCCAACAAAATAATGAAGTATGAATAAACCTATTAGCAAGGATCGAGGCACTTAGGGTGATCTGAGGTCAGTGAAATAGGAGTTCTAATTAATGCATATGTATGGTCAAAGTTCCACCAAGTTGAATATGTTACCTTTTCTTAGCTGACATCCAGATTTTTCAGATGACTCGAAACTCTCAGATTCTCCAGTCACAATCTGTCATAAAAGGGCACAAAAATTGAATTGTTGCTTAGTAGGTGGAATAAAACTAAACATTGGGTTAATTTTAAAAGCAACTAAATAAATATGCATAAACATTGGGTTAATACAAATGATAAAATGAAACAAAATGCTTAGAAGAAATTCAACAATCAAAAATATCATTATCTTCCGGTAAAAATACAAAATAGAGCTGCAATATATAATTAATGCATATGTATGGTCAAAGTTCCACCAAGTTGAATATGTTACCTTTTCTTAGCTGACATCCAGATTTTTCAGATGACTCGAAACTCTCAGATTCTCCAGTCACAATCTGTCATAAAAGGGCACAAAAATTGAATTGTTGCTTAGTAGGTGGAATAAAACTAAACACTGGGTTTATTTTAAAAGCAACTAAATAAATATGCATAAACGTTTATGCATATTTATTTAGTTGCTTTTAAAATAGAATCATCATCACACACAGAAGCTATTCCAATCAAAGAACTGTTATGATATTGATGAGTTCATTAAATTGAAAGTCAAACAAAAGTCACGATTCAGATTTCATTTCAGACTCATCAAAATCAAACAGGAAGATTTCCATTTCAACAACATGCCTATACTCATAAGCATCATCAAACTGACCCATGTTCAAATCAAAAAAACTAGGGTTTGCGACTTCTGGATCTGACCCGTGTTCAAATCAAAAAAACTAGGGTTTGCAACACACATGTTTCAAACTGAGAAATTAGGAATTAGATAGGAGCTGTGCAACACGCTCGTTGCAATAGGGGATTCAGAACAGTATCAAAAAAAACCTAGAAAGAGAGGCAGAGAGAGCGACAGAGAGAGAGAGACACAGGGAGAGGGAGGGAGAGAGAGAGAGGGAGACTTGCCTGGAAAATGGAAGAGGAGTTTAGCGTGAAACTCAGAAGCAGCGGGCGTGAGCGTGAGCGTTGAGCGTGAAACTGAAGTGGAGAGAGCGAGGCGAGGCGAGGCGAGGCGAGGCGAGGCGGAGGGCGGCGTTCTCGGAGTGAGGCGTGAGGACGCGAAAGGACGGCTTGAGAATGGCGTGAATGGGGTGGAGAGTGTTCTGAGTTTCACGGTGAGGGGGAGTGAGGGAGTGAGGGTGACGGTGAGGGAGTGTGGGTGACGGTGAGGGGGTGAGGGGGCGAGGGAGTGAAGAAGAAGGATTAGAGAAGAAGAAGGATTAGGGTTTTCGCGTGAGAGTGAGAGTGAGAGTGAGAATGGAGATCGAGGAGAGAGTGTTCTGATTTGAGAGGGTGAAATTTTTTTATTTATTTTAGTACTTTAGAGGTCAGGCGTGTATATGCCTGACTTCTAAAGTACTTTAGAGGTCAAGCGAGAATAGACGCATGACGTCTAAAGTATTAGAACAGAAGAAAAAAAATCCACTGCTAATTACAAGTTTGCCACCGTGTCACTTATGTAGTCAGGCGCATACATGCCTGACTTCTAAAGTCTTATTTTCTCACTATTTCTTCACTTTAGAAGTCAGGCGTGTATCCGCTTGACCTTATTACTCGCGATTTTTGCCACTTATTTACAAGTTTGCCACCGTGTCTACCTATGTAGTCAGGCATCTGGGCGCCTGACTTTAAATGTCTAATTCTAATGTCATTTTTGCACTAGTGAAAGTAAGTTTCTGAATTACTTAATTACCTATGGACATGCTCGTCGGTAACTTAAAAACGATCAAAATTACTTTGTTACCAACAAGCATGTCTGTCGGTAATGTGCAACAACTACATTTTTCAATAACCAACGACCATATCCGTCGATAGTTCTCACAATAAAATATATGTTTCGTATTCACCATTTCCGACAGCCAGGTCCGTCGGTAAAAGTTTGTCGGTAATTCATGTTTTTATTGTAGTGATTCTCGATGTCGTCAAGAAGTTTGTGGGAGTAAGCATGTGAATGCTGATTGGTTTTCTACAGGAGAGTGGTAGCCTAGATGAAGTTCAAATCAACGATAAGGCGTCTATTTCCTCTTCCTTAGACCACACTAAGACCATGATAGATGGCCCAAAGCTCGACCTCCAAAATAGTGCAGTTGTCTAATTTGTGACACAAAGCAAACATGAATTCTGCTCAAGCATTTCTTTGAATACAATTATGCAATTCCTTAAATGCAAATGTTACAGTTTGATTTTCTTAGACTCAGGGATTTGAACAAATTAGAAATGTAATTTTTTTGGAACTTTCATGTGCTATCCTATTATTTTGTGCCTAAAACATTCATAAGAATTAGCTTTATTAGAAACATAAAAAACATACGAGAAAAAGACAACTAAAGGTATATCAAGACTTTAAGTACACCTTATTGAAGCAATAGCCTCTATAAGCTTCATTAGCTTCTTTGCCAGTAGTCTACTCAAATTTTGGCAAAGAATATTGACTACACATTTTTATGGTTTATAAATTTCAATAAGAATTAGCAAATTAATACTGTATGTACAAACCTTTTGTCAATTAAAAATGACAATCTTTCATGCAAAGACAAAAACACCCTTAAGTTAGAAAGGCTGAATAGAAAAAATATTTTTCTATTTAAAAAAATTAATAATTTTGGGCCTTGTCTCACTCTATTTTCCATTCACATAAATTAAACATCTCTATAGTAATCTTTAAGATCTTTGTATTAGAAAAATGGATGAGATTTTGTCACAAAAAAAACTAAATAAGAACTTCAAAGATGCAAATAAGAGTCTAAAGGAATAACATAATTATTCAGCCAGAAGAACACCAGTGTTGGAACTGTAACACCCCAATTTTTCTAAATAATTATTAAGACATATTTTAGATTTTTTTATTTTAATTGTGTGATTTGGGGCTTAGAGAGAGATATCTAAGTGTAACACCCCATCTTTCTTAAACTAAATTGTGTGTGTGCATTTAATTAACTTGATCCATCTTTTATAATTATGATAAATTTTACTATTCCTTCCACGATGGACGTTGAAGGCACCGAGGATGTCGGTACAATATGATTGAGCTGTCAGGTGTCTCATTGAGAGAACCCGAGTTTTGTTTAGCCAGTGTGTCAGTCCTTCGAGTCTCGCTTTAGTTATTTGGCTGACATTGTTTTATATTCTTGTGTTTCGCTGTTTTGTAAAACTCTGATATATGTTTGAGTAGTGTTAGTATTGCCACAATTTTTTTTTAAACCTCTTACTATTATATTTTTATATATGTGATGTATGTTTAGTTATATATGTCTTAAGTTTTAAATTTATCCATTTTTTATTAAGAGACTAAATGTTAAGGGCTACTATGATGAGGACGAGGGTCGTCTCAAGAACCATGTAAAAACAATTAATAGATATTTATGTGGATGAATAATCATTGCATGTGAGAGAAAAAAGTAAAAGAAAATTTTCATAACTAGTGCAGAAAAGACATTTAGCGTCGGTTATTTTGGACATTTAGCGTCGGTTATCGCCCGACGCTAAATGTCGCGATGCTAAAAGTGGGACATTTAGCATCGGTTAAATAACCGACGCTAAATGTCACTTTTAACATCGGGTGCTTAAATAACCGATGCTAAATGTCCATTTCATTATTGTTTTTGCTGTCTGAAAAATGACTTTTAGCATCGGGTGTTTGAAACAACCGATGCTAAATGTCATGAAAATGACTTTTAGCATCGGTTATTTGAAACAACCGATGCTAAATGTCATTTTTCAGGAAAAAAATGGTTCTCAACACACACCAACATAAATCACTATGCACACCGAATTTTCCATTTTTTGAAGCTATACATTCTTTTTGGATGACAAACTGAACATAAAATTTGGAGAAATATGAAACATCTCATTTAACTAACAATCAACTACTGCAAGTTTTCTTCCTAAAAATCTTAAATTGTCCATCACAAGATGTAACAGATTATTAGATTATGAATAAATAACTAAAGATAAGTTTTGTAGGTGATTACAGCTTCTCCAGGTTGAGTAGCACGAGCTGCCAGAAATGCAGCTATACTGTCTGTGGTTCCAATGCATACAACACAATCCTTTTGAAAACCTGAAAGGATAAGCACAATACATATGACTTTCACCTATAAAAGATATGCACAATACACATGATTTTCAACTTCAAAGCAACAGAGATTTTAATCAGGAAGCTAACGAAATTCTGATGCCATTACAGCACAACAATAAGACCAAAATGTAAAGTGAATTATATAGAACCATTGAAAAGTGAAAAGAGAATTATATAGAACCATTGTCTCACAAATCTGTAAAATACTGAGAAATTTATATGCAGGCATAATATGTTAAAATATGGTTTCAGCATAAAAATTCCAATATGTATCATGCACATCTAATATTCCTTATTCAGCTATACTTCTATAAGCAGTATTGATATATTATATGCTAGAGCAATTTAGTTATTGAACCTCATTGATAAAAGAATCAACCCCAAGTTGGGATTTATCAAACCGAACTTTGACAGCAACTGATTTTCCATTTGGAAGTTTTTCATGGTAAACAGATCCAAAACTTCCATGTCCTATGACTTGTTTAAAGTTGCTTGTAGCTACTTTGATTTCGTTGTAGGAGAAAACCTTTTCTGCACCCCAATCAGCTCAATGTATTCCTAGAGCAAGATACAACATGTTATAATCCAAGTAGTTAAAAGCATGTGGAGCATATCAAAGAGAAGAGGAAAAGTTTGGAAAGAAAGAAATTTTTAAATTGAGTACCAGTAACAACATAGAGTGCACATAATGCATAAAAGTCAAGTGACCGATTATCAAAAAACATAGATAAGCATATATTCAATTTACAATAAAATTGCCTAATACTTGCTTTTCTTTCATATATTTAAATAGTAGTCTTTCCATTTCCATATGTATGCATAAATGTGGAAGAATTATTTTGGAATTATCCAAAACCAGATAATGACAATATAAATACAAAAATTAAAAATTATGGAAGGGACAAATTTTATGAAGAAAATAAAATTCTGACATAGACACGTACATGTATGTATTTTGTTTAGGAAATATACCACATGGATTAGAATTATGAGAAAACCAAGAGAACCAGCTAAGCGATAAGCTGTCCACTGAACAAGAGAGAGAGAAAAATTGGGGCTACTTGACTGTATGATAACCTCATCTGATAGCATCCTCTATCTTTATCCCTTGGATGCATGCCCTAATGCCTTGAAAATTAGATAAAACACATTAAAGAACACATTTGTGCATACTAACATCAAACACATCAAACAGTTTTTTAGTATCAATCTTCTCACTTCATACTTGTAATGAACATTTAGGGTTTTGTTGAATCTCTCCTCAAAGTTGTGTCTTTCACAAAAGCCAAACCTAATAACAGCAAAAAAAAACCAAAATACCCGTCAATACCTCTTTTTGATCAGTTCTTTGTGATATAATAACAAAATTTCATCATTTGATAAAAAGCCCTGTCAATAAAAAGCATTTGATAATATGAGACATAGGTTATTTTCTATGTGATATAATAACAGAGCTTGAACTGATCCTGGGGAAGAGTTTATTTAATGACTTCTTACTTTTGGCATCGCCTTTTATCTGTCCAAATATTGGAACACCCAACTGAATAAGCTCTCTCTTGTTCCCCTTCATCTGTTTGTTAAATAGTACAAAAGTTTCACCTAGAATAGATGGCCAACACAATTGAAAGCAAATAAATCATTGATTAGCCTGGAATAAAGAAATTAACCATAATAATGCCCACTCCACCACTAATAGAGTGGTTGTTTATATTACAACTCAGTACAATATGCATAGAGTTGGAAGTAAAGAGTGAGTGTGAGTGCTTAAGATATAAACTAACTATCATTAGTTACATAACATACTATGATTAGCTAGCTATTATGTTAATTTACCTGAAAGTTCTCCCTTCTGGCGAGCAGCATGGATGTCATTCACAAAATCATTCTGTATGCAGATTTCTGATTCAGAAAAAATGTCTTCATACAACTTCAATCCTTTCAGAACAAATGTCTTCCTATAAAAAGTCCTCTTGTTTTTGTTTTCCCAAATACTCTAAAAAATGGAGCAGATATAACAGACAACACTTTGTATTGCTATAAATCTGCAATGGAGCAGACCATGAAACAGCAGACAAAATCAGCTAATACCTGATTGGTGAGACCTTCTTTACTACATCTCAGATTTTCAAAAACCTCTTCAATGGGTATGTTTTCCTGCATTCACAAACATGAGAAAAACAAAAACAAAAACACAAAACAACCAAAAAAGATAACAAAGAACAAGAAAAAGGGTAAAGTGATTCATCAGATCTATGTTACCAAATCAACAGTTTCCTTCAACACATCATCCAACACTTCAGGTTCTTCTCCCATCTTTCAACTCTCTATCTCTATCCCTATCTCTCTCTACAATAACAAAAATAAAGCCGTTCAGAAATTGTGAGAGGTGGCAAAAGAAATACAACTAAATAAATAAAAAATAAAAAAGAGTGTATGGTTAAGGGTAGAGAAGTAGACAGACAACCTAATTGTGACCCAAAAGAAGGGATCCATAAATGAAATGAAACAACAATACCCACACTTCACAACCCAAAGCGAAGACGCACAAGCCACTCTCGATGTCCTTGAAGTCCTTCTTCAAAACCTTAACAAGGAACGACGAAACTTAAAAACGCAGCAAACCGTAGAAGCAAGGAACGACGAAATAGAATCAAACGCAGAAACAAGGGAACTTACATTAGGAACTTAGGGTTTCGAAGTTCTCTGCGAAGTTCTTTGCACTTAAGGCGATGGCGAGTAAGGTGACGACCAGCAAGGTGACGGCGACGACGACAGAGAGAGTTGAGAACGGAGAGACTTAAGAACCAGACGGCGATGTTGAGAGAGAACGTGAGAGAGCGAGAACTGAAAGTTCAGAGAGAGTACTGAGAACACGAGTGAGACCAGCAAGGTGACGGCGACAGCGACGAAGAGAGTTGAGAACGGAGAGACCAAACGGCGACGGCGATGTATGTTGAGAGAGAACGTGAGAGAGAACGTGAACTCAGAGTGCAGAGAGATTGAGAACGAGTGAGAGAACGAGATGTGTATTGGAAAGGAAAAACTGAAAAATATTAAACCTGACTTTTAGTATCAGGTGTATTAACACCCGATGCTAAATGTGTTTGACATACACATTTAGCATCGGTTGTTAAAACAGTCGATGCTAAATGTCTGACACAGCTACATTTAACATCGGTTGTTTAAACAACCGATGTTAAATGTAGGCGTGAATACTGAAAACTTCAATGTAATTGCAAAATTGCCACCGGTCACACATTTAGCATCGGTTGTTTAAACAACCGATGCTAAACGGTGCTTTGTAATGTCATTTTCGCACTAGTGCATCTTGCAAGAAAGTCATATACTCAATGTCAAAAGGCTCAAATACCCAAATACCCAAAAGAAATAAAAACAGCTTTACTAAAAATACATTCAAGAATCAAAAGATACACAAAGTAATTGGTAAATAAATTGATATTATTAGATATAAAGTATCAATAATATGAAGTTACCTCGTGGAACCTGGATATGCAAGTGCAAGATCAACTAAAGTTGTCCCCTGAGAAAAAATATAACCCAACTAATTTTACTCAACACGAAGGATCTTGCAAGAGTGTGGTAAAATGTGAGTGAAAAAGAAAAAGGCGGTTACCTTAAAAAGGATCTTGCAAGAGAGTGATAAATTGTGATTGAAATAGGAAGATTGCGTATTCTCGACTCAATAGAATAGAATAGAATGATCAATGATTGCATATTCAAAAAAACCTATTTTTGTTTCTATTTTTTAGGGTTGTAGTTGGCACTATGTGGGAAATAATGGGATCAAATTGATTCTACAAAGTATAACCGGTAGTAGTTTTGAATTTGAAATGCAAACCCAAAAAAAAGTTCAAATAGATTTTTTAAAATCTTAATTAGGTGTTAACTAAATTTTTTGGTGTTTTTTTTATAAGCAATGTTAGTGGGGGTGGGAAAATGTTAGTTTCCGGGGTTTGAACCTGAGACCTCCTTCTTGCACTCTTTCGATATCTCTTAGCGTCAACTGAGCTACCTACTTGGGATATTAAATTTTTTGGTGTGAACCGGGTATCCTTTGCGCGCAACTGCAAAGACTAATCCCTCGAGCCGGGTAGGACCACAATGTGCGGTAAAGCTCTCCCTCAAGAGATTTAACGCTGCTGCATTCCCAATGCTAGATTCGAACCCAAGACATTGGTTAAGCTGGAAGAGATCCACACCATCTGATTCCTCATTGAATTAGGTGTTAATTTGAATTTGATTTTATGTGGGTATTTAACGAAATTGAATGAGGAATGACAATTATGCGATTATGTTGCTTTAAAACATTTGGATGAAATGATGTGGTTATTCCAAATTCGGATATGATGAATATTATGATGGTCAATTTCTTTAAAGACCGACCATTGTAATAATTTATTGATGGTAAAATGGCAGGGTAAATAAATTTATTCTTAGTAAATTTTCGGATTCCAAATCAGCATTATTTTTATTTTTTAACATGTCAGCGAACATGTCACATGAGAAGATTATGTGAACGAAAAGTGGGTTGACATTTGTGATTTTCCTAATTGAGATTATTCTCAATTGTAGAATTAATAGATTAAAAGAAATAATAAAAAGACTTGTTTAAAAAAATCTGCAATACCGACTTTTTACTTTTAGTACATGTGAAAGCGCTGTAAAAGATGATTCCTACGAAAGCGCTTTGGAATAAAGTGTCGTAATAGACATCATTCTAAACAAGCGCCTCAAAACCCACCATAATGTTAAACCTTATGATAGCACTTTGCTTAAGAAGCGCCGTGTAAGTTTTAACAACACTTCCTTCTAACAAGTGCTGTTAAAGCAGCGTTATTATTCCCCATTTTTGTTGTAGTGATCATTAAACAAATTTCTATAAGAGTCTGTAGCAATAGTTTCAAGGAGAGTATGATATTTTTTTTGATAAGCAATATTAGTAGGGGTGGAGGAATGTTAGTTTCCGGGAGTTGAACCCGAGACCTCCTTTTCTTGCACTCATTTGGTGCACTCCTTCGGTATCCCTTAGCTCGCCAACTGAGCTACCTACTTGGGATATGTTACTAGAGTTGTCTTTAAGCTCAGTGATGCAAAGGAGAGTATGATTTGTTACCCAGTTACTAGAGTTGTCTTTAAGCTCAGTGATGCAATTCTTCTGTCTCTTGATTGTAGTTGTGCCATGGAAAAATTGAGTATTCCTATCACCGAACTCCAGCCCTTTGGCCCTCGATTTGTGATACCAAAGAATTTCCTCTCTAGCCAGGATTTCTTCACAATCTTTCCACACTGCCCGTTACTTATCTGCGGTTCTCTAGTCATCAGTGTCTAGTTAGTTGTCTTTCAAGGTCCTTGAGTAAACCCCAAGAGTTCCCGTTTCTGCTAAAAAATGTTACCAAAGACTTTTTTATTCCAATCTAGCAACACACTTATAAATTCAGCGAGTAGCTCTAGATGGACAAATTAGGTCTCCAATGATCATCAATAAGGTTGTTGAAAGAGGAGTGAGTGAGCCACACATCCTCAAAACGAAAGGGCCTCCTTCTTAAGGGCCTCCTTCTTCTATTGGGATAGTCTTGTCTATCGAGGAAAATGAGGAGAAGCTTGTGATCAGAATTAAATAGAGGAAGGTGGTGAACAATCACAGAGGTGAATCTCAACCCAATTCAAATTGACTAGGCAGCTATCTAATCTTTTCCTCATTGCTCCTTTGTGCCAAGTGAAATAGTCCCCTTTGGACCCTACATCTAAGAGGTGACAGTAAAGTCATTCATCATACTATGATACAAGATTGCAAAGCCGACCCTATAGTTATGTATGCTTAAAGCAATTTTTGAAATGAGGTATAAAAATTTGGTCATTTACCTATACAAAAAATTTCAAAAAGTCAAAACAAAACAATCGAAAATAAGACTTGAACACAAGTCAACAAGATAAGAAGCACTCTGTTTTGCCATCTAAGCTAAATATCCTTACTTTGTAAATAAGAAATTTGGTAATACTTTCAAGTAAAATCTGAAAATGGGAGGCTCAAAGTCATTGCATTAGTAGTTTGAGCCCTGGTGTAAAAACTCTTCACCTAAAGTATATAACAATTAAACTAATTATTATTTACAAAAGAGTTTAATTAGTATACACATGCTTTGGAAAACTTATTACACTATCTACCAATCACAATACAAGATAGGGATGACACATCATGTGGTTACTAATTGAGTAACTTCTTTTTAATGACGTGTCACCCTATAATGATAGATAGTGTATAACATGTATACACTGTGTATATAAATTAAACTTTTTACATAAATTAAATTTTATAATATTTTAATGAGTTAAAAAAAAATTACACTATAATAACTTTGGTCCTGGATTCACTATCGGCTGAATTAGTGGCTGAAAACATATCTAAACTAAAATGACAAATTAATTAATATTAACAACTTTCTTATTTTTGCCTCCTATGATTAAGAACATACCCAAAAGAGAGAAGAGAACACGGTTGAAAAAATAAAGTGAAAGAGAAATTCCCGGCTTTAAAATTTCAAAACTCCAAGTTTCATTCCTTTCCCGCTCACAGAAACACAACAACGCGTCTTTCTCCCTCTCCCCCTCTCATCTCCCACCTTACTGAATCCTCTTCAAATTTCATCCTTCAACTTTTTTATTATTATTTAATTAATTATTTAACATCTCTCACTCCTACTCACTCCCGGCCATGTCAACTCGCCGCGGCGGCGGTGGCGCCATCGACGGCGGCGTCAGATCCACCACCAAACCAAGGTCCGTTACTCCTCTATCCACCTCTCGAAAACTCCCTGCTCTTTCATCCTCAAAGTCCGCTTCAGCCGAGAAAGAAAACAACCCTCGTAGATCTACTTCTCGCGGATCTTCTTCCAACCCGACCCAGAAACCCACGACCCGACCCATCGCTCGTGTCGACCGCAGATCTTCATCTTCTTTCTCTTCCCTTCCTAGAGGCAGAAGCCCCAGCCCCTTCGACGTCCGTCAAACCCGCCGGATCTCCGTTGACCGGACCACTAAAGATCCGAACCATTTAAAACCACGTAGAGACCCAATTCCCAAATCAACTGAAAAACCCAAAAGCGCTGAAAAGATCAAATCTTGCACGACTTTGGGAAAGGAAAAGGGAAGTCTTGAAGTTGAATCTAGGATTCCGGAAAACAGCACCAACAGCAACAAGTACCCTAGTAAGCTTCATGAGAAACTCGCGTTTTTAGAAGGGAAAGTAAAGAGAATAGCTTCAGATATAAAGAAGACAAAAGAGATGTTGGATTTGAACAACCCTGATGCATCAAAAGTGATACTTTCAGATATTCAAGACAAGATCTCAGGTCTCGAGAAAGCTATAGTTCATGTTGTTTCCAACGAGGATAATGAAAAGGGTAATCAAAATAACACGCAAGTGGGTGTGGTTAGTGTTGTTAATGATGATAGGATTGAAATTGAAGAAGTGAGGCCAAAGGGTATGGAGTTAAATAGTGAAGAATTAGAGGCTAGGTTGTTTCCTCATCATAAGTTGCTTCGAGATCGGACATTGAATAAGGAAACAAATGTGGAAGAGAATGTGTTGAGTCCTGTTGATGATAACTCAATAGCTATGGAGTTTTTGGCTACTCTTGATGAAGGGAAGGGAAAGGTGACTGCTTCTTGTGAACAAATGGATGGTGCTGGTGGTCCACGTGGTGGGAAAAGTGGTTCTTGGAATAATCAAAAGTGTGATATTGATATGCTACTTGAGGCCGATGAGAAGCTTGAGGAGTTTGATGATCAAGAGAATAATAAGCAAGAGGAAGGGTTTGTGGGAGAGGAGATTGATGAAGCTTTTAATTTTAAGCTTAATGCTATAGGGAATAAAACTGCTGCGGCTGGATGGTTTGTGTCTGAAGGGGAAGCTGTGGTTCTTGCTCATGAGGATGCTTCCTGTTCTTATTATGATATTGCCAATTCTGAGGTATACAATTCAATGTTTTGATATGTCAATCTCTGTCATTAAATTTTTGTCATGCCTTGATTTGCTTGTACATAATGGTGGATATTATTGTGGTGTAGGTAATTTATGTGATGCGATATGCGATATTTAAGAATACATTTGCCCTTGAGAAAGGATACTTTATGTCCTTTAATTCTTGATAATAGGAAAACCTTGTCCCAATTTCTACACATTGATCATACTGAAATTAATGTGTCCAATGTTTCTCAATGAATAATTATAATCTTCTCTTTCAAATGTGCACCCCTGTTACTAATTTTGATGTCAACAAGTTTTTGTTTATGGGGTTGGTGTCACATTTGGAGGTTGCATTTTATATCTGCTTTACTCAACTCAGAATGAGAGCTGTCCGATCATGATTAGACTGCCTAGATCGTTTAACCCTGCGTAGTTAATAGCAAATAGCGTAGTAGCATATCGGCCGACCTCAAAACGCTATTGAGGTGTAGCGGGTAGCAGTATGACTGCTATGCTGAAGTCTGCGACAAACAACTATGGCATTTTTTGACAACTGGGAATTCAGATTCGATTCATATGATGATTAAGTGTAAATTTCCAACTTTGTGTTCAATTTCAAGGATTAATATGATAGACATTAGGGATGTTATATTTACATTCCCTTAGACTAAGCGTCTTGTGTCAAAATATTAAGGGGATGGACTTGGGATTTAATTGATGGCTGATAATCATCTCTTTACATATATGATATATGATATATGATATATATGATGCTGGACATTTAAATTTAAATTTCAATTGAGTCTTTCTTTGTAATCCGAGCCATGATATGCTATGGGAGTTTTCCACAAATACTATAAATAGATTTTTTCTTGTGAAAAAACAGAAGATGCATTTGCAGCTGAAATTTTACCATGTTTTCAGGAAAAATCTGTATATATGCCGCCTCCAGGAGTTTCACCAAATATATGGAGAGATTGCTGGGTAATTCGTACTCAGGGAACAGATGGTTGCTCTGGAAGATTTGTAGTTGCTGCATCTGCTGGCAATACAATGGATTCAGGCTTTTGCTCATGGGATTTTTACACCAAAGAAGTGCAAGCTTTCGAATTTGAGTTTGGAACAACAACAACCTCCTCCAGAACAGCACTTAGAACCTTACCCAATAACATTGTTCAAAGAAGGAATTCTTCTGCATCTTTGGGTACCGAAGCTAGGCAATGGTGGTATAAACCATGTGGACCTCTCATTATCTCTACTGCCACCTCACAGAGAGCTGTGAAAGTTTTTGATGTTCGTGATGGTGAGCAAATCATGAAGTGGGATGTTCAGAAGCCTGTTTTGGCCATGGATTACTCCAGCCCTTTGCAATGGAGAAACAGAGGGAAAGTAGTGGTTGCTGAAACTGAATCTGTTTCTTTGTGGGATGTTAACTCACTTAGTCCTCAGGCTTTGCTATCTGTTTCTTCGGGTGGTCGAAAAATTTCTGCTCTCCACATTAGTAACACCGATGCTGAGTTGGGTGGAGGAGTTCGGAAAAGGTGAGTTTGATTTGAACCCTGACTTGTTGCTTCTATCTTTTTACTCAATATGTTCTGCATTTCTTAGTTTCTTTATTTTGTATGTTTGCTTCTCATTGTCGCTATATCTTAGTTGCTGTATTGCACAAGCACATGTAATCACAATAATTTCAAAATAATTTCTAGATTTGAAATTTTTCAATCGCAATAGTCTAGACTAGTCAACTTAAGGGACTAAATTAATCAATCCAAAAGGACTAATATGATTGAATATTTTCAATGTTAGAGAATATTTTGGAATATTAGTAATTCCTATTACTGTATTGGCAATGCTCTATTACCCTACAATATCAAGGAGTAAATTGGCGATTTTCTTAGTTTGCTGTTATGAGCTATTTTGCTGTTATGCGTTTTTAACTATATTTGCTTATTTTTAACCAAGTTTAGATATACAATGCAGAGTAAACTCATCAGAGGCTGAAGGAAACGACGGTGTGTTCTGCACTTCAGATTCTATCAATGTCTTAGACTTTCGCCAACCATCCGGCGTAGGTCTCAGAATATCGAAACTCGGTGTAAACGTGCAATCAGTTTTCTCACGTGGAGATTCTATCTTCCTTGGTTGCACAACCTCAAGTTCAATGGGCAAGAAGCAATCTACACCACTGCTGCAGCAATTTTCGCTGCGAAAACAAGGACTGTTCAGCACCTATACATTTCCAGAATCCAATGCACACTTACATCATGCAGCAATCTCTCAAGTTTGGGGCAATTCAGACTTTGTCATGGGTGTTTGTGGCCTAGGATTGCATGTGTTCGATGCACATAAAGATGATGCTACAAGAATTTTGGATATGGAAGGTGAAAGACTTAGGGAAGTTGTTGGCCCTGATGACTTGTATTTGCCTTCTTTTGATTATATGGGATCTCGTGCTCTTCTGATATCAAGAGATCGACCAGCTATGTGGAGACATTTAATAGCTTAATAGTAATGCATTTGTAGTACTAAAACAGAAATTTGCTTTTGGCTTAAGGTTGCTTTTCTATTTGCTTGTCATGCTTTCTAAGGACTATGTTTTTTTAGTTAGAGGTAGTTATGTTAAAGCCTCAGTTTCCCAAGTTGATCACTGGTCAGATTGTTGGAAGAGAAATATATGTTTTATTATTTATATATGTTAGCTCACTAGTCTTTCTGGATTATGTATAATCTTTTTAGAAATAAAATGACCACTTTGAGAGCTTGAAATCAGACAACTAGTTCTTAAGTTGGATATTTTTTGTGATTACCCGGTTTTAAATTTTGGATCTCTTCTTTGTATATGTCGGTTTATGGGTGATACTCGTCACTCAACCTGGAGACAAAAAATTGAAATGAGGATTGAGAAATTGTTTTTTGCTCCAAACCCCAATCCCACCATCTCCCGACTCCCATTACCGTAGTTAGGGATGATAAAAAAATCTGCACGAGGTAGATAGTTAAACTGGTAGCCAGAGTAAGAGGATCATAGATTCAGATATTTTCATGAATGGATTCAAGTTTTGAAATGAGAAATTCATTAAGAAGAACACTGAAGCCACAGATTTCACAAAATCAAGAACATATGATGAAATTGAAAATTTACACAAATGATGAACAAAATTATGATTGAGGAGAAGATGAATTGATCGCCACTTTCATGGAAGGAGGAACATAAGATCAATTTAGTTAGTTATTGCCACAATAGTTGTGAAAAGCCTCTTGGTAAGATCCAATGAGAGAATTTTACTCTTTATTTTGGTCCAAATTTTACTCTCTTAAACACACTAATTTCAGGCAATCTGAAATATGATCAAAATTCCATACAAATTATGGTGTTTTTCTATTTTTAGGAAGCATTCTCGATGCTAATTGTATCTCACAGATTTACTTATATCCACCCTATGAGCCTAAAGATTATAACACACTTCTAAACATTAACATAATTCAATCCTTATTAGAAACCATTAAAAATATCCTCAATACTATTAAGAAGCATTAATTAAAAGATTTTCTCGTCATTTTGCTCTTGACTATTCTTCCACTACAACAAGGAGGTTATGTTTCCTTCCATTTCCTCTTAGAGCATTTGGCTTTGCTCCTCTCCTTCCTTCGTTGTGACTCTCCCAGTTCAACCGATTGAACCGCCCGGTCTGGTTCTCACAATACTGGTTGGGATGCCAACATAACTAGGTTTCATTCTACCATAATGATACTTTTGCACATCAATTCTCGCTTGTCTTAAAAAAACATATGATAATTGATAAACTTGTCTTTTTAGAATACTCACTCTAAAATACATTGTTGTGTTTTGTTTACATTTTAAAAGTTATATCAAATATCCTAATAAACAACAAAGCTTGTGCTTTATCCAACTTAATTTTTCTCATAAAAAATATAAATGGTAAACTATTTTAATTTGGATTGATTATTCATTCTAAAATGCATTTAGTTTCATATCTCTTATTCTTTTCTTACACTTTCTTAGTAATGTAAAACAATACAATTCACGTTACTTGAATGAAAGAGGAAATATTTACATGGCTAGGTAAATCGCTATATTGAGATACTTATCTCACTAATTTTGTGGTTGGTAAAAGGAGTTTCAAAAAGCTTATTTTGCTCATTAAATTTTCCATGAAATATAGCGAAGGTCGTATTACTTTTGTTTCCCCAAGGAAATTACGTAACGCATATGGTGTCTTTAAATTACATTCATTCAATTGCTTTAATATTTTACAATAAATTTCTCATTAAAAACAATAAAATTGTTGTGTATAGTTTTCTTTTTAAATAGTGTTTCTTCTTTTTCTCTACAGTTGACCATTCTCCCGTGAACTTGTGCATCAAAAGATCATTTCAGAGACTTCAGAAATGAATCATTTGATGGTTTTTGCAACTTCGTTTATAGTTTTCTTCTCTGGTTGTTTCAATTTCATGAGCAGAAGAGATTCTCGCAAACCAAACCAACACAACCGATTGTTGAAAGATGAGACAAAAGAAAAGATGGTTGTCGACTGGACTAACATACCAATTCAAATCTCAGAGTTGGTTTTGGGTCGCCTTACTCAAATGGATTTCTACCGATTTGGTGAGGTATGTACTTCTATCAACTACACATCTGCAATGACATCAAAGCTGGGTTTCTTAGCTTGATTGATCGCAAAATGCATTTTCCGATGATGCCTCTTTTCAGAGGGAAAGTGCACTGTCTTGGTTCAATAAATGGCTGGTTGATTATGGTTGATACTCTTTTGAGTGATGAGACCGGGAGTTCCTCTACTGTAGCCGGTCACCAATTCCCATCATTCTTCTTTTGGAATCCAATTTTAAATGACCAAGTCACGTTGCCATCAAAGCTAACCGTTCCTTATCCCCAGAAATGGTATAATTTGTTTAATAAAGTGAAGGCCACATCAGGACCAGAAAGTCCAGATTGTATGGTGGTAGGTTTGTTTGCTGCTCAGCACCACATTGCCTTTTGTAGGCTTCATGATGAATCTTGGAGTATCATAACAATTGAGTATGATCCCTTGAACATAATTTTTGTCGACATAGAGCTACTTCATGGCAAGTGTTACGCTTTGACCGAAACATTAAGAAATAGAAATATTACTTCCATATTGGTTTATGATCTCCAAGGTCATAGTCCTCTACAGGCTAAAATATTGATTAACCTTCAGCAACAATCAGAATATTCTCCATGCATATGCTTAAAGAATCTTATTTTCAGGAATCCCATTTTCTACTACTTGGCAAGTGATTCAACATCTGGAGATTTATACTTAGTTTTTATTACTGTTAATCGTAATGTTTTTCTTCCTCCACGTGGTAGGAGCAGCCACCCAAAGTACCCTAGTCATTCTGAAGAAGAATTCATTGTCTATAAGGTAGACATGAGCAATATTGTTTCTTAGTCAAAGAGACAGTAAAATAGTTCCAAGCTCTACTCTTAATGGGCCTGGAGATTTAATCAGAAAAAACACCATTCATTTTGCTCATGCCTATCGAAACAAAGAAAACCCTCATTCAGCTCCTCAGATTGCAAAGTTCTCCATGACTAATGGGAGAATCGACCACATTCCTCTGCCAAATTCAGAATTATATCTTGAGTCAATATGTCTATGGTTCATGCCAACACTTTGGTAAATGAATTATGCGCATCTTATTACATTACTAATTTTACAGCTGAGTATTACTTTTTCTAAGTTAAGGATTAAATTTCATTCCGCAAATATCATTCCCTCTTTTATATAACATACTTTTTCTAAGTTAAGGATTAAATTTCAAGAACTTTACTTATCTCTCGCATAAACTTATACACATTGCTAAGATTCCTTTTTTTTTTTCGATAAGCAAAATTTCATTCAAGGAGCACTGGAAGTGCTCAAACCCAACCAACAATGGTTACAAATTGTTTAGGACTTGTAGTGGATTAGACCACCATGATGAAATAGATACAGATGAATGAAAATCTAATCTATAAACACTCCAACTCCAAGATAAGCTCTTGATGCGGATTACCGTGGAGTCAACATTCGCTTCCTTCTCTTTAAAAGTGGCTCCGTTCCTAGCGAGCCAAATGCTCCAGCAAGTTGTTAGTCATAACATATGTTTCGTACGCTTTGATTTTTTCCCTTTGCTCAAAGTTGCACATCCAAGGAATAACTCCTCCAGAGGCTTGGACAAGTCTAGATCAACGCCAATCCAAGCGCTGACTCCTTCCCAAACTGAAGTTGCGAAAGGACAATTGAGAAACAGATGAGATCTTGTCTCGGCTTCTTGGTGACATATGGGGCAGCGGGCATCGAGATCGGAGTTAATGACATTCCTCCTAAGCAATTGCATGCGAACCGGCAGTGAATCCAACAAAAGACGCCAACCAAACACTATTACCTTCGATGGGACAATACTTTTCCACAAGGATGCCGAAATTACCTGTTGACCCGAAAGGGGTTGCTGCTGAATGGACGCGGAATTCAACTCCAAATAGAAGGATTCAAAGAGTATAAGGAATACCTTAAAGAAGGGCTCACTGCCTAACCATTGGTCCTTCCAAAAATTAATGAGACGGCCATCCCCCAATCCTCTTCTTATGCCCCACGCGAATCTTTTTTGCTCCTCCACCTTAGAATCCGATAACACCAAATCCCTCCACCAGATTGATCCAATGTTTCGCATTGAGTGACCCTCCATTGAGGCATAGACAAATGAGTTAGCAAAATCGGCATACCTGTGAGATAATAAGCGACTCCAACAAGCGTTATTCTCCGTCATAGATCTCCATTTCCATTTGGAAAGAAGTGCGATGTTGAGTGCTTCGAGATTTTTGATCCCTAACCCGCCATCCTTTTTTGATTTGCACACAGTGTCCCAAGCCACCCAATACATTTCGTGCTCCCCTTCCTTGATCCCCCATAAGAAATCTCTTTGGATTTTTACCATTTTCTTGATTACAATCTTTGGCGCTTTGTAGAAAGACATCATGTATACCGGGATGCTATTCAAAACAGAATTAATTAAAGTTACCCGGCCTCCTATAGAGAGATAGCGCCCCTTCCACGTTGCCAGCCTTTTGCGCAAGGTCCCAATTATCGGGCTCCAAGTTTACTCCCTTCGGGGGTTGGTGCCAATAGGAATCCCCAAGAACTTGAATGGGACGGTTTCCGATCTACAATAGAGGAATGCACTTGCTCTCTCCAAGAAACCATCCGGGATGTTAATACCGATAAGCTTGCTCTTGAGGAAGTTAACCTTCAAGCCCGACACCAATTCAAACGACCTCAAGATAAATTTTATGCTCCAAATATTATCCCAAGAAGCCTTACCCAACAACATAGTGTCGTCCGCGAATTGCAAAATAGAGAAACGCAATTCGTCATTCAAAGCAAAACCTTGAAAAGCACCTATATCCACTACTTGACGCATAAGAGCCGTCAAACCTTCAGCTGCAATAAAGAACAGAAATGGAGATAAATGGCCACCTTGCCTTAGACCCCAATGTACCTTAAAATCTTGAGTTGGGCTACCGTTGACTAGTACCGACATAGAGCTAGTGCAGATACAAGATTTCATCCAAGAGATCCAACGGGAAGGGAAACCCATTCTACGAAGCATGTAGATAAGAAAATCCCACGAAATAGAATCGTAGGCTTTTTCAAAGTCAACTTTAAACAATAAGCATTCTTCCTTACTACGTTTGGCGTAGTCCACCACCTCATTAACCACGACCACTCCATCTAAAATTTGACGCCCCCCAATGAAGGCTGATTGTTGAGGCGCTATGATGCTAGGCAACACCTTGTTGATTCTACTAGCCAACACCTTCGACAATATTTTGTAGAGACATCCGATTAAACATATAGGCCGAAATTCCCCGAATCCTTGAGGGTTGTCATTTTTTGGAACCAAAGCTATAAAGGATGCTGAAATCGCCTTTGCGACAAAAGAGTTACTGTAAAATTCGTTTGAAAAACCAACCACATCTTCTTTCACCGCATTCCAATAAAGTTTTAAAAAGTTGAAGTTAAAACCATCCGGTCGCGGGCTCTTATCTCCATCGCAATCCCACACTCCCATCCTTATTTCGTCCTCTGAAAAAGGTTGTGTTAGCAAATCTGAGTCACCAGGAGAAACTTTGTTGAAATTCAAGCCCCCCAAAGTCGGTCTCTCGTAACTAACCTCTGAGAAGCACTTCTCGAAGTGATTTTTGACAAAGAGGTTCACTTCATCCACATCTTCCACTAACTCCCCTGACTCATTGAGAATCGTTACGTTACATCTTCTTCTTCTGAGCCTCAACAAAGAGTGGAAGTATTTAGAATTCATGTCGCCTTCCTTAATCCCCCTAGCTCTATATTTTTGAACTAAGATGGACTATTTCTTGCGAATCTCTTTCCAAAGCTCTGCTGATACTTCCTTTCTATTCAAAACCACCCCTTCATCCCATTCTTCGCTTAGAACGTCATCCAGAGAATTCAAGTCCCGAACCAGTTTGTCAATATTCAAGTCCACTATACCAAAAACCTCTTTATTCCACCCTCTGATGTTGCTTCTCAACAGCTTGAGTTTCTCTTTGATAACGAAAGCTTTAAAACCTGAGATGTTATAGTTATTCCAACACTGTTGAACATAAGGCAGAAAATCGGGGTGCTCCAACCACACATTGAGAATTCGAAATGGCTTAGGGCCCCAGTTTGAGAGAGACCGGATGAGCCAAATAGGTGAATGATCAGAAATGTCTCTGCTCCCAATCCACTGGCCTGAGATCCCCCACTCTGTTATAAGGCCTTCAGATAAAAAAAATCTGTCTAATCTACTCATAGATAACCCATCAGAACAAAACCAAGAGAACTTCTTCCCTGATACCGGAACATCAACGAGATCCATATCCACAATCAAACTGTTGAAGTCGTCCATCTCTCTACGAGAGTGGTCTCCACACCTACCTTTTCTCTCCATAGAGCATACCACAACATTGAATTCTCCAACTATGCACCATTCACCACTCCCAATGCTTTGCTTAATAGCTAACAACTCTGCCCAGACCCTTCGTTTCCCCACCCTTGAACACTGAGCATAAACATTTACCACGTGCACTGTAGAGCCCCGAATGGTTGTACTAACACCAAGAAAACCAAAACCTGAGAAATGAGACGTTACTACACAATCCCCTTCTAGCCACGAGCACAGAATACCTCCAGATGATCCTCGAGAAGGTTGGTGAACCCATTGGAATGGTCGATTCCCCCATAGCAAACCAATCTGATTTTCAACCATCACCTCCCTCTTAGTTTCCTGAATGCAAACAAAATCGAAAGAACGAGAATTTATCAAAGAAGCTAATTGGCGAGTTTTACCGCGCTCGCCCCACCCTCTAATGTTTAAGGATAGCAAATTCATGAGGTTCTGATGTTATCCGCCCTCTTTCTACTATCAGCTTCATCTCTGCGTTCACCTTCTTCTATCAAATCAACATACATTTCTTCTTGCATACTACCTTCAACACCCAAACGCTTAGTTGTTTCCCAAACTCTCCTAGCCACCGCCTTTCCTTGAAGGGACCAAAACTTTTTGTTGCAAAAGCCAATGTCTCCACTAGAAATAGACCCATCACATAACACAGTACCAGCAGAAAACAAAGATGAAGGATTGTTCCTTACCTCCTGAGAAGATTGCGCAACATGTTCCTCTGGAATGGAGCATAAAGGGACCTCCGCTAAATCTCTAGAAGCTAGCTTCAACTTACCCGACTTCGGTTTCCTCTTCACACCTATCTTTAGATATTTCCTCTCTTTTCTCGGCCTTGCCGCGGGTAGAGAGGGTGAGGGACGCATATTAGGAATTGAAGGGAGGTCTAGGGGTTTTTCACCAATCATTGGGCTTTCCGCCACAAAACTTTCAGCTGCAGACAAAGGAGAATCACATTGTTCTTCCTGCGCCCACTCGTTGTTGGCAAACAACGTCGATGATGAATTGATTTTCCCAATTTCATTATCTGACATTCTAGAGTTTCGTACTTCCTTGAGGAGAGCATTCAACTCGTCTTCATCAACCTCTTCGTCACCTTGATCACCCACAATACCATCAAAACCTTGATCATGAAACTCTTCCTCCGAGCTTGTCGAGTTGTCTACCACTTCGTCAACCCTACTCCCCATATAACTCCATTGAAGTGGACCGCTCCAATGCTCCACAATCTTAATATTGTATAGGGTGTTGTTAACAGCTGCTATAACAGATCTATTCACCAACTCTGTCGATTGAGTCCTTACCATAAGCCTGGCAACATCCAGTGACCTCTTCCTTTCAGTTTTATCATCCGCGCAAACAAAATCCCCCACATAGGCTGTGGGCTTGGAAAAGAAAGAAGAATTCCATGCGTGAACCGGAATACCATAGCACCTGAGCCAAGTCACCCTCTCTGGGTCTACATCCGTTGGTGTCCATGGACGGATCCATTTGAACCATTGGTAGAGCCAATCCCTAGCCTCAACTATATATTCAGCGAAATCACCTTCCTCTGAGTCACCTTCCAATAGGACTAAGTCAGATCCCATCGGAGTTGCCTTTATTGCAAACACGCCCATCTGGGCTAATTCATCCTGAATGTAGTATGATTTCCCTGGGGTGATAATCTCCCCTACCATCGCTTTTGGTAGAGAGGGTCCAATGTCTATGTCGCAAACCACATCCACTTTCCTTTCTTTCGAACTTGGGCCCGACACTGGTGAATTAACGTCATTCTTCTTCACCCACACTTGCCTCACCTTCTTCGGCCGAGGCGGAACCGTGTGTTGCTTTTGAACCTATGCAGATTGACGTTGATCTTCTCCCCTTCGATGAAGATGTTGTCTAGGATGATTGCTAGGCGATCAGGCTCCTTGACGTCGTAGAACCTGACAAAACCAAATCTCTTGCCTTGCGCGTTCCTTCTTGCAGGAATGACAACCTCTTGAACTCTTCCTTGCTTATTGAAGATTTGGAGCATATCCCAGACTCTCCAACGTTCGGGAAAGGATGTGAAGTATAGCGATGACACCTCTCCCCCTTCTCGATTCCTTGAGCCTCTTGCGACGTCCACCGATCGAACACCGCCACGGCCTCCATGCCTTCTTTCTCGCTTACTTCTTACACGGCGCCACCCTTCCTTGTCCACCGGGTCATACCTTCGTGAATCGTACCTTTGTCCACCATTCCCACCACCGCCCCCTCGATCATGCTAAGCTTCGTGTATCATACCCGCTCTGCATCCAAATTTCTTTTGTTCAGAGCATTGTGCCACATCGAAACCTAGGGAGGGAGATGGCGATCACAACAACTCTGCTTCAGAGTGGTCGCTTGTGGGAAAGAGATTTGCGACAAAAATAGGATCTCCGCCAATCAAATCACAATACCTCTGATGAGAGCTAGTGAGCAACACTACAAGAATTTAAGGTATTTCCGACGGGCGATTTCCGGCGGAATAAATCCACCGGTAAATTACCAGCGGATTTTGGGAGTTACCGGCGGCCTGGGTCCCCCGGTAAATTACCGGCGGATTTTAAAAACTGAAAAATTACCGGCGGATTATATGTGCTTACCGCGGAATTTATGTGCGTACCGGCGGACCATTTCAACGAAAAAAAATTGAAATCAATGCGCCGGTAATTGCAATTACCGGCAGATAATTTCGACAATTATAAAATAAAATTTTAAAAATATCCGCCTGTATTTTCAAATAATCCGCCGGTAATCGTAGCAAAATCGCCGGCAATAGCCAGAGGAAAAACCCGCCGGTAAGCTGTATTTTCGGCGATAAATTTTAAATTTTGAAATTTAAAATTCCGTCGGTAAGCACCGAAATTCCGCGGGTAAGCACTCGAATCCGCCGTTAAGCACGAAATTCCGCCGGTAATCACGAACATCCGCCGGTTTGCATTTAGCCGTTGCGATGTTGACTGAATTCCGCCGGTAGTCAATGGAATCCGCCGATACTCGCCTTTACCGGCGGATTTGTGCGAAATAGCCATTGGGAAGTTGCCTTTATATTCGAACCGCTTCCCTCACTCTTCACTCTCTTCTCCAAAATCTCTTATTCTTCACTCTCTTCTCCAAAATCTGTCACTCTTTTTCTCTAAAAGCTCTCACTTTTTTCCTCTCAAATCTCTCAATCCACTCCTTTCGAAGGCTTTTGTGTTCTTTCTGTGAGATTGCTCTTAAGTTTTGTTTAAGGTATGTTTTTTAACTGAGTTTTGATTGTTTTAGTTAATCTTTAGTTTTTAAATATGTGTTGTTTTTAAATATGTGTTGTTTAATCTTTAATTCTTGGATGTTTATGCAATTTTTTTATCATTTAAAGCGTTCTTCAATTCTCGTTTAATTTGCATTTATATTATAAATTTAATTTAATTTTTATGAATTAAATAACAGATATTTTAATTAACGAATAATAATATTATTTTTTTTAAATAAACGAATTAAAAACTGTTTTTTTATGAATTAAATAAAAGATATTTTAATTAACAAATAGTAATAATATTATTTTTTTTAAATAAACGAATTAAAAACTGTTTTTTTTAAAATAAAATTAATTGGTTACCGGCGGATATTCCGCTGGTAACCGTTAAAATCCGTCGGAAAACACCGACGGAAAATCCGCCGGTAACCGTTGCCTGCGGGCGAATTACCGGCGGCTTTCCGGCGGAAAAAATCCGCCGGTAATCTCAAATAACCGGCGGATTTTGGTCATTACCGGCGGATTTTGGCCGCCGGAATTCGTCGAAATTCTTGTAGTGCAAGAACACGTTCTTGACACAATTACCTCATCACTTCCGGCTATCTTGATGAGAGCTAGTGAACAAGAAGGGAGTCTTGACACAGTTACCTCATCGCCGGCGAAGATGGCTTCCTTGGTTCTTGGTTGTTGGCGCCGACGCTCCTTGCTATACTAGGATTAGGGTTGGCGGCGGCTCCTTGTTTGTCTCACGCGTTTCTTTCTTTTACAATTTAGAAACGCTAAGATTCCTTTGAATATGGCGTGTGAAGAAATTTCTAACAATTCATGCTATTTTATTTTACACTATTTTTAAAACAAAATTAATGTGGGTTATAATAACACAATACCAGTATGTAACTTTGAAATACTTCAAGGTGTTGGTCTAGTGAAGCATGACATGATTTGTATTCAGAGATCTTGGATTCAAATTTCCATTAGTCTCCTTGAAGTGAGGTAAATGTAACGACCTTCGTAAATACTCCCTTCGTCCTTTAATAAATGACATCTTTAATTTTTTTACACATATTAACAACAAATCATAAATGTATTAAATAGCATAATTATTTTACAAAACTATCTTTTTTTTAGGGTACATTTTTACAAAACTATCTTTATTAACCATTAAGTGTTAACATTTTCACCTATGCATAGTATAGTGACTTAGGGTTGAAACCACATTATTAAGTTGAATGTAAAAAATGAAAATAAAAGTAATTAATATTACATTGAAATGATAAAATAATATTTATTTTGGACATTTTTTCTATTATGACACTTAGTTTACAACGAAGAATACAACTACAATCCGTAAGGCCTTGCTCAGCTGGTAAATGTCGAAATTGTTAGGCTGGATTTCATGTCACGGATTCGAACCCGGGACCTCACAGTTGTGTGCGTGAGTTTCTAGTAGAAATTACCACTCCGTCTACAAACCAAAAAAAACAATACTACTACTAGTTTTTAAAAAAAAATTAGATATCGAAATTTGATTTGTTACATTTTTTGGTATAAACCGGATATACTCTGCACGCAATTGCAGAGACTAATCCCTCGAGCCGGGTAGGACCACAATGGCCAGCAAAGCTTTCCTTCATGAGATTTAACACTGCATACCCAAAGCTGGATTCGAACCCACAACCTTGGTTAAGCTAGAAGAGACTCCTCCTACCATCTCATTCAAGTGCTCTTGTGTATTGATTTATTACATTAATATATGATAAGAATATTTTCTTTTTTTTTTTGTAAGAAAAGGTAGTAACAACATTTAATAGTACTTGTTTTTAAGGTAATAAATGAAAACATTAATATAATGCATTAAATACTGTTTGACCAACAAAAGAATGTAATAAATGTTCTTAAATTAGTACCTTTGACTTAATTTTTTTTGACTAAAGATACATTTGACTTCATGTAACTCATTTAATTTGAGTATTTCTTTTCTTTTCTACCTATATTTTCATGTCTATGTACTTAATCCTATTTTTTTGACTTCATGTAGTTTTAGGAACAAATACTCGCCCCGGTCTCTATTATAAGAAAAAATTTGGTATATTTTTTTGTCTTAATTATAAGGAAAGATATATTTTTCAAAATACACTAATTGCTAAAATTTCTTTTATACTCCTATTTAATATGAGATATAGATTTAATAGAAAGTTACATATTAGGTGTAAAAAAATTAATACTAAAGATATATTTGGAATAAGGCTTAAATTGCATCACATTTAATAACCTCGTTGGTTTTTGTGATTTTTGTAAAATCTTCTTATAATAGGGACCAGAGAAGGAGTACATTGATATTCCGTTCATATTTAAGACTAAAGTAGTGGTCTTTTTCAAGTATATCTTTGCATGTTTATTACACATTACAACTATTTCTCTCTTTACGATGAATACTTAAGAAATGAGTTATTAATATACTTAAACTATCAAGTAAAAAATAAAAGGAATACTTTTCTACCCAAGAGCACTTAGATGAGATGGTAGGGGTCTCTTTCAGCTTAACCAAGGTCCTGAGTTCGAATCCAGCCTTGGGCATGCAACAGTTTTAAATCTCTTGAGGGAGAGCTTTGCCGCCCATTACCCGGCTAGAGAGACTATTTTTTGTAGTTGCGCGCAGAGGATACCCGATTTATAAAAAAAATGAACAATTTTCTTGTAAAAAATCGACAAATAATAAATATGAAAAACACTCTCCTCAATTTCTCATAAAGAGAAATTATTGTGTAGGCGTGGACATAACTTTTAATTGTACCGGCTAAATAGGGGTAAAGTTAAGATTTTTTATTTAATATATCTTTAGAATAGGGTTTATTTCTTGTATTTTGGATTAGCATGAAATACCTTTTTTTCTTATATTGTGGATCAGAAGTATTGATAATTAATATAAAAATAGTACTATTAAGTTTTTAATAAAAGGTGTAATTTTTTTAATTATTAATTCAATTAAAAGATTTGATTTATAAAGCTCATTGCACTTTTAAGTTTATCGGTTGTAGATAAAACTTAAATTTAAAATATTAATAAATATTGAATTTTGAAATTTATTTTTTCTAAAAACTATAATTTCTAATGTTTGAATTTTGAAATTTATTTTTTCTAAAAACTATAATTTCTAAAATTGGCACACAAGAGGTTGCCAATTTTAAGGACATGATTTATGTTGCGGACTGGACCTCGACCCAGTCCGATTATGGGCCGGCGAAACAAACAACAATGGAGATCGGCCAGGATCTCATCACTCAGTCAGGAGGCGATCTTGGCCTCAATGCCCTGCCTATGACCACACAGGATACCTCTCGCACTCACACACGTCTGGTAGGTAAAACCACATCATTGACATAGTACCCTATAAATACGCAACCCGAACATTTTTGTTTGGTGAGATAAGGTACACATTTATTTCTCTGCCTCATTTTCATTTCTCTGTGCTAACTCAGAATATCGAAACTAGGTGTAAACGTGCAATCAGTTTTCTCATGTGGAGATTCTATCTTCCTTGGTTGCACCACCTCAAGTTCAATGGGCAAGAAGCAGTCTTCACCACTACTGCAACAATTTTCGTTGTGAAAACAAGGACTGTTCAGCACCTATACATTTCCAGAATCCAATGCAGACTTACATCATGCAGCAATCTCTCAAGTTTGGGGCAATTCAGACTTTGTCATGGGTGTTTGTGGCCTAGGATTGCATGTGTTTGATGCACATAAAGATGATGCTCTAAGGACTTTGGATATGGAAGGTGAAAGACTTAGGAAAGTTGTTGGCCCTGATGACTTGTATTTGCCTTCTTTTGATTATATGGGATCTCGTGCTCTTCTGATATCAAGAGATCGACCAGCTATGTGGAGATATTTGTAATTTGGTAAAAATGAACCTTACATTTGATAAATTGTTCATTAGGGAGTTTATATACAAGTCAAAAGAAGCAAGAGAAAAAGACCAAACTACCCTAAACTAGAAAAAAATTAAAATACAATAAGGCTAACTAATTGAGAGTATATACAATAAGTTAATTGAGAGTATATACAATAAGTCTAACAACTAACTGAGAATAAGTACAATAAGTCTAACACCCCCCTCAAGATAGAGTGTAAATGTTTTGCATGTTCAACTTGGATAACAAATTTTGGAACGAGGCAGGCTGGAGGGGTTTGGTGTGGATGTCAGCAATTTGGGCAATAGTGGGAATGGGCATTAGATGAAGGATGCCAGCTTGGAATTTGTCACGAACCAAATGACAATCGAGCTCAATATGTTTAGTTTGCTCATGGAATGTGGGATTCTGAGCTATATGAATGGAAGACCGGTTGTCACAATATAGTGGAACTGAATCTGTGTGAGGAACAAGTAAATCTCTCAAGAGGTATAGTAGGCACTGGATCTCACAAGCAGTGGAAGCAAAGGCTCAATACTCAGCCTCAGAAGAGGACTTGGAGACAGTGCTCTGCTTTTTGGACTTCCATGAAATCAGAGAGGTACCAAGAAATATACAAAATCCTGTCAATTGCAAGCTGCTGCAAGTGCCAATACCAGTCTCACAATGGTAATTTTAACAACAGGAGAGAAGGTTTCAGAGTAGTCAACACCTTCAAGTTGTTTAAAGCCCTTTGCCACAAGGCGTGCCTTATACATTTCAAGGGAGCCATCAGCTCTAAGTTTGGTCTTATAGTCCCATTTTCATCCAACAGGTTTCTTATCAGGAGGTAGTTGAGTGATAGTCCATGTGTTGTTTTCCTCTAAGACCTGAATTTCTTTGTTCATGGCTTCCTTCCAACAATCATGCTTAACGGCTTGAGCATATGAGAAGGGCTCAACAAGGCTAGAGATAGCTGAAACAAAGGTTTTGTGGGAAGGGGATACATGATCATATGAAAAAAAATGAGAGATATGAAAAGTAATACCTCAGGACGCATTGGCAGCATTAGTTGAATGGATTGAGTTACAATGATATGCTTGAAGGTAATTAGGGGTAGTACGAGCTCGAGTAGACTGTCTAGGAGGAGGGGGCAGTAGGTGAGGCCATGGGAGGGGCAGGGGGGAGGAAGTTTGTGAAGGGGAAGTAGATTCTGTGGTAGGATTAGTGTGTGGAGGATCGACTGGGGATGTAGAGGGTGAAGGTAGGAGAAGGTCTGTAACATTGGGTAAGGGTATTGGAGGGTAAGATGGGGGAATTGGGTTGAAGATCAGGGTAGAGGAGTGAGGGGTGGAAAAAGGGAAAACATTCTCATAAAAAGAAATGTGATAACCTTTGACACCAATTGTATGGCCAATGTGAACACATTTGTGGGCCCTAGGTTGAAATTTGGTCCGGTGAGCAACATGGGTAGTAGCATAACATAAGAAACCAAACACCCGAAGGTAGGAGAGGTCGGGAGAGATGTTATGTAATAGGTAGGAAGGGGATTGACTATTTAGGGAGTGGGAGGGAAGGAGGTTTATTATGTGGACAGCTTGGGAAACGACAAATTCCCAAAAGGGAAGAAATAATTTTGATTGAAACGTGAGGGATCTGGCTACATTTAGGATATGTTGGTGTTTTCGTTCAACCACTCCATTTTGTTGTGGAGTTTCGGTACAAGAACGTTGGTGTATGATGCCTTTGGAATGGTAGTAGTCAGGTATGTGGAATTCAGGACCATTGTCAAACCTGACAGTTTTAACACTAATGTCCAATTGAGTGTGGATCATGGTGATGAAGTTTATGAGGTGTGAACGGGCTTCGGCTTTGGTTTTCATTAGTCTAACCCATGTAAAACGAGACTTGTCATCAACAATGGTAAGAAAGTACCTATGGCCAAGAATGGATGGGACACTATAAGGGCCCCATATGTCGACGTGTATTAAGTCAAATATGTTGTTGGAGATAGAAAAACTCGAGGGAAAGAGGGATTTATTTTGCTTAGCAAAGTGGCAAGCATCACAAGCAGTGTGAGCACAATTTGGTATGTTGGAGTTCTGTTTGTGTACAAGGGAGAAGTAATCAGCTGAGTGATGTCCTAGTCTATGGTGCCAAAGGTCAATATTGACTGCAGGGTTGGCCGAACCGGTACAATGAACAGCTGAAACAGAGCTAGAAGAGGGTTTGAAATCAATTACCATCGAGAATATCATGCCATCTGTTGTGTGAAAACAATATGTGCAAGTATACACAGTCGCAACAAGTAATAAAGAGTAAGTAGAGATCATTCCCACGAGGATTGTTGAGTTCTTTTCTATATTTAAATTAATAAGTAAGCTAGTAAGTAAAAAGCAAAATAAAATAACAAGTTGTCGAACCCAATTTTATCAACAAACAAGTAAAATAAAGGATTAGTAGAAATTCAGAGAGAGTAAGCTGGAATGCCTTTCACTATGTAATGTCATCAAAATGTATTAATGTTGTATCTGATGTGCAGCATTGGGTGCTGTAGCATTTAGTGTGTACTTTTCAGATACTTTCTACAGAGTTTTGTTACAAGGGCTTATGTCTAAGCTCTAAATAGGTCCACCCTTGGCTATTACGCACCCACAGTATTGACCCTATGGAATTTTCCCCCCTATGTCTAGGTTTTAAGCAATGATTATTAAAGTTTCATTTAATAAGCACTATCCATATTATCCTTTGAGATAAATTTATAAACCATGTCTGAATCTATACATGGTACTTATATTTAGGTGATCAATTCTAAATAAGTTTGGAAATAGTATCACACAAAGGATAAAAATGCTATTGTTGGTGCGAAAACAGTATGTGCAAGTATACACAGTCGCAACAAGTTATAAAGAGTAAGTAAAGATCATTCTCACGAGGATTGTTGAGTTTATTTCTATATTTATATTAGTAAGTAAGCTAGTGAGTAACACAAAATAACATAATAAATTGTAGAACCATTAATGTCATCAACATAAATAAAGGTATGAAAGCAAATAAGATAGATGTTAAGTAGAAATTCAGAATAAGAGTAGTTGGAATGTCTTTCATTATGTAAATTCATAAAAATAGATTAATGTTATGTCTGATGCTATAGCATTGGGTGCTGTAGCATTTGATGTGTGCCTTTCAATCACTATCGTCAGAGTTTCATTACAAGGGCTTATGTCCAAGCTCTAAATAGGTTCACCCCTGTATATTAAGCTCCCACAGTATTCACCCTATAACCTATGCTTTCCTATAGGTTTAAGCATGAGTTGTTCTAAGTGTCCTTAAAACAACCACTTACTCATATTAATCATTGAGTCCGATTTATAGACTATGTCTAAACCTATAAATGTACTTATATTTAGTTGATCAGTTTTAAAATAAGCATTGGAAGAAGTTTCATGCAGGGGTTAAAATACTAACATCAAACATTACATTAAAACTATTAAAATGTTATTACATAACTTCAAGCATCACAGCTACAAGAGAGTCAGCTTATGATGAGCAACAACACAAGAAATAAAGCATAAAGGGGTTACCTAAAGCCATAAAACCGAAATCACAAAGAGAAGAAAAATACTCCAAATGAAGACAGCCCCCGTGACCCTACAGCATCGCTCACAGAATCGCCTGATGCTACAGCATCGCACACAGCACTGCAGAATTTCTACTTTTATTATGAAAATGGAGCTTGAACAAAAATTGAGTGTAAGAGAGTTATTTCTAACTCTCCTCTCTTCAGACCAGCAACCCCATGATGAAGAAGAAGAAGGTTGAGGCTTCTATATAAAGAAAATATCTCTTAAAAATGGTGACAAGCCATCCCACCAACTATTTTCATCCTCCTTTACAAAATAGACAAGTGTCCCATAAAGTAAAATGTGGGTGGCTGCTGCAGGAAAAGTTCTGAACTGCTTTGAAGTGATTTGACACGCAACAGAAGCCACTTTTTCGTTTTCTCTCTCATCAGCTGCAGAACCCAACGCGATAACGTTTCATACTGTACCATACTGAACAAACAAGTTAAAATACAACAAGGGGCACCAAAGTGCCAAATGATCACTAAATCAATTCCTAACCCTCTTTTACATTAAACAACATAAATTTACTTAATTAAACCACAATATTACTTAAGAACTTGCATTAATTTAAGTAATAAGAGCATAAATAACTCATATAAATATCAGGTACACATCAAATACATGCATTAAACACACTAAGACTTCATTACATATAGATCAAAACATCTCAACTAAGAGTATTTAGCTCATGATGAGCAAACAACACAAGAAATACAACTTAAACATTATGTTTAAAGCCATAAATGCGAAAATACAAAAAACAAATATAGTAATAAGTGGTATACTGAAAATTGACTCCAAGAATAACAACTTGGAGGTTCAGATCAGCTCCCAAATCCATGAAAATCTTCAAGTAATTAAGCTTCTGTATTGCTGCAGCATAACTCCCAGCATCACAATTTCCACTTTGGTATTTTAAAGATAACTTGGTACAAAAATGGAGGAAAAGCTATTTTTATATTTTTCCTCCTCTAAACCAGCCTCCAAAATGAGGAAGACGAGTTGCCTTAATTAGTACTAAGGTTTAGTGATCCAAGAAATATATTTTTGGAGGTGCCATTTGTCATTACATGTGCCTAGGAGTACAATGTGCCCACAAAAAGGGAAAATATTCTGCGCATGACAGCCTAGTACCAGCAGCAAGACGTGTCCGTCCTTTTATGACAGCTAGCAGGCGCCGAAATCAGTGCCTCAACGTTTCTCTCTCATCTGTCGCAGAAATGCGTTGCTGTGGCACCTATTGCTACATCAATAAAACACACACATAAAAGCACAAATGGGGTACCAAAGTGCAAATGACTAAAAACCAGAATTAATTCTTTTTTTACACTAATTAAACACAATATTACTTTAGAACTCACAACAATTTAAACTAAGAAAGCATAAATAACTCTTATAAATAAGAGTTATCACCATCCCACCTAGCGTTTTCAATCGTCCTCAGAGAAGGCATTTCCTGTATCAAACATTCATTATCAACAAACAGTACTTGACAATATTTAGAAGCTTGAAGTCTGCAAACAGATATAATGATTTTGGAAAAATCAGGAAGGTAAAGTACATCATACAATATAAGGTCACATGTAAGAAAGATAGTATCATTGTAGGAAGCAATTGTGTAGGAAGCAATTGTCTTAGGACCGTTACGAAGGGACACAAATACAGGCCTGATGACTTTATAAGTGGCAAAAAAATGTAGAGAAGATGTTATCTGGTCAGTGGCGCCACAGTCTATAAGCCATAGGGAAAGAGAGTTACCGGAACCTGTGAAGTTGGGTGCAACATGTTGTGCACTAGCTAAAGAGATAGTGGCAGTAGTAGTAGGCGCAGAGGAAGGAAGTAAGGTCAACAAACTCTGAATCTGAGCTCTTGTGAAGCCTAACGAGGAAGAGACTGAAGAGGGAGCCATCAGTTTCCTAGACTTGAACCCCGAAGGATAACCGTGCTTGATGAAGCATATATCAATAGTCTGATCGGTCCGATTGCAATGGGTGCAAAGTCTATTTCCAGAGGCCATCCGAGCAAAACCGAATAAGATAAAAGAAATAATAACTTGACCTTGTAATAAGTTTGTGAACAAATTTCAACTCACAACAATCCGGTAACAATTCAAAGTCAGCAATTAGGCAACAATCAGTTGCAAAAATCCAGAAATCAAAAAGTGCAAAGCCAGAGAGAGAGTGACGCCAAACCAGAAATCAAGTAGTCATATACCAGCAGCCAACAGTAATCCAGAAACAATGGCGGTAACAGGCAAAAAGTTAAATACGCACCGAAGATGAAATCCACTCAGTGATAACCGATTCTGTGAGAGCAATGGCGAAGCAGATGTCTGAAGCTAGCAATACCCAGCTAATCTGAATTGGAAAAGCAATACTGATGTCTGATGCAAAATGAAGTCTATGGAAGACGGAGCAAGCAACGGTGTGATTCTGAGAGAGGATCCACAGATTCAAGTCACAACGGCGGAAGAGTTTGCGGAAGCAGATGACGGAGTGAATCACAAATTGCAAGAGCCGCAAACCACAAGTCACAAATCGCAAATCACAAATCGCAAATCACAAAACGCAAATCACGAGAGTGAAAACCGATTCAGGAATCACAAAAACTAGGTCATGAACAGAGGAAAAAGAGGAAACTCGATTTTGACAAGGAAACGAAAATCGAGTTGCAGAGGGAGAATCTAGGTGAAGTGCGATTCACCAAAACGAAATCGCAAGGAGAATCAGTGCAGAAACGAAGGTTCGATGATGGAGAGAGGGATCTGCTAGAGGGTGGTGGTGATGTTCTGCGCGAAAGAGATGATGCGTAGAACGAAGGAAGCAGAGGAATTTTTTATTTGTTATTTATTTTGCTTTGATAGCATGTAATTTGGTAAAAATGAACCTACATTTTATATAGGCTAAATAGCACTTTTAGTCCTTTATGTTTGTTCCAGATTTCACTTTGGTCCTTTATCTTTTTTTTGATCCGTTTTGGTCCCTCATGTTTCGTTTTTGTTTCATTTTGGTCCCTCACGTTAGTTTTGACTAACGGACGCCACGCTGGCAGTTAACTGCTGACGTGGCGTCCATTTTCATTAAATGACGTGGAAAAAATTAATATTATTTAATTCTCATTAAATGAATTTAATGAATTTAAATTCATTAAAATTAATTCATTACTAATCGAAGGCTACAGATTCCAGATCAATTCCAGATCTCTCCTCTCTCAACAATTAATTCATTATTAATTCATTGACCAATTCCTGATCTCTCCTCTCTCAACAATTCCAGATTCTTGAATTATCATTGTTCTTCTCAATCAAAAATCGAAGGCTACAGAATTGCACAAAATCGAAACATTCAACATTCAACAAATCCTTTCGTTTTCCCTCACTCAGATTTTCTTTTCTCACTCTCTCTGTCATTCCTCTCTCAACAACGAAAGAAGAAAGGGGATGAGGGCGAGGTGAGATAGCGAAAGTAATGAGAGAGATCGAAGATGAGGGAGATGAGGGAGATAGTGAAACTGGGTTTCTTTGATTGTTACTGGATCTGGGTTTCGTTCTTCCATCTCAGAAATCGTTTTCGTTCTTCCAGCTCAAGATGAAGAAGATCTGAAAAATGGGTTTCGAATTCGTTTTCGTTCTTGCATAGAAATGGGTTTCCATCAAGATCTGTTCGTAAGATTCCAGATCTGTTCATGTTGTTTTGCTGGGTTTCGTTTTGAAGAGGAACAAAATCTGGGTGTCATGAAGAACAACAAAAAACCCAGTGAGAAGAGGAACGAAAAATCTTCTCAGTCTCAGTTCGTAAGCTTCCAGATCTGTTCATGTTGTTTTGCTGGGTTTCGTTTTGAAGAGAGATGGAAGAACGGTGTGTTGATGATGTTGGAAGAACGATGATTTTTGGTGTTGCTGGAAATTGATTTTTGGTGAGATTGATGTTGGTGTTGAAAGATTGCTGGAAATTGATGAGAATGGAAGAAGATGGAACACGTACGCAGGGGAAGGGATTTTCTGGAAAAAAAATAGAAAAAGGAATTAATTGTTTTAATTCATTTAATTAAACAAAAACGAAACATGAGGGACCAAAACGGACCAAAAAAAACATAAAGGACCAAAGTGAAATCTGGAACAAACATAAATGACCAAAAGTGCTATTTAGCCTTTTATATATAAGTCAAAAGAAGCAAGAGAAAAAGACCAAACTACCCTAAACTAAAAAAAATTAAAATACAATAAAGTTAATTAATCTACTACAATATAATAAAACACAATACCACCAAAATGTCCATTTTAGACACTTTACCAGCTTGCCACGTGTCTAAAAATGGGGGCAAAATGGTATATCTGATGCCAAAAAATAAGCAAGCAGCAAAAGTCAAAAAAGCTGGAAAAAAAAACTGCGCAACAGTATGCGCTACAGTACGCAACAGTACGCGCAACAGTGTGCGCTACGGTCCGCAACAGTAAAAGTCAGAATTTATTAATTTTTTTTTCTTTTTTATTTTCCAAACACTTTTCTCTGATTTCTTTTAAATAACTTTTTTTCATTTTTTTAAAAAATCACTTTTTTAAATCACTTTTTTAAAATCACTTTTTCCCAACTTTTTCCTGAATTTTTTTTTCAATTATTTTTCTAAAATTTCATTTTTTCTTCAATTTTTTTTGTCATTACAAAAAATATCAAATAACTTTTAAAATTATTAAAAGGGAGTAAAATGCCATTGGGAATCCCAACGGTAGTGGCAACTAGAGCGCCAACGGGAGTACCGATTTTTTTTAAACTTTTTCCAACACAACTATTTAAAAAAAAATTATTCATTTTTATAATTTACTCAAACTACTAAAAGTAATCAATTTAACCACTATTAATTGTGAGAAAAACCTAGACATTTAACAAAATTTTCAAAGACTAAAATTTCCAAATAACTAAATTATTAAATTGATATTATACTCAATAATTGAATAATATAAATTTTTTTTATTTACTATAATCTCTCTACTAAAACTGCTAAAATCAATAAATTTTTTCCTAAAAAATAAAATCAATCAATTTAACCACTACAAAAAATTACCAAATATCTATTTTATAATTACTAAAAATGCGTAAAATGCCAACGGGAGTGGCAACGAGAGCGCCAACGGGAGTGGTAACGAGAGCGGGAGTGCCAACAGTGTGCAACAGTACGCGCAACAGTGTGCGCTACGGTGCGCAACAGTAAAAGTCAGAATTTATTAATTTTTTTTTCTTTTTTATTTTCCAAACACTTTTCTCTGATTTCTTTTAAATAACTTTTTTTCATTTTTTTAAAAAATCACTTTTTTAAATCACTTTTTTAAAATCACTTTTTCCCAACTTTTTCCTGAATTTTTTTTTCAATTATTTTTCTAAAATTTCATTTTTTCTTCAATTTTTTTTGTCATTACAAAAAATATCAAATAACTTTTAAAATTATTAAAAGGGAGTAAAATGCCATTGGGAATCCCAACGGTAGTGGCAACTAGAGCGCCAACGGGAGTACCGATTTTTTTTAAACTTTTTCCAACACAACTATTTAAAAAAAAATTATTCATTTTTATAATTTACTCAAACTACTAAAAGTAATCAATTTAACCACTATTAATTGTGAGAAAAACCTAGACATTTAACAAAATTTTCAAAGACTAAAATTTCCAAATAACTAAATTATTAAATTGATATTATACTCAATAATTGAATAATATAAATTTTTTTTATTTACTATAATCTCTCTACTAAAACTGCTAAAATCAATAAATTTTTTCCTAAAAAATAAAATCAATCAATTTAACCACTACAAAAAATTACCAAATATCTATTTTATAATTACTAAAAATGCGTAAAATGCCAACGGGAGTGGCAACGAGAGCGCCAACGGGAGTGGTAACGAGAGCGGGAGTGCCAACAGTGTGCAACAGTACGCGCAACAGTGAGCGCTACGGTGCGCAACAGTAAAAGTCAGAATTTATTAATTTTTTTTTCTTTTTTATTTTCCAAACACTTTTCTCTGATTTCTTTTAAATAACTTTTTTTCATTTTTTTAAAAAATCACTTTTTTAAATCACTTTTTTAAAATCACTTTTTCCCAACTTTTTCCTGAATTTTTTTTTCAATTATTTTTCTAAAATTTCATTTTTTCTTCAATTTTTTTTGTCATTACAAAAAATATCAAATAACTTTTAAAATTATTAAAAGGGAGTAAAATGCCATTGGGAATCCCAACGGTAGTGGCAACTAGAGCGCCAACGGGAGTACCGATTTTTTTTAAACTTTTTCCAACACAACTATTTAAAAAAAATTATTCATTTTTATAATTTACTCAAACTACTAAAAGTAATCAATTTAACCACTATTAATTGTGAGAAAAACCTAGACATTTAACAAAATTTTCAAAGACTAAAATTTCCAAATAACTAAATTATTAAATTGATATTATACTCAATAATTGAATAATATAAATTTTTTTTATTTACTATAATCTCTCTACTAAAACTGCTAAAATCAATAAATTTTTTCCTAAAAAATAAAATCAATCAATTTAACCACTACAAAAAATTACCAAATATCTATTTTATAATTACTAAAAATGCGTAAAATGCCAACGGGAGTGGCAACGAGAGCGCCAACGGGAGTGGTAACGAGAGCGGGAGTGCCAACATGAGTGCCAATGGGAGTGGCAAGGAGAACGCCAATGCGAGTGCCAACAGGAGGACCAACGAGGATGCAAACGGGAGGGCCAACGAGGATGCATATTTTACCTCTAATGTCCAAATACATTATTATGGATCAATGTAATTCTGATTGTCAACGGGGATGCATATTCCACTTTGAATCTCAAATCATACATTTTAGACATTGTTCACAACTTATGAATTATAAATATCTTCCAAATTACTATTATGACTTCATGGTAATACACCGACCATACAGTATCACCCGTGCGTATGCACGGGTAAAATACTAGTTGAGAGTATATACAATAAGTCTAACGACTAACCGAAAATAAGTACAATAAGTCTAACGATATTTAACAGCTTAATAGTAACGCTTGCATTTGTAGAACTAAAACAGATACTTGCTTTTGGCTTAAGGTTGCCTTTAAAGGACTTTTTTATTTAGTTAGAAGTAGTTATGTTACGGGTGGATGCCTTGCTGTGTTTTATTTTATTTTTATTTTATTAAAACCTCAGTTTCCCAAGTTGATCACTGGTCAGACTGGTAAAGCTAGATTAGGAATATGTGGTTTATATATATTAACTCAGTAGTCTTTCACTACAAGAAAAACGCATTTTTCCGGTGGAAAAAATCTGCCGAAAATGCACTAAATCTGTCGAAAAATTGACGTTTTTAGAGGATTTTTTCCGTTGGAAATCCGCCGGTAAAACGCTCGCAGGTAATGTTTTCCGGTAGAATTTCCGCCGGTAATTTCCGGCGGATTTTTCCGCCGGTAATGCACATTTCCGGCGGACTTTTTTAAAATTAAAAATAATTTTTTTTTGAAAAATCCGCCGGAAACCCACATTACTGGCGGATTTTTCCGCCAGTAAATTCCGGCGGATTTTTTCCTCAGGTAATGGGCGTTTCCGGCGGGTTTTTTTTAAAAATAAAAAATAATATTTTTTCGAAAAATCCGGCGGAAATTCACATTACCGGCAGATTTTTTTTTATTTTTTAAAAAAAGTTTTTTTTTTTTAATTTTAAAATTTAATATGTAATTTAATAAGAAGTAAGAAAAATGAAAATGAAGTAGAATATGAGAAAAGTGATATAGAACAGAATGAGAAGGAATGAGAATGAATGAGAAGGAAAGAGAGTATGAGAAGAAATAATATTGGAGAGAATAAAAATGAACAAGTAAGAAGGAATAAGAATTAAGGAGAGTATGAGAAGTAATAATATAGGAGAGAATAAGAATGAAGAAGTAAGAAGGAATAAGATGAAGGAGTGAGAATGAATGAGAAGGAAGAATAAAGAGGAAATATAGAAGAGAGATATGTAGAGAAATTTATGGAAATTGGAGAGTATTTTTTTGGCAATTGGAGAAAAAGAAACCAAAAACAACAGAAAAAGAAAAGAAAAATAAGGGCTAGCTCCTAGCAAACATGACCCGGGAGGCGTCAGCCTGAAGGAGAGGAAGAGCTGCCACCAGAGGCTCCTAGATATCAGTCCAACCATCGAAATTTGCAGCACCCTTTTTGGCAAGCAAATCTGCAACTGAATTAGCTTCCCTCATAGTGTGCTTGAATTGAACATTCCAATTTCTCTTCACCAAATCTTGGACGTTAGAGATGACTGAGGCGAAATGGTGCCAAGGATTAACCTCATTGCTAATAAGCTGGATGGAGAGACTAGAGTCCGAATAACATATAATTTCTCTATGTCCGTGCTCCCAAGCCACTCTTAAGCCATGATAGATAGCTAATAACTCCACATGAAAAATGGTAGAAATGGCAATAGATCCTGCAAAACCAAATATCCAGTCCCCATTTGAATGTCGCAACACACCACCAAAACCCGATGGTCTGGGATTTCCAAGGCCACTCCCATCAACATTAATCACCATAACTCTGCCTTGGTCAGGATGCCAAGAGATCCAATTCTCAACATTGGTCGCTGCCACTTGCAAAGCAAAAACTTTAGAATGAAGATTGGCAGAATTGTAAGTATGAATTTTCACCTGATAAGAGGAGACAGTCTCGTTTGACATGCACAAGTCGTTCCTCGCCCTCCATAGCCACCAACACGCAGCCATAAACACATGATTATTCGCACCAGACGCACCTTTTCTGAGCCAAGTGGAGATGTCTTGTTCCATGAAAAAATTAATATTATCAAAGCCAAAAGAAATCCAGATTTGTCTAGGGAATAAGCAGTCACTCAGACAATGAAAGATGCTCTCAGCAGTACTCGAGCATCTAGGACAAGGAGCAGTATTCAACATACATCTGTTGTTAAGCATCAATCTGGTTGGGAGAGAATTGTGACAAGCTGTCCATATAAAATATTTGATTTTCTCAGGAGCAAGTAAGCGCCAAATCCAATTCCAAGAGGGTAGATCAGCAGTAGTATTATCATGTCCATGTGAATTTAAGAGCCACCGGTAACCAGCTTTAGCAGAATAAATACCATCTAAATTGCCCTTCCAAGTGAATCCATCTGGAATACTAGCATTGAGACAAACAGAAATTGTTGAGATTGTAGCCAAAATAGTAAGAGGAAGTTGAGTATAAAGATTAGAGAGCTGCCAAGTGCCTTGCTGAATAACATCAGCAACTGTGAGATGACTATCATGAATGTCAACAAACCAAACCTGATCAGCCAGTCTTCCAAGGTTGGACTAGGGATCATACCAAAATGATGATGATCCATGGCCCAATCTATAAGCATACCCATTACGCAGGACAGATTTAGCTTTCATTATGGAATTCCAAACCACTAACCCTGGTTTCTTAGCAGTATCCAAGAAAATATGATCCCCAACATATTTGTGAGTCAGAGAGACACCCACAACTTATCTTTCTTACTATGAATATCCCAAACCAGCTTGCCCAGCATTGCTGTATTCGATTCACGAGCCATTCTGATGCCTAGCCCACCATGCTTTCTGGGTTGAATTATTTTCTCCCAATCGACTAGATGAATACCCTTGTCGTTATTACCTTTCCAAAGGAAGTTCCTGGATGTTATATCAATGTGATCACAAGTAGCTTTAGGCAGCCAAGACAATTGCATGTAATAGGTATGAATAGATGATAAGACTGACTGAACCAAAGTTAACCTACCAGCTTTGTTTAATAACTTGTTTTTCCAAGAAGCAAGTCTGTTATGAATTTTATCAACAAGAAAATCATAATCTCTCTGACTAAGCCTGCCATGAAGCATAGGAAAACCAAGGTATTTCTCAAGAGAGGTGGTTTGTCTTATGCCTCTGATAGACACAATGGAATCAATGTTGCTTCGCCTAGTTGATGCAGAGAAAAAAGCTCTGGATTTCAGAACATTCACCCTTAAGCATGATCTGTTGGAGAGTATGAGAAAGAAGAAGAAAGATAAAATAGGGAAAGCGTAGAAAAGAATGAGAAGGAAATAAAGAGTGAAATGAGAGAATGAGAAGAGTGTAGGAGAAAATTTTATTTATAGGCATTTTCGAACGTTTCCAGCGGATTTACCGGCGGTTTTTTCCGTCGGAAATGTGCATTACCAGTGGATTTTTCCTTCGGAAATTTCCGGCGGAAAAATCCGCCGGTAATGTACATTTCCGGCGGTTTTTTAAAAAAAAATAATTTTTAAAAAATCCGCTGGAAATGTGCATTACCGGCGGACTTTTTTTTAAAAAAAAATAAAAAAAAAATTAAAAAACCGCCGGAAACGCGCTTTACCAGCGGATTTTTCCGCCAGTAATTTCCGGCGGATTTTTTCCGCCGGTAATGCACTTTTCCGGCGGATTTTTTTTTTTAAAAAATTTAAATATTTTTTTTTAAAAAAAATCCGTCGGAATGTCTATTTTTTCCGCCAGCAATTTACCGGCGAAAAAAATCCGCCAGAAATGCCAAATTTCCGCCGGAAAAGTACTGGCGGAAAAATTCTGCCGGAACCGTACCGGCGGAAAAATTCCGCCGGAAAAACGTGTTTTTCTTGTTGTGTTTCTGGACTATGTATAATCTTTTTAGAAATAAAATGATCACTTTGAGAGCTTGAAATTTTTCCGCCGGAAAAACGTGTTTTTCTTGTTGTGTTTCTGGACTATGTATAATCTTTTTAGAAATAAAATGATCACTTTGAGAGCTTGAAATCAGACCCGTAATTATGAATCTATAAGGTCTAGCAGAACTCGTTCTAAAATTGGATATTTTTTGTGATTACCCTAGTTTAAATTTTGGATCTCTACTATAAGTATATTAGTTTATCAATGGTACTTTTTACTTCATTTGCAGACAAAAAAAATCAAAACAAAAATTCAGATGTTATATTTTGCCAAAAATCCCAATCCCACCATCTCCCATGACCATAGTTAGGGGCGGTTCCCAGGTTCGAATTTAGGTGCGAGTACTGAGAGTGTGTGTGGTGTTTATTTGTAATTTCATTTAAGTAGATTAAAAAAATAGTTAGGGACGACAAAAGGATTCTACTTGAGGCAGGTAGCTACATAGGTACACACATTGCGAGGATCATAGATTCTGGTATTTCCATTAGTGGATTCAAGTTTTGAAAGGAGAAATTCAATAAGGAGAAGAATATTGAAGCCACATATTTCACACAAAATCAAGAACATATGATGAAATTGAAAACTTACCCAAAAGGTGAACAAAATTATGATCAAGGAGAATATGAATTGATTGCCACTTTCATGGAAGGATGATCAGAAGATCAATGTAGATGTCGCCACAAGAGTTGTGAAAAGCCTCTTGATAAGATCCAAGGTTTCACTAAAGAACCAATGAAACACACTAATTTCATGCAATCTGAATTATGATCAAAATTCCATACAAATTATGGTGTTTTTCTATTTTTACGAGGCATTCTGGATGCTAATAATTGTATCTCACGGATTTACTTATACACCCTATGCGCCTAAAGATTATAATACGCTTCTAAACGTTAACAGAATTCAATCATCATTACAAACTATTAAAAACCTCCTCAGTATTAAGGAGCATTAATAAGAAGATTTTCTCGTCATTTGGCTGTTGACTATTCTTCCACTACAACAAGGAGCTTATGCTTCCTTCTATATCCTTTTGGAGCATTTGGCTTTGCTCCTCTGCTTCCTTCCTTGTGACTCACCCGGTTCAGCTGGTTTCTAATAGAATATAATCACCAAACCTATGAATATACTCAAATGTTTTCATAGAAACTTTAAAGTGCACTGAGTATGGTTGAGAGAAGAGAAGTATTGCAGAGAAGCCTTGAGAAGCTTATGCAGAAGCTTCTTAAGAAGCATCTGCAGAAGCTTCTTAGAAGCTATATGGTAGGAAATATTGAACCAAACTTCTTACCAACATTCACTCCTTGAATGAGGTCTTCCATAAGGTATTTATAGGGGTTAGAGCCTAAAATAGTTATTGGAAGTGGTCTTCAAAGCCAATATAGTTGTTAATAGCCGTTGGCAACTTTGCTGAAAAAGCTGTTGCACTTTTCTGCACTTGTGCAAAATTTTTGTACTTGCTCCTGCCTTCTTAACAGCTTTTGCCCAAAGTCTTCTCAACATGAATTTGTCATTTTGAAAGCTTCTTACACTTAATCCCATATCTTATAAGACTATTAATAACCTTCATAATTAATTCTGAACTTTGAGAAGATATGTCCATCGGGCTTTCAGTCTTGAGAAGCTACCGATGTATCTCTTGTGAAGCTTCAGATATAGTGCCTTCTTGAAGCTTCCGATGCCTTCTCTGCTTATGATACATCATGACATGTTCCTTCTTAAAGTCGGTGAAGCTTCTTGACTTGGCTTTTCTTATCTTAAGAGGCTTCTTGAATGATCATCTTATCACCTTGAGAAGATATAAGCTAGTGTCTTCTATATCTTGAGAAGCTTCTTACGCAGAGTCTTCTTATAACCCAAGGCTTCACTAACAAATTATCTTATGCTTCCAAAGTCTTTAGTTCTTCTTATACATTATGGCATAGTTCTTCCTAACCTTAAGAAGATTGTTGGCTTGGATCTTTACACATTGAGAAGCTATATGACCGTGTCATCTCATATTGAGAAGCTTCTTACTACCGCCTACTCTTTTTGAGAGGCTTCTTGAAGAGTATCTTCTTAGTATGAAAAATCACTATATAGCTGTCTTGATTTTTCGGTCTTCTTACGGACTCTTGACCATCATTCTTATCTTATAAGGCATCAACTTTCCTTCTTGTGATATGAGGCTTCTTTGAGGAGAGTCTTCTTAACTTGTGAAACCACTTATAGCTTGTGTCTTCATTCTTCTATCTTCTTATGACCTCAAAGCCTTCATTCTTTTCCTCTAAGGTTTTAGTTTGAGCCTTCTCATATGATGCTTTCTTAGCACACTATCTTTTTAAGACCTCATTGAATAGTTCATGTACTTAGATCATTCAAGAAAATTCATTAGAACACTTGTCAAAAAGGTTTGTTTCCATCAAAACTCAACTTAGGGATTTTTCCTCAACACAAACATCGTAGGAGCCGACCATAGTGCACATCGGTCAACGAGTCACCCCCAGTTTGTTCGAAGGGACCTCGGAGATCGACCACATGTCGTTTTAGCCGCTCGTCATCATACATCATCTCGGAAGGTGGCAACCCGGAGCTGGGTTGGTGATTCCCAGAGGTTGATCGTTGGCTTGACGCAACGTTAGGGTATTGTCGATCGCCTCGATTGGTGTGCCTTTTGATTAGATCGATGTGACTTGTCATAATGACAGTGTCAGTATTGCCCCGTTTCCTGCACTATCCATTATGACTCATTTAGGGTTGCGACGTTTGCACTACGGCTCATTGGAGCCTCTTCGACCCGTCTAAATAGGGGGTCCCCTCCTCATTTGTTACTTAGAGTTTTTTTGAGAAATCACTCTACTTCCGACGTTGAAGACTCTGATCGACATTTAAGCCTGTCGCTTCATTTTCCAAATCTCCACACGAGATTTCCAGAACTGACTTCGGAAGTTCACTATCTCGTCCACCCGAGGTACGTTGCTCTCTAACTCTTTAGTGTTTTTAAACTTCCTCCAGAGGAGGCTTTCTCCATCCCCGCGTAGGATATCTTAGGTGGAGGGGGACCTTTTAGGCGGGGTCGACTTCATCCAATAATTTGACCCTGATTCATCCAATAATTCGACCGTGTTTGAGAGATTTGAGGGGCCCACCGAGTCGAATGGGACCCAATCTACTAAAAAAATGAGTAGCGACCACTACCCCGGAGGTGATGAAGAAATGGGCGACACCGACTTCTCCGGGGGAGATGTTGAAAACGATGGAGCCCTACAGGGAAACGACGATAATGGGAACCCCGAGGTGGAAGACACTTTGTCGTTTGTGGGAAATAACGATGCTGGCATTAAAGGCGATGATACCCAGATGCCTAAGGCTGAGGTTCAGGCTCCCAAGGCCGAGGTCCCTGTCGAGGGCGAGGACGAGTTCGAATGTCCATCTTATGAATGGGTTTTAGAGGAGCTTCGATAGGTGGTCCCGGGGGGGAATGAGTAGTGCAAGGGGTCCCTCGCGATAACTCGATGTACCATTCGCCAATGGATCCCAAGTTTTTTGTTTACTCGACGATGCTTAAAGACTCGAGGGACCGCTCTCCATTCCCCAACTTTGAGCAAATGACTCTGAGGAAGTTGAAGCTTGCCTCTACCCAATTGAACTTTTATGGCTGGGTCTTCATTAGGGCTTTCGAGATCATCATGGCTGTCTTCAAGCGGCCATGTTCGAGGACTCTATTTTTCACCCTTTGAAACATGGTACGAAGACCAAAGTCGGATTCTGGTAGAGCCCGTCAAGAAAACATGAGTCTCAGGTTTGATAAGAAATGCAAACTGTTTAGACCCTACACCGACTATTTGAAAGAGTTCAACAATAGATACGTCTATGTCGCCCTGTTAAATCGGTCTGCGGTGGGTAACACCGACTTCCTTTTGAGACAGTTTTCCTTTTGAGACAGTTTGTATGAATCCTTTTGAGACAATTTGTATGAGTCGACTGCTGATGCCCTAAGCAAGGCTCAAGACGCTTTGAAGGTTTTGACCCAGTCCAAGTTCGACGCCGTGGCCGCCAAGGAGGAAGCCTAGAAGAGGGCAAAAGACTTTGAGTCTGCCAATTCCACTCTCCAGACCCGGGTTACAGAGTTAGCGGCCCAAACGAAGGGGCTCGAATTCAAGGTCACTACGGCCGAGCTGGATAGGGATCAGAGCTAAGAGCAAGGACACTGCAAAGAAGGCCCTAGGAGTCGCCAAGAGCTCTTTCCAGAATGCCATTGACCAAATCTGTTGCATGAATCCCAACGTCGAGCTTGCCTTGGATCAGCTTAAGATGAAGTATGTGATTAAGGACAACAAGCTGGTCTAGTATCATGGGAACAAAGTCAACTTTGAAGTCCGCGCTTCGTCGCCTTTGTCATAGACTTTTAGACTTGCTTTTTATTTTGTGTTATTTGTATTTGGTTTGTAGCTTTGTAATGGAAGCCTCGGTATAATCCAGGGTCGCTCCTTAATCACTGTACTTGAGGTCTCGATCGAATCTAATTTTGCTCGTTTAATGCTTACTTTGTCTCTTTGCGCAATTTCTTCATTTTGATATCGGTTTTATGTGTTACCAAGCATCGCTGAATGAAAAATCGTCAAATTTAGAACAAATCAAATGGACCGCCTTCCTTTTGAGACTTTCCTTATGGTAACACCGACTTGGCGCGATTGCTGCATATTTTTCATAAAAAACTTACCTCAAGCGAAGGTTGCTCGGGGAATCCAACCTCCTTTGGTAAAGTTTACCTGGTCTCGGCCGGATCTAACTCGTTCCACAGAGGGCGCGACTACCTTTAAAGTCGCGACTTATTTTCAAGTCGTGAGACTTATGCCTCGGTATTTTGGATATTTCGCAAACGATCATAGTGTCGATCTCACACCGACCTCTTTACCGACAAGCTTATAATATCCCGTCATGGTAGAAGCCAACTTCGAGGTTCGCGTGGACGTCGGCTTAAGTTGTGATGGGTTTCCCCCTCAATTTTTTCGAGAAAAGACAATTAAGGTCATGAAGTCGCCGATCAACGGGAACTTTATTCGTGACATATGAGTTGGGATTTACATGTTCTAACTAAAGTACATCTTTAGTTTCGTAGTGTTCCATGTCCTTGGAATCGTCTCCTTGCTCAGTGTTTCGAGCTTATAGGCGCCACTCCCGGTATTGACAACGACTTGATAAGGGCCCTCCCAATTCGGGGGCAACTTCTCTTGGCATGTGTTCTTTAAGCTGACGTCGGCACGTCACAGCACACACCGATTTCAAAGTCTCGTGGGATGAATTTTCTTTTAAAACGCAACGCCACTTTCCATTTGATCATGATCCTCACAGATGGCTTGCTGGTAGGGACAGAGCCAAGATTTGATGAGTGGGGGGCTAGTTAAAAAAAGTATAAACACAACACTATGCTTAGGATCAAATTTTGCACTGACTAACAACCAAGTTTGTCCACTTGGAAATTGAACCCGGGAGCACCGAGTCGACCCTCGTGTCCCAAGGTAGATTAAGCCACTGGACCAACTATGTTGGTTAAAATAAAAACAATTCTTGATTATTCTTATATTTATCTCTTATCTTTATAAAAAATTCATAATCGAAGAATCACACTGTTGAGAATTCAAGTGTGAGTGGTTAGTCCCACATCGGCTAGGAATGAGCTAAATGAAGAATAGAAAAGAGAGGGGACCCATATACCAAATACCTTAAGGTTTTGGGTGGAGATGTGGTGTCCAGGCCTCTTGGTGGTCCGGTTCATTGGCTAGCTCATTGTTGCTCCCGGTGCTCCCCCAGACTCCCCAACAAGTGGTATCAGGGCCATGTGGGTGACTAGCGATGTGAATCCTGGTTTGGATCAAGGCTAGCGATGTGGGTGACTCACACTTAAGGGGGAGAATGTTGAGAATTCAAGTGTGAGTGGTTGGTCCCACATCGACTAGGAATGAGCTAAATGAATGATAGAAAAGATAGGGGATCCATACACCTAATGCCTTAAGGTTTTGGGTAGAGACGTGGCGTCCAAGTCTCTTGGTGGTCCGATTCATTAGCTCGGTGTTGCTCTCAGTTCTCCCCCACACCATGAAGTGGATCCGGGTTTGGATCAGGCCAGTGATGTGGATGACTCACACTTGTGGGGGAGATTGTTGAGAATTCAGGTGTGAGTGGTTAGTCCCACATCAACTAGGAATGAGCTAAATGAATGATAGAAAAGAGAGGGGACCCATATACTTAAAACCTTAAGGTTTTGGGTGGAGATGTGGTTTCCAGGCCTCTTGGTGGTCTGATTCATTGGCTAGCTCGTGGTTGCTCTGGTTGCTACCCCGGACTCCACAACACACACATCTCACATCTCCATCTTTGAATAGGAATAAGATTGGAATAATATATATATATATATATATATATATATATATATATATAAGTTTGGCTTTACTCTATTTTTCTTGACTGCATATATATATCTCACAAGCCACATATTAATTTACTAGTACTATTCGGTGTATGAAATATTTTATTGCAAGAGTAGGGGCTTGTTGTGCAAAAAAGGTGTGCAAGTGTACACAGTCTTTAACAAGTAATATAGTAGAAAGTAGAGATCGTACCCACAGGGATTGGATTAATTTCTAAAGTTTAAAATCGTAGTTTAACTAGTGAGAAACAAGTAATAAAATAACAAATAAAATAAGAGTATGTGTGAGATAACAGAAAACAAATAAGCTAAGTAAAGATCGAGTGTATTCAAGTGAGAAAGATAGTTGGAATGCTCTTCACTAAGTAAATCACTTTTGATAGCATTATGTTATATATGATGCTCCACCAATGGATGCTGTAGCAACTGATGCTCCTGCAATGGATGCTGTAGAAATTGATGTGTGCTTTTCAGCAACTCACGTAAGAGTTTCATTACAAGTCTTATGTCTAAGCTCTAAATAAGTTCACCCTTGTATATGAAGTACACACAGTATCACCCTATAGACTATGTTATCCTATGTCTAGGTGTTAGCATGGAATGTGAAAGAGTTATCATGCAAGAACTAAAATGCAAACATAAATATATAACATAAAACTAGTTAAAAAAGATCATTACAAAGTTAAAACGTCCCAAGTAGAGAAGTTTAGCTCATGCTAGACATTACTGAGCACATACAAACAGAGATAACCATGTTCATATGTTTGATAATACAAAGGGAAGAAAATAAAGAAAGAATTACACGGTTGAAGTTCCCTTGCAAAAATCCATCTAGTAATGCTCCAGCAATCAAACAGCAACACAAAATGGTGTAGAAGTAGAGAGAGAAGTTGTCAGTTTCTTTCCCTCTTTCATACCTATGAAGTGTAAGTAATTCTAATTCTCTAACTTGGTATATCTTCAAATGAGGAGAAGGAGATGTATTTATAGGCTTCTTGGAGTGGAGTTGTCTTGAGCACCAAGGTTACTTTGAGATGAAGTTAGGTTTTCCTTTTTTAATTTTATCTCAAAAGCTTCCATGTGATCACCCATCATGTAAAAATAAGAGGTCCAATGATGAGAGTACAAGTGTCCCTTAGAAGGGTGACTCTTGTGAGCTATGGAGTCTATGGTAGGCGCCGAACTCTCCCACTTGGCCACTTGCCTTACTTTTGACGCATCATGACGTCATCACCAGGATGCTGGGGCATTCTGTGTTGTGAAAATTACTGGGGCAATTGATGCTGGCAGCGATGCTGGGGCAATGCCTCTGCTTCTATTGCTGGTGCATCTATTGCTGGGGCAATGATTGCTGCAGCAACTGAACAAACACATAAAATACAACATGGGGGACCAAAAGTGCCAAATGATCACAAATCAGTTCCTAACCCTCTTTTACTCTAAACAACACATATTAACTACTTTAACAACAATATTACTCTGAAACTCACATTAATTTAAGTCTAGAACATATAAATAACTCTTTATAAATAAGAGTTAATCTGGGCTTGAGCCATCCCAACTATGGTTGTGCCTTCGTCCCTGATAACTCTCCATTTGTAGAGTAATTTACGCATTTCTATTCTTAATCATTGTGAGTTTGTGTGCCTAAGCTAGGAATTATGTGAATATTTATGTTTAATTAAGGAAAAGGGAATCAAGCACTGAATTAGAATGTATTTTGCACAAATGGTGCCCTTGTGAAATTTCTAATGTTTTCTGTCTAAGTGCTATAGCATCCCTGTGCGCAGCAAAGCTGGGACCCACTTGAAGACAGCACTAGAAAGCAGGTCTGCAGTGAATCCTAACCTGTCCAGTCAGCGCCTCCCTATTGCCACAAACCATGCTGATGCATCTACCCTCCTACCACTTGCACTTCACCACTTGTCTACCATGGGGGGACAACATACCTTTAGTTGGTGAAAAGAAGATCCACTTGCTTCATCCACTTGCAAGATAGGAGGGAAAACTCAACTATAAAAGCAAGTCTAACTTCTGCACTTGATATACATTCTAGAGCACGAAAATTCTCTGGTTTTGAGAGGAAACATACAAGTAACAAAACTGTTCCTTTGCACCCATTGAAAATCCATCCTCAAACCACTTGAAGATTCTGCCTGGTTCATGCTATAGCATTGTCAGCATACCAGCACACGCGTGGAAGTTGAAGGAGTGTATCTTCTGCACATTCTTCTTCTATTTCTTGTCTTGGTGATATGAACACCTCTGTTTGTAAGTTGTTGACATTATTTATCACGTGTTAATGACATAGTATTTTGATGTATGCATTTTAATCTTTGTGTTTAAATATTTCCAAACTTGTTTTGGTACTGGCCAACTAAAATAGGTAGATTCATGAATTCAGAAATGGTTTATGAAAAGATCTCAAAGATTAATGTGAGTGAGTGGTTGTTCTAAAGACATTTAGAACAATCCTTGCCCAAACCTAGACATAGGAGGGCTTAGTTCATAGAGTGAACACTATGGGTTCTTTAATATACAAAGGTGAACTTACTTGAAGCCTAGACATAGGATCTTGTCACGAAACCTTGGTGAAAGTGACCGAAAGGCACGCAACTTATGCTATAGCACTCAATGCTATAGCATCAGATGCTATAGCATTAACACAGAAGAGAAATTTACTAAGCAAAGCAGTCCAACTAATCCTTTACCATATAGTTTCCATATTTATTTCTTAAGCAATTTATCTCCTTATTTTACTATTCTCAATATTGTGACTTACTTTACACACTAATTCCCTGAGATATTTCAACTATAAATTAAGACCAATCCCTGTGGGTTCGACCTTTCTTTCTACTATATTACTTGTGTGACTACGTATACTTGCGTATATAAAATCCACACCAGTCCCTGCCTTCTGGTTTTTCTCTGAAGTCTTTGGATGAGAAGTTCTCCAAGTCAACTCACTGAATTCAATTGGAATTATCGCCTCAGTACCGTAAGTAAGTCAAAAATGGGTTTCTCCCGTCGAATAATATGGAGTAGTCTGGTACGCCCACAACACATGTGGTAGCTCGTCAGCCCAGTTTCCTTTTGTGTCGTCTAGAAGGCGTTTCAAACCTAAGAGGATAACCCGGTTTGCAGCCTCGACTTGTCCGTTGGTTTGGAGATGTTTTACCGACATGAACCTGCGCTTATTGGATAAATTGGCCATGAGTATGCAGAAATTATTGTCGGTAAACAGCGTGCCGTTGTCGGTCACTACTACTGTTGGGATCCCAAATCGGCCCATGATATTTTTCTTGAAGAAATTTATGTAAATCTTCGTAGTCATCTAGGCCAAAGGCTCGACGTCGACACAACGACCAGGTACTCGACTTGACCCGGCGTTGTTCGGAAGGGACCGAGGAGGTCAATTCTCCACCCTGAAAAGGGCCAAGGGGTTGCCAACTGTAACACCCCTTTCTACCCGTCACTTTGTTTATAAAAATCAGAGTTTAAAAATTTCGTTCATAGGGAATGTTACACATACTTCAATAAAACGTCGCTTATCAATTTTAAAAGTAGTTCAACTCAGTAATCATGCGTTCACGTAGCACGTCACAAATAAAGAATCTCAAGCCTCAATTTAACGTCGCTTATAAAACTCAACATAACAAAACCAACTACGCAGCGGAAAATAATAAAACATAACAGAAGAGTCCACATGGACATAACAACCAGAAAAATCATTAATAAAATGTCGAGTTCGTTTCCCCCCCCCTGAGTGCTACGTATCAGAGCATGACGACTCGACTCAAGGAGTGAAGCTAAGGCATTCACTGGGAATCACCTGCACGTTACCAACACGGGGGTAACATTCAAACAGGAAAGGGTGAGCATCATTTCAATCCATATAATAGAAAATATGATAAGTACTAATCATAGGCTACGCACTAGAACAATCAGCATCCAAAACACTAAATATCCACATCACAGTCATCATTCACATCACTTACAATAACTCATCTCATGTCATGTAGGCTTATGAAATGCAACCCACTCGCGGGCATATGCATGAGGTACCTTTTCATAAAACGTCGCTTAGCCCTTAAGGCCTCATCGTCACTTAGCCACTCAGGCCCCAAAAACGTCACTGGGTTTATGCATATGGGCATGAGACACTATGACATGCACCACTCACAACACACAAACACACAATTACTCAAATCATAGTCAACTATGTGACCCGTCACTTACCGGTTTTGCTCGCAAGAGCACAGCACCTGTCAAATTCACAATCAGCACACAACGTCACTGGCCATTTAGACCTTAACATCACTTAGCCCTTCGGGCCTCGAACATCACTGGGTTTTCATCGTCACTTACACACAAATATCAATCAACTCAAACAATAGCCACTAAGGGCAAAAACGTCATTTGACTAACCACCAAGGGCATCCTCGTCATTTACAAATCATTATCTACAACTTTGGCCACTAGGGGCAAAACAGTCATTTGACTAGCCACCAAGGGCATCCTCGTCATTTACAAATCATTATCTACAACTTTGGCCACTAGGGGCAAAACAGTCATTTGACTAGCCACCAAGGGCATCCTCGTCAAAAATCATCGTTTTGACACTACCACGTTAAAACTGTTGTTTATACACCAAAAGGATTTTTAAAGAGCTTCATATAATTTTTCAATGTCACAGGGACGATCACTGATAACTCATATTTATATGAGTTATTTATGCTTAGTCAAAGTTAAATCATGCAAGTTCTCTGGCAATAGCAGGTTGTTTCTAGTAAAGTTTCTGTTAGTTTATTGCTTTTAGTTAGAAAGGGGCTAAATTACAAGTTCTAGGCATTTTGGTGCCAATTGGCGCCTTTGTGAGCGTTTTGATGCTTCTTGTGTTTGTGCAGTAATCCAAACGTGGCAGCGTCTCTCATCACGTCTGAAGAAGGACAGCAGAGCAAGAAAATAATATATATCATTTTGGCGCGCATGTAATGATGACCAGAGATCTGGAAATGAAGAAGATCTTCTCTTTCTTCAGCACTGACGCGGCTGACGCACTGTAGCAGTGCGGTGTCACTTCAGGGCAGAGTCAACTCGCAAGCAAGCTTGGAAGGTGGGGGAATGACATCAGCAACATGTGACCCTCTTTTGACCATGGCTATTCTCTCTCTACAAAAAGGCAAGGGTGCACCATGCGGAAGGGACACGACTCCATTCATCATCCACCTTCCCCCATTTTTCAGAGATAGTTTTTCTGAGAGAAGTTCTGGACACAGACTTCTTCATTTTTAATTCTCTCAAGGCCCCAATTTCCATATCCATCCGCAGCCATTACTGTAAAGCTCGGACGTTGTAACGTCTTTACAGCGTGCATGAAGGAAGGCCACTTAGGCGTATCTTTTGCGTTTAGTCTCCTTTTCTCTATGTACGGTATTTGGATTTTAACTCCTCTTATTTCTGTAAGGATGCTCAGCATGAGCTAAACATTTGTAGTTGGGTTGTTGTTTTGCATGTAATGAATCTTTAGTCTAATGCTACGAAGTATTGATGTTTATGCGCTTTAAATCTTTGCATGTTAATATTTCCAAACTTGTTTTGAACTGATCACTTAAAATAAGTAGATTCATAGGTACAGACATGGTCTATGAAAAGAACTCAAAGATTTATGTGAATGAAAAGGTGCACTAAAGACATTTAGGCATTTTTATCTAAGTCTAGACATAGAACAGATAATAGTTCATAGGACATTGCTGTGGGTACTTAAAATACAGGAGTAGGCCTACTTAGAACCTAGACATAGGAATTCTAGTACTTGAAGCTCTGACGTTTTGTGACTGAAAAGCACAGCTCTTTTGCAACAGCGTTCAAACGTTATAACGTCTATACAACATAGCATTTGTACGTGTTAACGTGTAAACGTTATAACGTCTGACTAGAGGAGATTTACTTGCATGCAGCAATCCAACTCATACTCTTCCATATTCACACCCACTTCTCATTTACTTGCTTTATTTATGCTCTTAGTCTTAATATCAACTTTTAGTGTCGATTTGTTACTTGTTTCACTTGTGTTTTAAAGACTTGAACTCTGAAAGTTAATCAATCCTCGTGGGAACGATCTCTTACTTTTTATCCACTTTATTACTTGTACGACGTGTATACTTGCACTGACATTGCGACTATAACACACACGAGCGCGAACAAGTTTTTGGCGCCGTTGCCGGGGACTGTATTTAACTTTTATTGTTCAACAAGAATTAAAACACTAGGTGAAAGAATTCTGCTGTGTTGTTTGTTGTTTTTGTGAGTGAACAGGTAAACGTTACAGCGTATGCTTAGTTCCAGTTCAAGCTCTAGTTCAACAGAACCAGGGAGTGGATCTGAACCTGAATTCTACCCAGAACCTGAAAGAACCTTCAGGCGACTAAGGAGACAACAAAGGCTAAGAAGGCAGCAACAACAACAGCAATTTCAGCCACCAATCATGTCTGAACATGGTACTGGTGGTAGAAGCTCTAGAGGTGGACGTACTCCAAGAGGAGGAAGGCACTCTGATGCTGGAGGACGTGGTCGTGGACCACAAACTCATACAGAAACCTATGTTGATGATGAACACTGGCAGAGACAGCAACTCATCAATGCAGGGCCACAAGACATGGTCAATGACAGGGACAGGCCTATGCGTGATTATGCCGTGCTCAATCCTGCACATTTACAAACAGGCATTGCAAGACCACCTATTCATACTGGTCACTTTGAATTCAAGCCAATGATGTTCCAAATGTTGCAGACTGCAGGGCAATTTGGGGGTTTCCCTCAAGAAGATCCTTATGCACATCTAAGGCAATTTTTGGATGTGTGTAGCAACTTTGTCATCCCTGGAGTCTCAGAAGATGCCTTCCAACTGAAGCTATTTCCATATTCTCTTAAGGACAAGGCCAAGAATTGGTTGAACTCCTTAGAGCCAAATTCAATTCATACTTGGGATGAGCTAGCTGAGAAATTTCTTGGAAAATACTTCCCTCCCAACAAAAATGCCAAGTTAAGAAATGACATCACTTCCTTCAAACAAAGAGAAGGGGAATCATTATTTGAGGCTTGGGAAAGATGGAAGGAATTACTAAGAATGTGCCCACACCATGGCATTCCCGTAGTTATTCAAATGGAGACTTTTTATAATGGTCTAGATCAACCTACCAGGCTTATACTTGATGCTTCATCAGGCGGTGTCATATTAAACATGTCTTTCTCTGAGGCATGCAGACTTATTGAAGACATAGCCACTCACAATGCCCATTGGCCTTCTGATAGATTCACTCCTGGAAAGAAGGCTGGTGTCCATGAGATAAGTGAAGTAACTGCCCTTTCTGCTCAGGTTGCTTCTCTGACCAACATGATTAAGAACTTGAGCACTCCAAACGTGGCCACGTCTGAAACACAGACTGCTGCAGCTATTGAGCCAACACCATCTGGGGGAGTAGTGTGTGTATATTGTGAAGGAGGGCATGTCTACGAAGAGTGTCCCCATAACCCCCAGTCTGTAAACTTTGTATCACATAACAAAGGTAACAGTCCCTTCTCCAACTTATACAATTCAAATTGGAGAAATCACCCAAATTTTAGTTGGAAGAACAACAATTCTTTGAATGCTAGCAATGCTGCTCCTGCAATACCCCCAGGATTTCCCCCTCAACAACAAAAGCAGTATACGCAGAATAACAACAACAGCAATTTGGAAGCCTTGATGAAAACTTTCATAAGTGATTGTAGGGCAACCTTACAGACCCATGAGTCTTCAATCAAAACTTTGGAGAACCAAATTGGACAGATAGCCTCAGCTCTTACTCAAAGACAGAATGGATCTCTTCCATCCACAACTGAAACACCATCTTCATCAAAGTCAAATGGTAAAGATGTGGTGAATGCACAGGTAAATGCTATCTCATTAAGAAGTGGCACTGAGTATCCAGAACCATCTATGCCTAAGGAATCTGAGGTGCCAGACAAGGAAAAAGAGAAAAACAAAGGTGGAGAAAAAGAGAAGAATATTCCAGACATTGTGATGTCTAAGCCAGACGTTACAACGTCTAGTTCTGAACCAGGAATCAAGACTGTTCCTAAGCTTGTACCTGAATATCCTCCTCCACCCTACCCTCAAAGACTCAAGAAAGCTCATGAAGACAAGCAATTCAGCAGGTTCATGGAGATGCTAAAACAGCTGCACATAAACCTTCCCTTGGTTGAAGCTCTACAACAGATGCCAAACTATGCCAAGTTCCTAAAGGATATCATCACCAAAAGAAGAAGGCTAGGGGAGTTTGAAACTATTGCTTTAACTGAAGAATGTAGCTTAATCATGCAGAATAAACTCCCTAGAAAACTGAAAGATCCTGGCAGTTTTACTATACCATGCTCCATTGGAGATTTTTACCTTGGCAAAGCTTTATGTGACTTGGGGGCAAGTATTAACTTGATGCCCAAGTCCATTTATGAAAAACTTGGTATAGGAACTGCCAGACCTACTTCTTTAAGTCTTACATTAGCTGATAAAAGTAGAGTTTATCCTGAGGGCATATTAGAAGATGTTTTGATTAAAGTTGACAAATTCGTTTTTCCAGTGGACTTTGTTATTTTGGATTTTGATGCAGATAAGGAAGTTCCTATCATCTTGGGGCGACCATTTCTAGCCACTGGAAGGACACTCATTGATGTGCAGAAAGGAGAATTAATCATGAGGGTCAATGACCAAGAAGTCAAATTCAACGTCCTCAACGCACTCAAGTATCCAGAACCTAACACAGATGAATGTTCCTTTGTGGTTGCCCTTGACCATGTGGTTCAAAAGCAATTCAATAAAGATAATGACCACTTGGAAAATATTCTGGGCAATGATGAGATTCAAGAATTGTTATCAGAAGAAGCTGATCAGTCAAACGTTACAACGTCAACCACAGACGTTGTCACGTCTGATTCCCATGTACCCAGGGCGTGGACAAAGAAGTATGAATCTTTGGGGAAAGAAGACTCCAATCTCAAGAAGATAGTACCATCCATTGAAAAACCACCCACTCTGGAATTGAAAGTGTTGCCTGATCACCTGAAGTATGCCTTTTTAGGGGAAAATGATTCTTTACCAGTGATCATTTCTTCTAACCTCTCACAAGAGCAGGAAAGTGATCTCATTAGCACCTTGAAAAGGCACAAGAAAGCCATTGGTTGGCAAATGGCAGATATCAAAGGTATCAGTCCCACAATCTGTATGCACAGAATTGTCTTGGAAGAGAATGCAAAGAACAGCATTGAAGGACAAAGGCGATTGAACCCGATAATGAAGGAGGTGGTCAAGAAGGAAATCATCAAATGGTTAGATGCAGGAATCATTTATCCAATTAGTGATAGCTCATGGGTGAGCCCAGTTCAATGTGTGCCAAAGAAGGGTGGAGTTACTGTGGTAACCAATGAAAAAAATGAATTAATTCCAACAAGAACAGTGACTGGATGGAGGATATCTATGGACTACAGGAAGCTGAACAAAGCAACCAAGAAGGACCATTTTCCTCTGCCATTTATTGACCAGATGTTGGATAGACTTGCAGGCAAAGAATTCTATTGTTTCCTTGATGGTTACTCAGGATATAACCAGATAGCTATTGTGCCTGAGGACCAAGAGAAGACCACATTCACTTGTCCTTATGGTACCTTTGCCTTCAGAAGGATGCCATTTGGATTGTGTAATGCGCCTGCAACATTTCAGAGGTGTATGATGGCTTTATTCTCAGATTTTATTGAAAAATCCATGGAAGTTTTCATGGATGACTTTTCAGTCTATGGAGACTCATACAAGGCATGCTTGGATAACTTAGAAGGAGTCTTAATAAGGTGTGAAGAAACCAACTTAGTACTCAACTGGGAGAAATGCCACTTCATGGTTCAAGAGGGAATTGTTTTGGGGCATAAAATTTCAAAGAAAGGGTTGGAGGTGGATAAAGCGAAAATTGATGTTATTGACAAATTACCTCCACCTACAACTGTCAAAGGTATTAGAAGTTTCTTAGGGCATGCTGGTTTTTACAGAAGGTTTATCAAGGATTTCTCAAAAATTTCCAAACCTTTGTGTCTGCTGCTGCAACGTGATAACGTCTTCAACTTTGATGAGCATTGTCATGAAGCCTTCCAGAAATTGAAGAATGCCCTTGTAACAGCTCCTGTGATAGTCACTCCTGACTGGTCCAAACCATTTGAATTAATGTGTGATGCGAGTGACTACGCTGTGGGGGCCGTATTGGGTCAAAGGTATGGCAAAATTTTTCACTCTATATACTATGCTAGTAAAACCTTAGATGATGCCCAATTAAATTATACTGTAACTGAGAAAGAGTTACTGGCTGTTGTATTTGCTTTTGACAAATTTAGATCATACTTGGTGGGTGCAAAAGTTATTGTTTTTACTGATCACTCAGCCATCAAGTATTTGATTTCAAAAAAAGATGCAAAGCCACGACTCATTAGATGGGTTCTCCTCCTCCAAGAATTTGACTTGGAAATTCATGATAAAAAGGGGGTGGAGAACCAAGTTGCTGATCATCTTTCTAGGCTTGAGAATGTTGATGCAGGTACAGGTGCAGAAGAAATAAAAGAAAATTTCCCTGATGAAAAACTGCTGACAGTAGCCACAGTAGCTGAAGACGTTACCACGTCTATGACTATTTCTTCAAACGTTATAACGTCTGATACTACTGCTCCCTGGTATGCTGATATAGTTAACTTCCTAGTCAGCAAGATTGTGCCTGTGGATTTCAACCATCAGCAAAGAAAAAAAATTCTTCCACACCGTGAAGCACTATTTTTGGGATGAGCCCTATCTATATAAGATGTGTCAAGATCAGTTGCTTAGGAGATGCCTGGCTGAAGAGGAACAACTCCATGTATTACAACAATGTCATGCATCACCTTATGGAGGACATTTTGGAGGAACCAGAACTGCAGCAAAGGTGTTACAGTCAGGATACTATTGGCCAACACTCTTCAAAGATGCTCATGAATTAGTAAAAAGCTGTGATAAATGCCAAAGAGCTGGAAACATCTCCAACAAGCAAGAAATGCCATTGACAAATATTCTTGAAGTGGAACTGTTTGATGTTTGGGGAATGGACTTCATGGGGCCATTTCCTATGTCTCATGGAAATTTATACATTTTGGTAGCTGTGGATTATGTGTCAAAATGGGTGGAAGCCATTGCATTACCCAATAATGAGGCCAAATCAGTCAGCAAATTCCTGAAGCAAAACATCTTCACAAGATTTGGTACTCCAAGAGCTATAATCAGTGATGAAGGCTCTCACTTTTGTAACAAGCTGATTGAGAACCTATTGGCTAAGTACGGAGTGAAGCACAAGATTGCTACAGCTTATCACCCACAAACAAGTGGTCAAGCAGAAATTTCCAACAGAGAAATTAAAAGGATACTTGAGAAGATGGTTGGTCCAAACAGGAAGGATTGGTCCCTGCACCTTGATGATGCATTGTGGGCGTACAGAACAGCATTTAAGACACCACTGGGCATGTCACCGTACAAGTTAGTCTTCGGAAAAGCTTGTCACCTGCCCATTGAGCTCCAACACAAAGCTCACTGGGCACTGAAGCAACTGAACCTAGATCATTCAAAGGCTGGAGAAGCAAGGCTCCTTCAACTAAATGAGCTAGATGAATTCAGGCACACTGCCTATGAGAATTCAAAAATGTATAAAGAGAAAACCAAGAAGTGGCACGATCAGAGAATTCAAAGAAGGGAGCTAGTAGAGGGACAATCAGTTTTGTTGTTTAATTCAAGATTAAAGTTGTTCCCTGGGAAGTTAAAATCAAGATGGTCAGGACCTTTCAAGATAGTAAAAGTCTACAGTCATGGTGCTGTGGACCTGTTTGATGAGAAAACTAATTCCATTTTTAAGGTCAATGGCCAAAGAGTGAAGCATTACCATGGAGAACATGTGGTTAGGGACAAGACCACAGTGACTCTCAACAACCTCTGAATTCAAAAAAGGGGATAGTCTGGCTGAAGACTCTTAAAGCAAGCGCTCTTGGGAGGCAACCCAATGGTTTTAACTAACCAGCAATTTTGTGTCTTTAAATTTTTGTGCAGGAATGGGAGCTGAAGTAGTAAAAACGTTATAACGTCTCTGCGTGTCTAGGATGTTGTCACGTTCGCTGCCTGGGTAAAGTTTTAAATGAAAAAGAAAAGAAAATGAGTCAAGCAGTTTTCAAATGAAACAATTTTTAATGATTTTTTTTTTTTTTGAGACGTGACTGCCAAAGTGACCATGACGTCACTTCCAACGGTTACCCCTTTTTCCCAAACCCACGCCACCACCTACTTCCCAACTTCCCATAAAACCTCCCCAATAGACACACACCAGTTACAATCATCAAAACCACCTTCATACACTTTCAGAAACCGCAATCTTATACCTTCTCCCAAACCCCAAATCGAAAATCTCAATCTCAAATCCCCCACTCTCCAGAAAACTCATACAATCACCATGACTAAAACAAAGCAAGCTGCAGTAAAATCATCTGGTAAAGGAAAGAACGTCAACCCAAGTTCTTCTTCTGTTCCAAACCCAGAAATCCCCATTCCTTCAAAGAAGAAAGCCTTGCTGCCAGAAAGGGGTTTTAGCTTGGAAAACCCAAATCCTGACTTTATCGCAACAGTGGCAGCATTGGGATGGCAGAAATTTGTAGTTCACAGAAAGGAATACATTGCAACTCTGGTGCATGACTTTTATAAAGGAATCGTTGAAAGAACCGATGGAGAACTTTCAAGCACCTCCATCGTACGAGGTGAGGAAGTCAAATTTGGTGTAAGAGTCATAAATGACTACTTTGGGCTAGGTTACTATGGCAAGGCAGTTGAGGTGAAGCAAAAGACTTACGGAGTGGCAGAGATGACTGAAATCAAAGAAAGGATATGTGTTGAAGGAGCTGTTTGGGAGCGAAGAGGCGACCATGGGAATGAATTCAAAATTTTGAAGAGATACCTTTGTGATGAGGCCAGTGCTTGGTTTCATTTCATCAGGCATTGCTTGATACCCACTTCCCACACTCTCTGGGTTGATAAAGAGAGGCTGATTGCTATTGATGCCATTATGTCAAGAGATAAGATTGAAGTGGGTAAGCTCATCAACAGAGAGATTAACAAATGGCAGAACAGGAAGGACACCTATACTTCCCTTGTTTAATCACCGATCTATGCATGGAGGCTGGAGTGGAGATTGAAGCATCTGAGCTAAGAGAGGAACCCCAGGGGGCATTCTCTACAAAGTTCAAAGCTAGGCAGAGAGCTGCAGATGCTACCACGTCAGTTGATGCGCAGACGTTACAACGTCTGGTAGACCAGCAAAACAGCCTAGCCAAGTTTGTCAAGGAGCAATTTGAGTGGCAAAAGAAGGTGAATGCACATACAACAAAAGGCAAGATGGTGATTGAAGAACCAGTACTTCCAGATTGGATGCAAGAGGAAGATGAAGACAACATACTCCTATCAGCAATGAACCCCAAGAAAGTGAAGAAGGAAAAAGTCAAGAAAACAAGAAAACCAGCCACAAAAAGAAAGAGCCCAGCAAAGAAGGAGCAGAAGAAAGTAAGTAGTGAGGAAGAAGAACTTAAATCAGCTGATATGGATAGCATCAGTGAGAGTGATGCAGAGGAATCAAAGAAGGTGAGTAGGGAAATCCTAAGTGATGATGAGGAAGAAACACATTCAGAAGAGAAAGGAAGTTCCAGTGACAAGACTGATATTGAGGCTGACTCTCCACCAGCCCAAACACTCAAAGAACCAGCCCAACCCACACCTCCATCACCAAAAGACAAACAACCCCAAACACTCAAAGATCAACCCATTTCAAAGCCAACTCCCACTCAACCTGAACCAACTAAAGAACCATCACAACCATCCATTCCAGAAGTAACCAGTGCAGATGTGACTACGTCTGAACCAACTGTTGTTGAAACCAACCCAGACCCACAACTCATTCCCCCACCCAAAAGGCAAAGATTCAAGACTGTACCCACCCAGAGTCCATTTGGGAAGAAGAAAAGGCGTGAAGTAGCCGCTGCAAGTGAAAAAGCAAGACATGGTGAAGAAGAAGAGCAACTAGTTGATCCTCCTGCACCCAAAAGGCAAAAGTTGCAGGTAAAAAAGAGATCTGAAGCTGCTAAAGACAAGCCAGCAACAGCCACCAGCGCAGCATTTGTTGGTGCAAGTGGTTCAGAGAATGCTCCTGCTGTTGCTGCTGATGAGGAAGCTGCAGACGTTACAACGTCTCATGAGCCAGAGGTTGAAAAAGCCCAGGGGGAACCCAAAGAGCAGCAGCAGATTCATCCTGCAGAGCTGGAAAAGCAGAAAGCATGGGAGGAAGCAAAGAAAAGAGTTGCTGAGAGCAGTGTAAAGAGGCCCCAGGAAACTGAAGTCTCAGTTGATGTTGGTGACGGTGAAGGAGAAAAGAAGAAGAAAGAAAAGAAAAAGAAGGCTGTGCAAGCAAGCATCCCAGCCAGACAAAGTGGAAGGCTCAGGGCCGGTGCTCTGAACAAGTAAGTAGCCCTCTTTTAGCAGTAGAATAGTTTTAGTTTCCAATTTCAGTACAAATAAATAGCTGTCTAGACGTTACAACGTCTTGAGAGTTAGTAGTTGTTTTGTTTCTGTTTTGTGTAAATGTTCCTCTCTCATTTTTCAAAATCAGTGAGCAGTGGGGACACTGCTCATCTTTTTGTTCGGGGGGGGGAGGATCATTTTTATGTTTCCTGTCTGCATGAAATCAAATGCAAAATCAGTTTACTTTCCTACTCTATTAATCATCAAAAATGTTTCTCTTTGGGCTAAATCTAGTAATGACTATGTGTGAATTTGTGTGAGTAGCTGATGCATGCTTAGATGAATAGAATTGATTACTGCTTCCACACAAACTCTGTTTTGAGGAAAACCTAGTTAGCTAGGGACTATGTGATGCAAAAAGCTAGTTTTGGTTGACTATGGTGATGGTAAAACTTGATTAAAAACTTAAAGTAGCAGTAGAAACAAAGTTTGGGGGTATATCAGGATGTACTAAGGCTGGGTGCAAAGACTGTAGGATGATTAGTGCATGTGTAGTGTGAGTGCAGCGTTATAACGTCTACCCGTAACGTTATAACGTATGCCGTGTGTGTTTGTGTGTTGTGTTCTGTGTCATCAAGCGTTGTAGCGTCTCTCATATACACGTTATAACGTCTACTCCAAAAAGACCAAAAAAAAAGTGTGTGTTGTTTCAAATAAGTGGAAAAATCCACATGCCCTCTGTGTTTGCTGCAATTTCCCGAAACAAATGCTGAGTACCCCAAATATCTCAATCCAAAAGTGTCAAATCCAAAAGATCAAAAAGGAGAAAATCACAAAAGCTCCAAACCAAAAGTGAAGAAAAAGAGAAAAGTTGCTCAGTAATGAGGGATTGCAGCTGTGTGTGTTTTGCGTTGTGTGAGTTAGAGAAGTAGTTTGCACAAATCTAGTCCTAGCACCCAAGATAAGACCCTTTGTCCTACTTCAAATAACCCTCATGTCTTATGTGAAAATGTTAGCCTACTCTTTGTTTTGAAAGATGTTATACTCTCACCATTTGGAAACCACTCTTTCGAAGGCTAGGGTAGTTCTGAACCTAGCTAGGAAAAGAATTGATACAGAGATCACACACTCACTTTGAGCAGTAATAAATCTAGAATGTAATTGTGCATTGGTGCGTGAGTGTGTAGTGTAAATCTGAAGGAATTAGCCCCTTGAAGAAAATTTTTAATCAAAAATAGATGAGTAGGGTGTAAACTATTGGTGTATTTAGTTTCTTGCATCTTTTCATATGTTGTATTTCAATTGCTTGGGGACAAGCAATGGTTTAAGTTTGGGGGTGTGATAACTCATATTTATATGAGTTATTTATGCTTAGTCAAAGTTAAATCATGCAAGTTCTCTGGCAATAGCAGGTTGTTTCTAGTAAAGTTTCTGTTAGTTTATTGCTTTTAGTTAGAAAGGGGCTAAATTACAAGTTCTAGGCATTTTGGTGCCAATTGGCGCCTTTGTGAGCGTTTTGATGCTTCTTGTGTTTGTGCAGTAATCCAAACGTGGCAGCGTCTCTCATCACGTCTGAAGAAGGACAGCAGAGCAAGAAAATAATATATATCATTTTGGCGCGCATGTAATGATGACCAGAGATCTGGAAATGAAGAAGATCTTCTCTTTCTTCAGCACTGACGCGGCTGACGCACTGTAGCAGTGCGGTGTCACTTCAGGGCAGAGTCAACTCGCAAGCAAGCTTGGAAGGTGGGGGAATGACATCAGCAACATGTGACCCTCTTTTGACCATGGCTATTCTCTCTCTACAAAAAGGCAAGGGTGCACCATGCGGAAGGGACACGACTCCATTCATCATCCACCTTCCCCCATTTTTCAGAGATAGTTTTTCTGAGAGAAGTTCTGGACACAGACTTCTTCATTTTTAATTCTCTCAAGGCCCCAATTTCCATATCCATCCGCAGCCATTACTGTAAAGCTCAGACGTTGTAACGTCTTTACAGCGTGCATGAAGGAAGGCCACTTAGGCGTATCTTTTGCGTTTAGTCTCCTTTTCTCTATGTACGGTATTTGGATTTTAACTCCTCTTATTTCTGTAAGGATGCTCAGCATGAGCTAAACATTTGTAGTTGGGTTGTTGTTTTGCATGTAATGAATCTTTAGTCTAATGCTACGAAGTATTGATGTTTATGCGCTTTAAATCTTTGCATGTTAATATTTCCAAACTTGTTTTGAACTGATCACTTAAAATAAGTAGATTCATAGGTACAGACATGGTCTATGAAAAGAACTCAAAGATTTATGTGAATGAAAAGGTGCACTAAAGACATTTAGGCATTTTTATCTAAGTCTAGACATAGAACAGATAATAGTTCATAGGACATTGCTGTGGGTACTTAAAATACAGGAGTAGGCCTACTTAGAACCTAGACATAGGAATTCTAGTACTTGAAGCTCTGACGTTTTGTGACTGAAAAGCACAGCTCTTTTGCAACAGCGTTCAAACGTTATAACGTCTATACAACATAGCATTTGTACGTGTTAACGTGTAAACGTTATAACGTCTGACTAGAGGAGATTTACTTGCATGCAGCAATCCAACTCATACTCTTCCATATTCACACCCACTTCTCATTTACTTGCTTTATTTATGCTCTTAGTCTTAATATCAACTTTTAGTGTCGATTTGTTACTTGTTTCACTTGTGTTTTAAAGACTTGAACTCTGAAAGTTAATCAATCCTCGTGGGAACGATCTCTTACTTTTTATCCACTTTATTACTTGTACGACGTGTATACTTGCACTGACATTGCGACTATAACACACACGAGCGCGAACAATCACCGGGGAAAGCCACTTGGGCGCCCACAAACAATCAGAAAATAACAATTTTTCATTTTAAAAAAATTGGACCCACAGATAGACAACGTAAAAAGCTTCACGACACTTTTCGAATCGTTCAAAACGGACGTCTGAGTCAAAAGTTATGTTAAAAATAAGTTTGGGAAAAATCAAGCAACAGTCTGAAATTGGCGCCTTAGGCGCCCAGGCAACCAGGCAACACGCGCACTGGCGCCCAGCGCCCAGGCGCACAACACAACACGCCACAGGCGCCCAGCGCCCAGGCGCGCACAGACACACGCAACACAGCACGCCACAGGCGCCCAGCGCCCAGGCGCGCACACACGCGCAACACAACAAGCCACAGGCGCCCAGCACAGGCGCTTGGCGCCCAGAAAACAGCAGCAACAATCCAGAATTTTTTCCAACAACCTTTCAACACTAAAAATTGATTCCCAACAATTTTAAAGTGTAAAAACTCAAATTTTTCCAGCAACCAAAAATCATCAATTTTCCAGCAACTTTCCAAAACACCTAAAACTGATTTTTTTTAGCAATTTAACTCATCAAAATCTTATATTTTTCAACACTCAAACTCACACTTAGTTTAATCAATTAACAAAAATTCCTTTGAGCACTATCATCACATCACCTTGGCGCCCTAGGCGCCTATGCACACCCTCACCTAATTTTACGAAAACTCCAACACTCCCACATACCAAAATTCGCAAATCAAGAACACATCAAGAACTCAACATATATATATATATATATATATATATATATATATATATATATATATATATATATACATATTCCAACAATTCGCATATCACAAAAATCAACATCAATAACCTATCAAGAACACATAAATAATTCATGGCATGCATCAATTCGCATATATATATATATATATATATACATATGTAAAGATCAACATCAACAACCTATCAAGAACACCTCAAATTCGCATATATATATATATATATATATATATATATATATATATATATATATATATATATATATATGTAAAGATCAACATCAACAACCTATAAGGAACACATCAATTCGCATATATATATATATATAAAGATCAATATCAACAACCTATCAAGAAGACATCAATAATTCTAGTCTAACCCTAGATCTAGGACCCATCATGTGATCTATTAGATAGAGTGATAGAGCTCCCCTAACCTTTTCAAGAAGAAGTATTCGATGCCTAGGATGCAGTCACCTACAGAGCCACAGCAACAACGGTGATCTTCCCTCTTCTTGATCTTCGAGATCCCTCTTCTCCTTCTCCTCTTGTGTTCGACTTTCTCTTCTCTTTCTCACGCTCCTCTCTTTCTCTCTTGCTTTTTCTTTCAATTTCGCAACAATAGCCAAAAACCCTAACCCCCTAATCACTAGTCCACTTCGCATACTTGTGGATCATGGGCTTGGGCCTTCCACTCAAGCCCAAGTCATGCAAGTGGCGCCTCCACTCCCTCCTAATACCACCAAAATAAATAAAATTTTAATTAATTAAATTATATCAAATAAATTAATTTAAATCCCCAAATACTTAATTAAATAAATTAATTAAATATTTTAGGGTGTTACAACTCTCCCCCACTTAGAATATTTCGTCCTCGAAATTTTTACCTGATCAAACAACTCTGGGTAGGATTCTCGCATCTTACTCTCTAGCTCCCAAGTCATACTCTCGCCGGCAGCTCCTAGCCAGACCACTTTCACTAATGCAATCTCTTTGCCTCTAAGCGCTTTCACTTCACGATCCTCAATCCGTACGGGCATCGTCTCCACAGTGAGATTATCCCGCACCTCTACATCGTCCATATGGATCACATGAGATGGATCCGAAACATACTTCCGAAGTTGCGACACATGAAACACGTCGTGCAAATTCGAAAGATTTGGCGGTAAAGCCACTCTATAAGCCACATTTCCGATTCTTTCAGAAATCTGATAAGGACCAACAAATCGAGGAGTGAGCTTCTTCGACTTCAACGCTCGACCAACACCGGTAATAGGAGAAACCCTCAGGAACACATGCTCACCCTCCTGAAATTCTAAATCCTTCCTCCGCTTGTCATGATAACTCTTCTGACGACTCTGCGAAGCCTTCATCTTTTCACGGATCATCTTGATCTTCTCTGTAGTCTCCCGGACAATCTCCGGTCCCAACACTACACTCTCTCCCGACTCATACCAACACAATGGCGTTCTACACCTTCGACCATATAATGCTTCAAACGGTGCCATCCCGATACTGGAATGGTGACTGTTGTTATAGGTAAACTCAATCAACGCAAGGTAGGAATCCCATGAACCCCGCTGTTCCAATACACAAGCCCTCAACAAATCCTCTAACGACTGAATTGTTCTTTCCGACTGACCATCCGTCTGAGGGTGATACGCCGAACTCATTTTCAACTTTGAACCCAATTCCTTTTGCAAACTCTTCCAAAACTCAGAAGTGAACCTCGGATCCCTATCTGACACAATACTCTTCGGAACACCGTGCAGCTTCACGATTTCTTTGACATAGACCTCTGCTAACCTCGACACCGGATAAGTGATATTAATAGGAATAAAGTGAGCGGACTTCGTTAACCTATCAATGATCACCCAAATAGCGTCATGACCCTTAACTGTATTCGGTAATCCCGTCACAAAATCCATCGCTATGCTATCCCATTTCCACTCTGGAACTTCCAACGGTTGCATTAACCCTGCAGGCTTTTGATGCTCAACCTTAGATTTCTGGCAGGTCAAACAGGCATACACAAACTGTGCCACATCTCTCTTCATACCATACCACCAAAACATCTTTTTCAGATCTTGATACATCTTCGTCGCTCCAGGATGGATACTCAACTTGCTACGGTGACCCTCCTCTAAAATTGCCTTTCTCATCTCTTCATCGTTCGGAACACAGATCCTACCCCGGAACCTCAACACACCACTGGAATCTAATTTGAAATCTTCATCTTCAGACTGACCGACCCCATTAATTAAATCCACTAACTTGACATCTGTCTTCTGAGCTTCCCTGATGCTGCCCAGGAAATCATTATCGATCCTTAACATCCCCGGCTTGACACTGCGAGGTGTCATTTTACAAACCAAACTCAAATCCCTGAATTCCTCGATCAGCTCTAATTCTTTCACCATCATTGCCGACATATGCAAAGACTTTCTGCTTAAAGCATCAGCCACGACATTAGCTTTGCCGGGATGATAATTCAAACCAAAGTCATAATCTTTCAAGAGCTCCAACCACCGACGCTGACATCCTGTACGGTGCCATAGACACAGGCCTCGTACCAAGTACAAGATCAATCGAAAACTCAACTTCTCTTTCCGGTGGCACACCCGGAATTTCATCAGGAAAAACTTCAGGAAACTCGCGTACTACTTTCAGTTCTTCAATAACAGCCTGACTCTCAGCAGACAGCGAAGCCATCAACGCAAATAACTGAACTCCTTCTTTCTTCAACTTCTTCAACTGACCAGCAGATATCAAAACAGAACTTTCTTCACCGAAACTAACCGACTTGCTACGACAGTTGATATGAACGTGATTATTCTCTAACCAGTCCATGCCTAAGATTACATCCAGACCTCTCAACGGCAAGCAGACAAAATTCACAATAAAGTCCCTGCCGAAGATCGACACGGGACACTGAGAACACACCTGGGACGTAATCACCGACCCCTTCGCAGGAGTATCGACAACCATATCCCCACGCATAGCAGATAAAACAAGACCCAATCTCTTACAACAATCAACAGATATAAAACAATGGGTAGCACCAGTATCAATAAGAGATTTCAGAGAAGTACCATTAATAAAACACGTACCTCTAATCAGACCATCATCATCATCAGGCTCCTCTCCTGCCAATGCAAATACCTTCCCGGTAGACCTTTCCTTCTTCGGCTTTGTACACTTTGTACTGATATGCCCAGACTCACCACAGTTGAAACACACTACATCCTTGACCTTACACTCGGCTGCCATATGACCCTTTTTACCACAACGGTAGCAATTCCTTTCATCAGCCCTGCATGTAGTACTCTTGTGGCCAGGTTTGCCACACTTATAACAGACAATGCTAGCAGGGGCATCTCCCCCACTAGAACCCTTACCTCCAGCAGCTTTCTGATAACTCTTACCCGCCGGAACCTCATACGGCTTGCTTCGACCCTGAAACTTACCCTTTTTCTCAGAAGTAGCTTTGTAATGAGCAGTACTGTCCTCCTCGAAGATTCTGCAACTGTCAACCAGATCTGCGAACACCCGAATCTTCTGATAACCAATGGCCTTTTTAATATCAGGCCTTAACCCATTCTCAAATTTGATGCATTTTGAAAATTCAGCTGTAGCCTCACTGTAGTGTGGATAAAATTTTGCTAGTTCCACGAATTTTGCCGCATAAGCAGTCACAGACATACCACCCTGCTTCAGCTCCAAAAACTCTATCTCTTTCTTCCCTCGGACGTCTTCAGGAAAATATTTTCTCAGAAATTCCCTGCTGAATACCTCCCAAGTAATCTCTTCCTGCACAGCCTCTAACCTCTGCCTAGTAGCCAACCACCAGTCGTCGGCCTCCTCGGCTAACATGTGGGTACCAAAACGGACCTTCTGCTCCACAGTACAGTCCATCACCCTGAAAATCCTCTCGATCTCCTTCAACCAAGCCATAGCACCATCTGGATCATATTTGCCCTTAAAGGTGGGCGGATTCTCTCTCTGGAAGGTAGTCAGACTCCGAAAACCAGCATTATCTCCAGCATTCTGCTGACCCTGCACAGCCTGAGCCATAGCTTGCAATGCAGCAGCAAGAGCAGCGTCGTTCCTCCCAGCCATTATGAACTATCACTGCAGCACAAACCAAAGATTCAGAACTAATCTACTGTCATAAGACACTATGACAGGACAACATTGGCCGGACAGACCGAACTGCTCTGATACCACTAATGTAACACCCCTTTCTACCCGTCACTTTGTTTATAAAAATCAGAGTTTAAAAATTTCGTTCATAGGGAATGTTACACATACTTCAATAAAACGTCGCTTATCAATTTTAAAAGTAGTTCAACTCAGTAATCATGCGTTCACGTAGCACGTCACAAATAAAGAATCTCAAGCCTCAATTTAACGTCGCTTATAAAACTCAACATAACAAAACCAACTACGCAGCGGAAAATAATAAAACATAACAGAAGAGTCCACATGGACATAACAACCAGAAAAATCATTAATAAAATGTCGAGTTCGTTTCCCCCCTGAGTGCTACGTATCAGAGCATGACGACTCGACTCAAGGAGTGAAGCTAAGGCATTCACTGGGAATCACCTGCACGTTACCAACACGGGGGTAACATTCAAACAGGAAAGGGTGAGCATCATTTCAATCCATATAATAGAAAATATGATAAGTACTAATCATAGGCTACGCACTAGAACAATCAGCATCCAAAACACTAAATATCCACATCACAGTCATCATTCACATCACTTACAATAACTCATCTCATGTCATGTAGGCTTATGAAATGCAACCCACTCGCGGGCATATGCATGAGGTACCTTTTCATAAAACGTCGCTTAGCCCTTAAGGCCTCATCGTCACTTAGCCACTCAGGCCCCAAAAACGTCACTGGGTTTATGCATATGGGCATGAGACACTATGACATGCACCACTCACAACACACAAACACACAATTACTCAAATCATAGTCAACTATGTGACCCGTCACTTACCAGTTTTGCTCGCAAGAGCACAGCACCTGTCAAATTCACAATCAGCACACAACGTCACTGGCCATTTAGACCTTAACATCACTTAGCCCTTCGGGCCTCGAACGTCACTGGGTTTTCATCGTCACTTACACACAAATATCAATCAACTCAAACAATAGCCACTAAGGGCAAAAACGTCATTTGACTAACCACCAAGGGCATCCTCGTCATTTACAAATCATTATCTACAACTTTGGCCACTAGGGGCAAAACAGTCATTTGACTAGCCACCAAGGGCATCCTCGTCATTTACAAATCATTATCTACAACTTTGGCCACTAGGGGCAAAACAGTCATTTGACTAGCCACCAAGGGCATCCTCGTCAAAAATCATCGTTTTGACACTACCACGTTAAAACTGTTGTTTATACACCAAAAGGATTTTTAAAGAGCTTCATATAATTTTTCAATGTCACAGGGACGATCACCGGGGAAAGCCACTTGGGCGCCCACAAACAATCAGAAAATAACAATTTTTCATTTTAAAAAAATTGGACCCACAGATAGACAACGTAAAAAGCTTCACGACACTTTTCGAATCGTTCAAAACGGACGTCTGAGTCAAAAGTTATGTTAAAAATAAGTTTGGGAAAAATCAAGCAACAGTCTGAAATTGGCGCCTTAGGCGCCCAGGCAACCAGGCAACACGCGCACTGGCGCCCAGCGCCCAGGCGCACAACACAACACGCCACAGGCGCCCAGCGCCCAGGCGCGCACAGACACACGCAACACAGCACGCCACAGGCGCCCAGCGCCCAGGCGCGCACACACGCGCAACACAACAAGCCACAGGCGCCCAGCACAGGCGCTTGGCGCCCAGAAAACAGCAGCAACAATCCAGAATTTTTTCCAACAACCTTTCAACACTAAAAATTGATTCCCAACAATTTTAAAGTGTAAAAACTCAAATTTTTCCAGCAACCAAAAATCATCAATTTTCCAGCAACTTTCCAAAACACCTAAAACTGATTTTTTTTAGCAATTTAACTCATCAAAATCTTATATTTTTCAACACTCAAACTCACACTTAGTTTAATCAATTAACAAAAATTCCTTTGAGCACTATCATCACATCACCTTGGCGCCCTAGGCGCCTATGCACACCCTCACCTAATTTTACGAAAACTCCAACACTCCCACATACCAAAATTCGCAAATCAAGAACACATCAAGAACTCAACATATATATATATATATATATATATACATATTCCAACAATTCGCATATCACAAAAATCAACATCAATAACCTATCAAGAACACATAAATAATTCATGGCATGCATCAATTCGCATATATATATATACATATGTAAAGATCAACATCAACAACCTATCAAGAACACCTCAAATTCGCATATATATATATATATATATATATATATATATATATATATATATATATATATATATATGTAAAGATCAACATCAACAACCTATAAGGAACACATCAATTCGCATATATATATATATATATATATATATATATATATATATATATATATATATATATATATATATATAAAGATCAATATCAACAACCTATCAAGAAGACATCAAGAATTCTAGTCTAACCCTAGATCTAGGACCCATCATGTGATCTATTAGATAGAGTGATAGAGCTCCCCTAACCTTTTCAAGAAGAAGTATTCGATGCCTAGGATGCAGTCACCTACAGAGCCACAGCAACAACGGTGATCTTCCCTCTTCTTGATCTTCGAGATCCCTCTTCTCCTTCTCCTCTTGTGTTCGACTTTCTCTTCTCTTTCTCACGCTCCTCTCTTTCTCTCTTGCTTTTTCTTTCAATTTCGCAACAATAGCCAAAAACCCTAACCCCCTAATCACTAGTCCACTTCGCATACTTGTGGATCATGGGCTTGGGCCTTCCACTCAAGCCCAAGTCATGCAAGTGGCGCCTCCACTCCCTCCTAATACCACCAAAATAAATAAAATTTTAATTAATTAAATTATATCAAATAAATTAATTTAAATCCCCAAATACTTAATTAAATAAATTAATTAAATATTTTAGGGTGTTACACCAACAAAGTCAGCTTGGTGGGGGGTTCCTCTCTAAGATCTATGGTGGGCCACCGGCGCTATTCGCATTTCTTTACGAATTTTCTAGTGACCTCCGTCATGGTGGGCCAATGGTATCCCGCCCTAAGGGCTTTTCTTGCCAGAGCTCGGCTTCTGAGGTGCTATCCACCTACTCCCTCGTGAATCTCGGCCAACACGTATTCACTTTCAACACTTTCGAGGCATTTTAACAATAGCATAGAGAACCCCCAACGATACAACTTCCCCTCTACGACATAGTAGGAGGATGCTCGTTTCCTGACCTTGGGTGCTTCCTTAGGGTCGACCGATTCATCTTCGAGATCGATGTACATCAGGATGGGCGTGATCCAGCTTGGCCCATTGTAGATAGATGCTTGGCTTGGCTAAGGTTTCCTGAATGACACTTTAGAGATTACTCGGCGCCTTTGTGCTGGTTTACTTGGATAGGATGTCTGCTTTGGCGTTCTCACCACGGGGGACGTGCTTGACGTTGACTTGGAGGAAGAGCTTCAAGATCTCCCTCACTTTGGCTAGGTACCTCTGCAAAACAACATCCTTTTCGCATCGTACTCTTAGTTGATTTAGGAGACAACTAAAAGTGAATCTATCAAGAGTTCAACTCTGGTGGCATTGAAATCCTTTGCCAATTGAAAGCCAGCTATGCAGGGTTCATATTTTTCCTAGATGTTGGATGTCGAAAACGAAAAGGTAAGTGAGACCTCCACTATGGGGCTGTCACTGTTTTCAAGAACGGACCAGATCGATTACCTTTGCTGTTTGACGAGCCATCAAGGTGTAGTTTCCACACTGGGGTGGATGGTTCGGCTTGGGGAGTTGGGGTCATTTCCGCTAGGAAGTCGAGCAACACTTAGGATTTCAAAGTCATCCTCGACTCATACTTGATTCCACACTCGGAAAGCTCTATAGCCTAGTTGGCCATTCTTCCCGCCGGGTCGATGTAGAATTCGCTGAATTGGTTGGTCCGTGCTCACTACCACTTGGTGAGCGACGAAGTAATGTCTTAACAGTCATGCTGCAAGTACCAAAGCCAAGGCGACTTTCTTAACCTTTTGGTATCTCAACTCAGTGCCTTGGAGCACTTTGCTGACAAAGTAGATGGGCTTTTGGCCGAGTTCGGCCTCTCGGATAAGCACAACACTCAGAGACTCCTCTGCCTTGACCAGATATAGGTAGAGTGTTTCCTCTTCCGTATGCCGAGTTAGAACAAGAGGCTCAGATATAGTGGTTTCGAGCTGAGTCAAGGCTTGCTCGCATTCCTCTGTCCACTCAAAATACATGCTCTTTATAAGCAATTTGAAGATAGGGAAATGCCTGTTTTCGTAGCGGCTTCAGCTTTCTCGCCCGACTGGACCCTTCTGTGTTGTGCCACCCACTTCGTCCTGGGATCCACAGAAAGGCGGTGACAAGCGATATCCGAAGATATTCCCAGCATATCCGCTGAGCTCAAGGGGAACAGGTCGGCGTGTTCACGCATGCACTTGGTCAGCTCTTTTTTAACCTCATTGGGGAGGTCGGTGCTAATTTTGAAAGTCTCTCCCGAACTGTCTCCGAACTGTATTGCTAGGAACTCACCATCCATTCGGGCCTTCTGATTTTCTTCATGAGCTCCTTGGTGAGGGGATCATCCCCCTCTTCTTTTGAGCTATATGGTTCATAGCGGACGTCAGGATCAGCGAGGTTGTTGTCGGCTTCTCTGTCCCGCTTTTTCTTCTTTTCTGGCTTTACTTCATCTATATGATCCTCATCCGACTTCATGGCAAGGAAATGGCAGCGTTTGGCCGAACCCGGGTCTACATCGAGAATTTTTACGTCATTTTTGATTGTGTAGAATCTAATTTTCAAGTGAATAGTAGACACCACAGCCTCTAGTCGGCCAACCGCTGGTCGACCAATGACGCAGTTATAAACTGACTTGCTAGGCAACACTAGAAAGGGAGTCTTCACCATCCGAGCTAGAGGTTCCTCACCATATGTCACCATGAGTTTAAGTTAGTCGAGAGTCTTGGTTTTGGAACCATTCCCCCCTAAAGGGAAATGTCCTCCTCTGAGATTCCCAAAGTCTTCAACAAGTCGAAGAATGTTATGTTGGCTGAACTACCTTGGTCGACCAGTATCGTCCTTACGTTAAAGTAAGCCATCACATCCCTGATCAAAAATGGAATATACTTGTTGGGCTTTCCATCCAGTAAGTCATGATCCTCGAATGCCAGAGCAGGTCGATGGGAAGCAATCTCGGCGATCGAGCTAGAAGAGACATTCATAATCTCCTTCAATTTTTGTTTCATCATTTTCATAGTTTCCGTTTCCCCACCTTACACTAAATAGCCTCCGGAAATGACCATGGCCACAGGTCGTCCTTTGGACTTTCAGGAATTGTCATCAGGCTTAGAGCCGCTATCCTCGTCGTTGTCTGCCTTAGCGACTTCATTAACCACGACCTTTCCCTTGCGAGGCGACTTGGACTTCTTGCAATCTTCCTCCTTCTTGACGTACTGGGTAAGTTTGCCTTTGTGAACTAACTCCTCAATGTCGTCTTCAGAGCGTTGCACGTGTTCGTGTCGTGACCATTGCTTTTAAGGTAACACCAATACTTCTTCTGGATCATCCTGGGCCTATGTGGAAGCGGCTCGAGAGGCTGATATCTTGGAACACGACATTCTAACGCTCAACCAAGATCTTGGTCGTAGAACCGTTGAGCAAGGTATGCTCGGAGAATCAGTTTGTCCGAGTTTGGGGCTGTCCCCCCTTGGTCTTTCCTTTGGCGGCCGTCCTGCTGTTGCGAGCTCCTTTCAGAGGTCGGCTTCGCTATGGATCGACTTGCCGAGTCGTCCTCTTCATGGTCAATGTAATTCTGAGACCTATGCAGAAATTCTGCAAGATCTCTAGGCCGGTTGACGCTGATGTCAATTTGAAAAAGGCTTCCAAGGAGGAGGCCATTCTTCGTGAAGGATAGCCCCGTCTTTTCAGATAGGTCCCTTACATTCACGACCTCCTTGTTGACTTCCTTAGTCTCTCCTTGCCTGATTTTCTTCACCACATTCTCCGACTTCGACTTCAGCCTAAAGGCTGTGAACTGGGCCGAGAAGAGCTTTGCCAGCTGGGACCAGGACGAAACCGAGTTCGACCTCAGACCTCTGAACCAGGCAAAGGATGCCTTGTACAGGGTTAGTGGACATGGCGCGATTGCGTCTGAGGTTTGGTGCCGTGTTGAAAAAAATTCCTCGTCTGGTTGTTGAGCAAGTCGAGCAACTACTGAACTGCATTTCCAAAATTGGTATCGGTGTAAATTGGAGGTGGTGGCGGTACTAGTTGCTCTAGAGTTTGAACTTCGTCTGCTGGAAGGACCTGAGCAACACCCTCCGGAGTTGGGAGTTTCCGAGGTTGGACTTCGACTGTGCTCGAAATACGTGGAGGTCCTCTGAGAAAAGGTCTTCCTTGTCGTGTCATGATGACGAGAGTGAACTTCGATGAGAGAGAATGATGAGTGAAAATATTCTCCCACTGTGGTCGCCAATGTTCTGAGGTCGAACCCGATGAAGACCGACTTGGTAAGTCGATGTTTCCCTTGATGTACGGTACTCCATGTGTTGATTCGGCATGGGGGTATACCTGCAGATACTCTGATGCCCAAGTCAGTCTAGAGAATTTGAGTGTCAGGTAAGAGAGAGAATCTATACCTATTGCAATAAATGCGACGATATTTATAGCTATCAGCTGTGTCAGGCACATGTGAGGATGAGGCGAGATCCGGGCTGTTAGATGCTGGCAAACGACTCTGGCGTTAATAAGTCGGAGCACGCAAATTTCCAAAGACGCCTCCACTACACCTGCTTGGGCCGTCTTGCTAGGCCTAAGTCCATATTGGGGCGACCCAGTCGAGAACAGTCATAATGAAACTTTTGCACATCAATTCTTATTTTTTTATTACCAACTTTAAAATATATCGTTGTGTGTTTCTCTACATTATTCAAAGTTATATCAAATATCCTAATCAACAACTAAGTTTGTGCTTTATCCAACTTAAATTTTCTCATTAAAAATAGAAATGGAGAACTATTTTACATTGGGTTGATTATTCATTCTAAAATGCATTTAGTTTCATTTGTTATTCTTTCCTTTTTTTTAATTTAAACATCAGCTTTCATTAATTAAAACTGAAGTCATTACAGATAAAATGAAACTTAAATGGAAACTAGATTAGTTATCTGAGATACATTTGACCAAACATGGTCACCAATAGTCCTAGATAAACTAGCAAGCTTGTGTGCCTCAGAATTCTGATTTCTGCCAATATGGTGAACTGAGGCATCACTAAAACAACTAAGAAGGTCTGTGCAGTCTTGAGCAATAGGCTCCACACAGATCTTGTGGCTGTTTGAAATGCAGCTAACAGCAACAGCAGAATCAAATAGAAAGGTAGGATTTGGCAGTTCCAACTCACGCACCTTGGTCAAGCACCACCTGATACCTAAAATCTCAGCTGTGAGAGGATCCAAGGCAATTTCCTCTACTTTGCAAGCAGCTGCTACCAGTTCCCCAACAACATTTCTAGCAGTAAAACCCCAGCCAGTTCTACCATCCCCGAAGCACCCAACATCAACTTTAGTAATGGAGAGAGCACTTGAGGCAACCATTGGTCTGGGCATAACTTGGTTAGTTTGCTGCTGTTGATCACTCTGGTTTGTTTGGTTGAAGTAATTCACAAAGGAAACGGCAGAGAGAGCAACCAGCACAGGGTTAGGTTTAATATTCTTGAAGATTATTTGGTTTATATTCCACAGCAGCACAACAAATAACTGGGCACCGAATTCTTCAGTTCCTGCAAGCCAGTGAGTTAGCCAAGCCTGTATTGCACATTTTGGGGGATGTGGGAACCAATCTGAGAAGAGAATAGAGCGAGTCTCATAAAATTACACTCCATCAACATGTGATCAACAGTTTCACAGCCATCATTACATAGGGGGCAAGTTTGATCCAAATGGATACCTTTCTTACTGAGATTAGCTCTAGTGGGTAAGATATTCTTGGACACCCTCCACAAGCGATTCTTGATTTTGTTAGGAATCTGAGCTTTCCAAATTTCACCCTAAAGCTTCTCTGTCACATTACAAGAAGAGCTAGGAAGATCTCTGTGCTTGGCATCAGACATAGTTCTATAGGCAGTTCTCACAGAATACTCCCCATCTTTTTCCCAATGCCATATGAATTTGTCTTCAGGTAATCTGAAAGAAAGAGGGATGTTAAGAACTTGCTTGGCCTCATAATCTGATAGGCAAGCATGAACCACATCTTTCTTCCATTACTTGGTCTCTTCATCAATTAACATATCCACATAAGCATCAGGCTCCTGAGCATGCACAGGGCTCCTAATCATGAACCCAAACTGATCAGGCAGCCATCTATCACCCCAAATCTTTACTCTCCTCCCATTTCCTATCAGCCATCTCCCTCCCTTCTCTATAACAGCTCTAGCACTGAAGATACTCCTCCAAGTGTAGCTAGGTTGGTACCCAATGCAGGCTTCCATAAATGAAGAGTGGGGGTAATACCTAGCTTTGAAAATATTTTCCATGAGAGAGCCTTGCTTGGAAATAAGCCTCCAATAGTGCTTTCCAAGGAGGGCAGAATTAAACTCACTGAATTCCCTGAACCCCAATCCACCTTGCTTCTTATTCCTAGCTAGCTTCTACCAACTGAGCCAATGAATCTTCCTGTCCCCCACTACAAAAAAACTAGTCATTAGCGAGGAAAATTTCCCTCACAAAATGACCTAAATCCGTCGCTAATGGTTATTTGCGAGGGAATTAGCGACGGATTGGTTCCCTCGCTAATTCCCTCCTCGCTACTGGGATTAGTGAGGGAATTTTAATCCCTCGCTAATTAGCAAGGGAATTTTCCCTCGCTAATAAAGACAGTCACGTGGTTAAATTCTGACAGCCACGCGTCCAATTTCCCTCGCTAATTCCGTCGCTAATGCCCAACTGATTGATTTTTTTTGATAAACCTGCTTTTATACCTGTATTTTAATAATAAAATCTAAAATACATAAAACAGTTTAAAACAAAACTCCGAGAATAAAATTCTTCAATAACATAAAATTCGAATCAACAACACTTAATCTGAAATGTTATAACAAAATATCGAATTGTCAAACTGATACAACAAATCTTAAAAGCTGAAGCCATCTGACTCCTCGGCCTCCCCAGACTCCTCAGCTTGCTCCTCATCTTGCTCCTCATCTCGCTGCTCATGTTGCTGCATATTCTTAAAATACCTAAACATCAGCTCCTGCCTACGGGACACCTTCGCAAAGTCTTCCTGCATATTTTTCATAGCCTCAGTAGAGGTCCTGACCTCCTTTCGAGTATCATGCAGCTCATGTCGAGTAGACTGCAGCTCCTGCTCCAGCTGCCTAATATGCTCTGTCTGCGCAGGAGTAGAAGCTGGTCGACTGCGTCTTCTGCTGCTCCCGGCCACAGACTGGCCCATAGATGGAGCCAAGGGCCCCGTACCATACAGGCGACCCTTAGACCAACCTACTGTCTTCTCCCAATTTTGGTTTGCCATATCTATCATCTCAGGAGTAAGTTGGCCAAGTGATTCAGGGTCCCAGCTCCCCTGCGTCAGCTGAGTCATGATCTCATTTATTTGCTCCTGTTTTGAATAACCGCAAATTAGTGCTCCATTTTGACAAAGCAACATTATATAATACAAATCAAGTTGTATATTTACCTGAGTCATCCTGGAGCGCTCATCAACATATTCGCCAGTGCCTTTCCTCACATGGGTGGCTCTATGCAGCTCAAGAGCAGTGATAGGGCGTCCTGCCTTCTTACTCTGTAAAATGAAACACATTTTCAAAAATTGCTAACTAATTAACTAATGTAAAAAAACACACAGATTTTAAAAATAATTTACCAATATAGAAGCATGCTGAGCCTGGTTGATGGGCCCGCCGCAGTGAAGCGAGCCACCCTTTTCGGAGTTTCTATTATTCTTGGCTTTTGCAGCATTTTTCTTGAAAGTCTCTATAGCCCAATGGCCCTTGAAGGCATTCCAAATTTCATCACTCATGTAGTTAGGCTTCTTATCTTTACAGCAGAGCTTATAAAGCAAATCTGATATTTGAGCGCCCATCCTTTTAAAAAAAAAGTCTCTGGACATTGTCATTATCTTCTATGTCCCATGTCACTTTGGTCTGTATTAAGTAAAATGAAAGTATGTATTAATAATTATATTAAACGTTATTAAACATAAAATTTAAACTAACAATATAAGTAATGACAAAATAATTGACACTTACCTTAAAGAAGTCCAGCAGATCATTCGTGTCCTTTTCATCGACTTTACTCCACTTTTTATGAAACTTTTGAAAATATTTTTTGCGGATGACATGAGTGATGCTTGAGGAAGCTGCCTTTGCAGGAAGAAGCCTGCATAATGAAAGATATATCAAACAATCAAATATATATAAGTCGTTGCATAATTAACTTAAAATAAACAAACAATATAATACTTACGCGTTACCACGACTATAAATGACTTTGAGTCTGACACCATTAATAACAACCACCTCCACTCTCTCATCATCGGTCGATGAATCAAAATCAACATTACCACCACCAATATCATGCTCAATATCATCCCGGGGTTCTGGTGCAGTAGGCATAGATAACCCAGCTGTGGGGCCAATATGTCCAGATGATGAGCCTATATGCCCAGCTGGTGTGCCCATATGCCCAGCTGGTATGCCCATATACCCAGCTGGTGTGCCCACATGCCCTGCTACATACGCATTTGGTGTGTATGTCCAGATGATGAGCCTATATGCTCAGCTGGTATGCCCATATACCCAGCTGGTGTGCCCACATGCCCTGCTACATACGCATTTGGTGTGCCCATATAATTCCCATGTGATGGTAAATGATACCATCCAGGGGCAGATGGAGCAGGCGGGGGTTGTGGGGCAATCAGAGCGGTAACTGGTGGGCCCAAAAACGTATGACCCCTCATATTCCCAATATTAAGTACCACCTCACGATTACGCCTCCTCTTAGGAGGTTCATCGGTCATAGTCTTCTTCCCTTTATTAGGACGTCTAGGTGGGTCAGAACCTCCTCATGGATCCATATCTATGAAAAAATAGAAACAAAATGTGATACTAAAAACATTAATTATATATATTTATAAATAAATTAAAGAAAGTAAATTAACAAGAACAATATTGATATATTAATGATTCTAATAAATTTAAAGACAACATAAGGAGTCAACATAAGTAGACAACATATATAAGAAAACACAAGAACAATAATGACCTTAATAAATTTAAATACAACATAAGATTAATCAAATTATTCATCTTCATTCTCTTCTCCATCATCTACACGCATTTAAGAAAACGTGTTAGATTCCCTTAACATTCCCAATAATCTATCAAGTTAGTGGCATCGATATGATCTCAGTGGAGATGATTTCGAGCCGAATATGGAGGTTAAGGATAGATCAGACAAAACCCTTTTCCATATAAGTAGTGAAGGATCGAAGTTATTTCTAACTCCCAACCTTAAAATTGTTAGTATCGCTTCGCAATTATCTCAATGGAGATGATTTCGAGCAAAATATGGGGGTGAGGGACGACATCACCTCACCCTTTTCCATCAACAACACACAGTCAACTAACCTAGGGTTCATGAAAACAACAATTAATTTATTTTGAAAACTAACCATTATGAGATTGGGGTCCGGTGCGGAACGTGGTTCGGTGACGGTGCGCACTCCGGTGCGGTTGTGAGACTTCAAACACCAACAATTTCAATCCTAAACCATTTCAACTTCAATTTCAATAACTAACTTCAATTTCAACTATTAATTTCAATTTCAATAACTAACTTCAATTTCAAAAAACAACAATTAAACACTTTTTAATTAAACAACTTCAATTTCAACAAACAATTTCAATTTCAACTTCAAATTTTTATCCTACACAATTTCTATAAATCCTAAACCTAATCCTAAAACCTAAAACACAATTCCAATTTCTACCCAATTTCAATTTCTAATCCTAAACACAATTTCAATTTCTACCCAAACCTAAAACCCTACCCAAACCACAATCAACAATATCATAAAACCTAATCCTATTTTCTTCTTTCAAAACAACAATATCACAAAACTAAATTCACTAAAATTACCAAACATCAATATCACAAAACTAATTTTACAAATCCTAACAAAACAATATCATAAAAAATAAAAATCAGTAAAAATCAAAACCTCCAAAGATAGAGCTCTGGTGGTGAAGAGGGCGAGCTCCAGTGGTGGCAAAAAGCGAGAGCTCCGGTGAGAGAGAGGTTCGCGTAGGAGAGAAAGAGGAGAGAGGGCGACGTTCGCGTAGGAGAGAGAGAGGAGCGACGACGACAGTTGGTTGTGGTGGTGTGGTGGTGTGGTGGTGGTGGAAATGAGAGAAGGGAGTTTGGGTTCGGGAGAGAGAAGAGTGAGGGAGTGAGGAGAAGAGCAAACAGAGAGAGAAAAATGAGGGATCTGATTCAATTTAATTGGGGTTAGCGACGGAATTTGCGAGGGACCATTCCATCGCTAATCCCTTCACGCTAACCAAGACTGGAACGGTCAAAATAGTTAGCGAGGTACCCTTATTTCCGTCGCTAATCCCTTCGGTTTTCGTGCTGTTCTAATTTCAGATTCCCTCCTAACAGTTAGCGACGGACTGTTCCGTCGCTAATGCCCACATTTCCGTTGCTAATGATCAAAACAAACGAGGACCCTTATTCCCTCGCAAATTCCGTCGCTAATGTCACTTTTAGCCAGGGAACAGTATTCCCTCGCTAATATCCCTCGCAAATGACGTTTTTTTTTGTAGTGCCCCTCTCCTGAATCCCACCAAAATCTAGCAATCATAGCCTCTATATCTCTGCAACACCCTTCAGGGAACTTGTAGCAACTCATAATGTAATTGGGGATTGCTTGTGCCACAACTTTGATGAGAGTCTCCTTCCCAGCTCTGGATAAGAACTTCTCCTTCCACCCTTTTAGCTTCTTCCAAATTCTGTCAAGCACAAAATAGAAGATCACTTTCTTAGACCTACCAAAAGGGATTGGTAGTCCAAGATATTTGTCAGGAGTTTCCACAGTCTTTACTCCCATCCTGTTACAGATCATGTTTTTATCAATTTCAAGAACATTTCGACTAAAAGAAGACTCAGACTTCTCCATATTGACCATCTGACCAGAAGCTCTTTGGTAGGTAGCAAGGATCTTCAAAACTGTATCAGCTTCAGAGTTATTAGCCCTAGTGAACAACAGGCTATCATCAGCAAACAAAAGATGAGAGATTTGAGGAGCACTTGCAATTTTGAGGCCATGGAGATTGCCCATATTGACTTCTTTATGTATCAATCTAGATAACACAATAGCACATAGAATGAAGAGGTAAGGGGACAAATGATCCCCTTGCCTGAGCCCTCCTTCAGGCTTAAAGCTCCTGCTAGGTTGGCCATTTATAAGGATCTGATAGGAGACACACGAGATGCATCTAATAGTAACTTGAATCAGCTGGTTAGGAAACCCCATAGACTTTAGCACCCCTTCCACAAAGCTCCACTCAATCCTGTCATAGGCTTTAGACATGTCTAACTTGAGTGCCATTGTGCCTCTCTTCCCCTTCTTCTTCTTCTTCTTCTTCTTCTTCTTCTTCTTCTTCTTCTTCTTCTTCTTCTTCTTCTTCTTCTTCAGCCAGTGGAAACACTCCATGACAATCAGAGCATTGTCAGTTATCAACCTGCCAGAAGTGAAGGCACTCTGTTCCTCATCTATTACCTCGGGGAGAATTTGCTGAATTCTATATTAGCATTAGTCTTCGTGACAATCTTCATGACAACATTGCTTGCACAAGCTAATAGGTCTGAAATGAGTGGGGAACTAGGGTTTTTGCACTTTGGAATAAGTACAATGAAGGTCTTATTAATTTCCTCAGGAGAGCTATCACTATTTAGGATATTGAGGGCCAAGTCAGAGACATCCCTTCCAACAATACCCCAGTATTTTTGAAAAAACAAAGCAGGTAGCCCATCGGGACCGGGGCTCTTAAGAGGGTGCATTTGAAACACAACTTCATGGACCTCCTCAGTGGTGAAAGCAACACTACACCAACTCTTCATCTCATCATTTAGCTTGCATCTAACCACTTGGCAAGTTTCCTCAATATCAGTTGGGTTAGATGATGTAAAAAGGGAAGAGAAATAAAACACAAGAACCCTTTCAACATGATATCCCCCTCTCCACCAAGTGCCTTCCTCATCTCTTATCTTCTTAAGTCCATTCACCTTCTTCCTTTGAATAGCCTTGTTGTGGAAGAACTTTGTGTTTTTGTCCCCATCCTTCAACCACATTACCCTACTCCTTTGATGCCACATTGTCTCCTCATTCTTGAGTAGCTCCTTAAGTTTTTTGTCCAGATCTTTGTACTTAGCTAGATCCTCAGCACTATCCTCCCACATATTGCTGTCCTTGAGGAAATTCTCAATTCTCCCAATTTCTTTCCTGATGTTACTCAATCTATACTCATCAAATTCAATATCAAGCCCCTTCATAGCCTCCATCTTCTGGGTACAAAACTGTTGGCCCAAACCCCATTTCCTTCTAATAACATCATGACATCTCTCATCTTTTGCCCACACTCCTTCAAATCTGAAAATTCTAGGTTTCCTCCTACAATCCTCACTGGTGGACTTCTCAAGTTGTATCATTATCACTGCATGATCTAATCCAAACCTTGGTAAAGGAGTCACTTGAATAGGTGAGAACCTAGCTGAGAACTCTTCATTGCCACAAACCCTATCAAGTCTACATTGAATACTACTTTCACCTTGTCTGCCATTGGACCAAGTGAAAGGATAGCCCAAGTAGTTCAACTCCATCAGATTACACTATTCCAAACAAGCTCTATCCCAATTGAGTTGTGAAGCAGTTCTGTCATTACCTCCCCTTTGGTCTCTATTGTCCACAATATCATTGAAGTCCCCAAAACAGATCCATTTACCCATAGTGCTAGAGCTAATGGTTCGAATCAGTTGCCAAGTCTTCCACTTGTGGTGCTCCACAGGAAATCCATACAGGCTAGTGAAGTACCAGTGAGAGCCTCCCTCATCATCAGAGCATTTCCCATGGATATGGTTAAGAGAGTAAGATTGAATCTCAATCTCAACAAAATCAGATCAGAACAGAGCAATTCCCCCAAATCTCTCCCTGCCCAGACCATCACAATCCACTGCAAGCCCATTGCTGAAACCACATCTTCTTATAATTGCTTCCATCTCAAAAGCCTTCAATCTAGTTTCCATTACAAACACCAAACTGAGATTTTCAATGCAGGTGAGCCTTGACAAGGCTCAAATTGCAGAGGGATTCCCTAACCCTCTACAATTCCAACTGAGGATTTTCATTGGAATAGGAGGTGTTGGTTCACCAACACCCTCTCTAGTCCTTCATTATTACCATCCACCTCCATTCTTGTTGCTTGTTTCTTCCAGAATCCTCCTCTAACATCATCCATAGTTCCCTCAGAGATTTCCACATCAAACAGTTGTCTCTTGCCCATTTCAACAGGTTTTGATATCATTGCTGTCCCAATGCTAGCTTTCCTTCCTTTCTTTCTTACCCAAGGCCTGTGTTTGCTTCTTGCCTTGCTATCAGCATCTTTAGGCTTTTAGATGTGGTCTTTGCTTGCTCCACTTCCTGCAATTTCACCACTGGTGCCTTAGGAGTAATGCCAATGCATCCCAGAGATTCAGCCACCTCTTCCACTTCCTTGGCAGCAGAATTGCTTTTGCTCATGAGTTGAGCTAGAGTGGGTCCTTCTCAGTTGGGGGTTGAACCACCTCAATATCATCTTTGGTAGTGCCACTCACTTCAGCTTTGCTACTACTAGTGGAAGCAAATAAGGTTCTGCTGCAAGATCCTGGTTGGCTATCCTTACGAGATTCAAAGTTATGCTTAGGTAAGGGAGAAGCTCTAAGCCAGGGCCCAAATGGTAGATCTTTTTCCTCAAAGTCATCATAAGCATTCTCCTCTGGGTTGTCACCCTCATCACACTCTTTCATTTGGTGCCCTAGTTTCCCACAGATAAAACAGAATGCAGGAAGTCTCTTATATCTAAAAAAGACTTTCAAATCCTTACCCTGAAATTGAATCATCGTCCCCCTCTTCATTGGCTTCTTCAGATCAAGTGATACTTTGACTCGAAGAAATTTCCCCAGCCCATTGCAGTCACTATTATCAGCCTCTTCGAACTTCTCCATCATGTTCCCCAACCTCGTAGCCATGTTCTCAGTACGCAAGCGTAATGGGAGGTCATAAACCCTAGCCCAGAGAGATGTAGAGTCGAGCGCCATTTCCGACGGTTGTTCTATTCCAGAGATTCTCTTGAGAACCAGAACATACCGGTCGAAATTCCAAGGCCCGGAGTTTAAGACATTCTCCAGATCACGCTTAGTAGAAAAGGTGAAGAGGAACAGATTCTTACCTAGTTCCTGAACTTCCACAAGTTTCTTCAATCGCCAGACATCCACGATTGTCTACTTGAAAGCTCTGGTGTTGAAAGAATTCTCTGTCCAAAATTTCCCAACGAGGGATCGTTGAATCGCTTCATCTCCAGCTGCTTCGTCATCTTCCACGACCAACAACGCATCTTCCTCCACCGGGAATTCTGGGCATTTTAGCTTATCCATGTCTCCGAATGAAAAGCAAGAGAAAAAACCCACCAAAGTAGGAGCAAACCCTACAGAGGGGACGAAACCAGTGAGCTGGGGTGATGGAGCCACCACGAAACCTAGGGTTTGGGTGGAGGGTGACGGCACATGTTTTTGAGAGAAGGAGGAGAATCTCTCTCTAAGCGCGGCACGTTCTTAGTAATGTCAAACATTAATAGAATTCACGCTACTTTGACTTATTTCACTAATTTTGTGGGTTGGTGAAATGAGTTTCAAAAAGCTTATTTTGCTCACTAAATTTTCCATGGATTACAACGAAGCTCATATTACTTTTGTTGCCCTAAGGAAATTATGTAACGCATATGGTGTCTTTAAATTAAATTCATTCAATATCTTTTATGTCTCCCAATAAATTCCTCATTAAATATAATAAAACTAGCATGTATTGTTTTCTTTATAAATAGTGTTTCACATTCTTTTCCTCTACAGTTGACCATTCTACCGTGAACTTGTGCATCAAAAGATCATTTCAGAGACTTTAGAAATGAATCATTTGGTGGCTTTCGCAACTTCATTCATTGTTTTCTTTTCAGGTTGTTTCAAATTCATGAGCAAACGAGAGTCTCACAAGCCTAACCAACACAATCGATTGTTGAAAGAAGAGACAAAAGAAAAGATGGTTGTCGACTGGACTAGCATACCCAATCAAATCTCAGAGTTGATTTTGGGTCGACTTACTCGAGCGGATTTCTACAGATTTGGCGAGGTATGCACTTCTTGGAGGAACGTTGTTACTGAAACCATTCGTTATAGGAGTTTAACTCCTTTACCATCTATGCCCTTGCTTTTTGTCTATCAACTACACATCTTCAATGACATGAAAGCTGGGTTTTTTAGCTTGATTGATCGCAAAATGCATTTTCCGATGATGTCTCTCTTCAGAGGGAAAGTGCATTATCTTGGTTCAATAAATGGTTGGTTGATTATGGTTGATACTCTTTTGAGTGATGAGACCGGGAGTTCCTCTACTGTAGCCGGTCACCAATTCCCATCATTCTTCTTTTGGAACCCAATTTCAAATGACCAAGTCATGTTGCCATCAAAGCTAACCATTCCTTATCCCAAAAAATGGTATAATTTGTTTAATAAAGTGAAGGCCACATCAGGACCAGAAAGTCCAGATTGTATGGTGATAGGTTTGTTTGCTGCTCAACACCACATTGCCTTTTGTAGGCTTCGTGATGAATCTTGGAGTATCATAACAATTGAGTATGATCCCGTGAACATAATTTTTGCCGACATAGAACTACTTCATGGCAAGTGTTACGCTTTGACAGAATCATTAAGATTTAGAAAAATTACATCCATATTGGTTTATGATCTCCAAGGTCCTAGTCCTCTACAGGCTAAAATGTTGATTAACCTTGAGCAAGAATCAGAATATTCTCCATGCTTAAGGAATCTTATTTTCATGAATCCCATTTTCTACTACTTGGCAAGTGATTCAACATCTGGAGATTTATACTTAGTTTTTGTTATTGTTAATCGTGATGTTTTTTATCCTCCACGTGGTAGGAGCAGCCACACAAAGTACCCTAGTCATGCTGAAGAAGAATTCATTGTCTATAAGGTTGGCATGAGCAATGTACCTCATCTTGTGAGGGTTTCGAGTTTGAATGGTGGAATATTGTTTCTTAGTCAAAGAGACAGTAAAATAGTTCCAAGCTCTAACCTTAATGGCCCTGAAGATTTAATCAGAAGAAACACCATTTATTTTGCTCATGCCTATCGAAATAAAGAAAACCTCCATTCAGCTCCTCAGATTGCAAAGTTCTCCATGACTAATGGGAGAATCAGCCACATTCCTCTGCCAAATTCAGAATTACATCTTGAGTCGATATGTCTATGGTTCATGCCAACACTTTGGTAAATGAATTATCGTCATCATGATGGTATGGGTACCTTATTACATTACTAGTTTTAAAGTAGAGTATTAATTGTCATATTTTCTGATTGTATTATTTAGATGTGAAATGTTGGTATGGGTATCTTACTACATTACTAGTTACTAGTTTTAAAGTTGAGTATTGCCATATTTTCTGATTGTATTATTTAGATGTGAAATGTTTATTATTATACAATAAAAATGTTGGTATATCAATCTTTTTAATATCCTGCAAATATCATTTCCTCTTTTATATAACATACTTTTTCCAAGTTAAAGATTAAATTTAAAGAACTTTACCAATAAGGGCGGGTCCGAACGATAATTGAGTTCGAATCCCACTCCAAGGTCTCGAGTTCAAATTTTGGGTGTGGCAAAAACTCTGTTGGAAGGATAGAACCACACGGGTCGTCAAACCTGAGTACTCGTAGCCAGGCAAAACCGGTGAATACTGTGTACCAATAACATGGTAACAAATAAAATAATTTTAAGAACTTTAACCAACACTGTTCGCTCAGTGGCATAAGCTTCTCACGGGTCGACCCAGTGCTCCCGAGTTCGATTCTCGCAATGGAGAAACTCAGTGTTGGTCAGTGCGGAATTTTCTTCTAAGTACGAACGAAGATTAGTATTTTATTGAAAATGTTGGGACACTCCGTGAATAACTAACGAACTATGGTCAAAAAAAAATTCAAGAACTTTACTTTTTCTCTCACCACTTATGCAAATTGCTAAGCTTCCTTTGACTAGAAAAAGAATGAACTAAATGTTCTTAAATTAGTGCTTTTGACATAAAAAAATTTTGACTTAAAAAATACTTTTGACTCCATATAACTCATTTAATATGAGTATTTATGTTCCTACATGTCTTTCTATGTCTATGTACTTAGTCGTTAAGTAAGTACATAGACAACTAAGTACATAGATAAAAAAATGTCTATGTACCTAGTCCTAATTTGGAACAAATACATTGTTTTTTTTTGTTTATAGTTAAGGCCAGAGTAGAAGTCCTTTTCAATGATATTTTTACATGTTTTTATGATCAGGGATACCTTGAATGTTTATTACACATTTCTCTTTACAATATCAAGAAAAGAGTTATTAATATAAATTTAAACTATCAAGTGAAAAATAAAAGGAATAAGTTTCTTCTTAAAAGTCGACAAATTAAAACTTAAAAGGAACAAATAATGAATACATAAATACTTTCCTCAATTTGTCATAAAGAGAAATTATTGTGTAGGTGTGTGTGGCCCTAACATTTAATGCTTACAAACAACCAAATAAATATTTCAATTAATTAAATTAAAATCATCATTTTCTTAAATAAGATAAAACAAAGCATGCAATAAATAAACATTAACTGCAAATAATAATTTAATTTTTTTTAAACAATTAATTCTAATAATTTGTTTGGTTGTTTTTTTTTTTGATAAGCAAATGTTAGAGGGGTGGTTGATAAGCAAATTAATTCTAATTGTGTGGCCCTAACTAAATGTTAGTTTCTGGGGTTTGAACCCTGAACCTCCATCTGGTAACTCATTCATGTCCCTTAGCTCGCCAACTGAGCTACCTTCGTGGGACTGTTTAGTTGTTTGTTGTAACATCCTAACTTTTAGACGTCATAAAGTCTAGAATGTTAAACATTTTAACAAAATCAGAGTCCTAAACCGCTTAAGGATTTGAATGAAACATAACTTCCGAGTGACATAAATACCAAAAGGACAACTAAATGACATAACTGAAACAGTTTACATAAGTCATTTCTTAACCATAGCTCAAATCCAAAAGAACAGTTTAGACTTAGTACATTAACTTGATTACAAGCTCAAAGACTAAGGTATCAAAGATACAATACATAACCATTATAACTAGGGTGGACTAAACAATCATACTTAGATCTATAAAGATCCCATAAACTAAGTAGCCACAACAGTTGCTACTTCTCCTCGCCTTGCCTGGTCTTATCCTGTCAATTTGAAAACACAACAACATAAACAGTGAGATTTACAATCTCAGTGAGTTCTTTTCGGGACCCATCACTCATAACCTCTCGTAGTCTTTTAATTATCTTTTCACTTAGCCTCTTTAGCATAATCCAAAAGAACCTGAAGTACGTCAGTTGATCAGCGGAGAACCCAACCCGGCCTTGGCCGGATAACAATTATGGGCCCTGAACTCAGGAGCCATGACCTCCCATTCCAAGTATGCTAATTAACCTCTTGGGATCGTCATCTCCATAGTGTCTTTTATTCATAGCCATAGTGGTGTTCTCACTCGTTACTTCGTTTGATAAAACTTCGTTCAACTTAAACAATTATCGCGTAATCAAAACCTCGTTATTTTCCGATCATCAATCATTGTTAATAAAATCACTCATAAAACAATTAACAATCATCTTTTGTGCAAAGGTTATATCTCATGCCAATTCAATCAAATATATTCACAATAGCATCTATTAGGTCAGAATAGGGTCGGGAAAGCATTGGTGCCAAAACAGAGCGATTTTTGAGTAATTTGAAAATGGTGACTAGAAGCAGGCGCACAGTCTGTGCCACCCTGACAGCTTTGCAATTTTGAACGTTTTCACTCCATTTCGATTCCCAATCTTTCTCAAACGAATTCCAAGTCAAATCAACACGTATAGACATTTATTTTGAAGGGTACTTAGGGTTAAACACAACAAGATTTCATTTAACCACACAACAATCACAAAGAGCACATTCAATTGAACCACTTCACATTTCGGCACACAACGGGTTTAAAGCTGATCAAACATTAAAATTATTCTTGAAAATCACATGCATTGTATTTAACTCAGAAAATTCAATATGCAATTCATGAAATTATCAAAATGACAGTAACTAGGGTAAAGAACTCACTTGTTTTCAGCTGAAATTCCAAAAGCTAGTAAAAACTTTGACTCTATAAGCACAACAACAGCAACCCCCAAAATTCTCAACTCAACTCAGCTCCCAATCTTTCTACTTGAGTGCTTCAAACCACACTGTAGCTCCCAAAGTGTTCTAAGCAAATCCCCAAAGGAAGGAACATGCAACCAGAAATTTCTTCTCACCTCAAGCTCGTGAACTCTCATGCAAGTCGAAATCCACTCTAGGTAGAAGGGAAAAGTTGAGTGACTGAACTATTGGTGTTTCTAATCTCTATTCTGGGATGAAAGTGAGAGGAGAAATATGATTTCAGAGGAAAATCTCCATGGAAATTTGGAGTTGGTGAAGCTCTCTCATTTTTCTCCCAACACCCTCTTCTCACTCTCTCTATTCGCAACTCTCTCTCCCTCTCAACCCAAACTCTGTTTTACAATTTGAAAAACAATAAATGAGTGAGTGTGAGGAAAGGTTGTGTTATGTGGGCTGAACTAGTGGTGTCACAAAGGGAATGGGTTGGGTTTTTTCATAACAGATTTTTTGGGCTTCTAGAACACTAGACCCGATTGTTATTCGCACCCCCCACTACGTTTCCCACAATGTCACTATTAAATTAACAAACAAGCACACAATGTACTCAATTAATCATATCTCATCAAGCGAATTACTCAATCCTCATTCCAATCATGTATTGTTTACCCGTTGAAATTCAAAAGCAAGATATAAACAATAATTGTTTTGACAAAATCTAATATTTTGTCGTCCTAACTCAAAAGTAAAACAAATATTTATAAAAAAAACAAAGAATTTATTTATAAAATATAAAGATGTTTATAAAGTCATAATACAAAAATAATTATACCAATAACATGTAATTGTTAACCGGCAAGACTCAAGCAAAATAACCATCTATTGAAAAAACATTCAGGAAAATAAAATATAAAAAATAATTATTCCGACAACGCGTAACGTTTTCCCATCAGAAATCAAAAGAAATGAAATTTACCAACACTATCTAATGTTTCTCCTTTGGAACTCATAAGAGAAATATAAAATATAATTATACCAACAACAACTCTTGTTTTCTCGTCGAGACTCAAAAGTAGAATAATAAACTTATATTGTTTTTTGCATGTTTAAATTTAAAAGTTTGAGTATACTAATTTCAAGTTATATTAAATTAAATAAACTTTTTCAAAATCAAAATTGATTAAATAGATAGTAGAATAGTAGTGGGTGTGGTGATTAAATAGATATTAGAATAGTAAATTAAATAAATAGATAGTAGAGTAGATAATAGAAATAAATTTAGATTATTATGTTAAAATAAAATAATAGGTGCAAAATGACATTTTTAACCTTAAAATTAGACACGTGTCATTAGTTGATGTTTCCAAATATATATATTTGATATTTGATTGAATTTAATTTGTTGTTTGAGACATCAAATTGGTGTTAGTTTAGAGTTGTTCTTCATTATTAGCAAATAGAGAGTAAACACACACTACAAGAAAATCGACGATTTCCGACGGCAATTTTCGTCGCAAATGCAGCGATTTTCGTCGGAAATTGACGTTTCTGACGAACTTTTCGACGGACAAAAAGTCGTCGCAAAATCGCTCGTCGGAAACTTTTTTCCGACGGATTTTGTCGTCGCAAATGTCTCCGTCGGAAAGTCGTCGGAAACCCGTCGCAAATATCCGTGGCAAAGTCGTCGCAAACTCTGGCACATTTTCGTCGCAAATCCGTCGGAAATCCGTCGGAAATTTTAAAAAAAAATTAAATTAAATTATACATCCAAAATAATATTTAATAATTATATCTATATATACTAATTTCATATACAAAGTAACATATACGAGATCCAATCCATCTGATTCCTACTATATTTCAACATGGAATGAATCCATCAAATTTTGATCATCCACACAGCATACATAACAAGCACCATTTTCAAGCTTAATAAATCTCCCTACTACAACATCTACCTAATTAATTTACAACAACCAAACCACATATCCTACTCTGTAATGTACTAATTAATTTACACAAGCAACCTTGCTTGTTAGAAACAAAATCTAAAACAACTGAACTCAAACACAGCAAGAAACTCAGTTCATCTTAACTAGATGCAAACAATGGCAAGAGTGAAAAAGAATCTGAGAATTTATCTATCATCTCCACATCATTGGTGCCTATACTTCCTGTTGATGGACTTGGACTACTGGTGTCAACATTTGACCCCCCAGCAGTCAAAATTGTTGTTGACTCATCTCCATAAGAAGGACTCAAGCACGAATTCCCATCTTTGGTATCATTCAACTGCTTCAAGAAGCATTCCTCTATCTCAGTTACAAATGCAGCCTCCTTCTCTTCTTGTTCCTCTTCATTGCTGTGAAGTCTGAACATCATTGTTACAAACATCATATTCTTGTAGCAATAGAAGTCTGAACAATAGTATGTCGCAAATTACTCTGCAACAGAAAGAAAAAAAACAAAGGCGGAAAATTCAGCATATCACTCAGCAACCACTATATATAGAAAAGTGAATAATCCCACCTAATTTATCATTTTAGTATTTTACTAAGAATAAGAATTCCCTGTGTTCATTTTTTCCCTTTTAATATTAGGTAAGTCTATCAATCGGGATTACTTAAACTCTCAATTTTAACAAATTTTAATAAGTTAGAAGTAAAAAGATGAAAAACTAGAGTTTGATGCATTACCAGACCCAAAACTGAATAATAGTCATCTGCGGCAATAGTATCAGTAGTTGAAAATGATTCCTCAGCAGCAACTTTTACCCTGCCACACCCTCTACGTTTACTACTGTGTGTTACAGAAGTCCATGGAGTTGCAGTCTTAGGTAGGATCCGCCATGAGCTTCTGGGACATAAATTCAGTGATGATGTATTGTGAATTTTGAGGTTAAGGTAGAATAGAGATGCAAAAAAAATAGTCAGCAGGGGGGGTGAGTTAGTCTGGGCATTGAGGTTAAGGTAGAAGCATAAAAGGGCCAACATGGTTGTAAAATGATCTTAAGGTATTAAGTAAAATGACTTCTTTAAGTTAATAAAATCATGCTTGTATCAAAGCAGCTCTTAAAATGAAAGAAATATAGAAAGAAAAAGGGAAACAAGAGTTTCAACCAATCAATTTTAAACAGAAATCAAAGAACATTATAGCATACGTCAAAATGGATTAGATACATACACATCAATCAAAGAAGAAAACATTAGAAAACACCCAACAATACATTAGGGCCAGAAAGCAACCTCATTAGAAGAATAGACTATCAAATACATACCCCACTCCTCCAATAGAAAGTTACAAATATGAAAATTGAATCAAAATATTCTTACCTCAGCTCCATAGTAACCTCCAATCAGCCTTTGAAGAAATTCACAACATCTCATACACAACATCTTAGCATTGACTTCAACAACTGCACATAAAAAACAGCAAAACAGATCCATGAGCTTACAGGACAAAAATGTTTGTAGAAACAGAAAAAAAATTAGCCAAATTCAAAAACAAGAAACAACCTATCAAAAGCATCAATATCACAAAGAAGCTGTCAGCAATTTCACCATAGTATGAACAAACATGCTCAGCTAAACATAAACATGTGGACAGAGAATCAAAAAACAATCTAATACAGAAAGTAAATGGCCGGATTGAGAAGAGAAAGTAAATGGACTATACCTGTTTGTCAAAATCATAAGAAAAGCAGAGAAATTAAAGTAACGCTAATAAGGAAGGGATTGCGGAGAACAGAGACGCCATTAATTTACTTCAAAAAAATGGACTCACCAATACTACAAACTCCAACCAAATTGTTAAAACAGAAACGCCGTCGCCGTTTTCCGCTGCCACTTCCGTCGTGATCTTCATGTAAATCATTTACAAATCTATCAAATATCCAACATTGTTCAATCATCATTACTCTATTAGATTAAGAATTTTCCGAAACAACACTAAATAAAGCAATCAAGCAAGGATGATGGTAATACAGATACAGAAGTGAAAAAGGATGATGATAATACTACCTGTGATGTTGCTTGCATTTGATTCATCTCTACTTCCCTTGCATGCTGTTTTTCTTCCAGCTTCAGGTAGAAATGAATCAACAGGATAATGACAACAAATCAACAATCATAAAATTTATATTGTTAAAAAAAGGAAAAACAATAATCCTTGCATTTTCTACAAACCTCTCTGCTCTACGGATTCCTTTCGAGGCAGTTTTTAAAACAGGAGGCGGGGATTCCACAGCCTTTTTCATTCTTGATACGTTTTCACTATCAAAGTTAAAAGCTGGAGCAGCTGAAACTGATACAGTACTAGCTGGAGCAGAACTTAAACCATTTTCTGGTATCAAAATAGTATTAAAAATTATAAATCTCGCAACTAATTGAATGAACTGCATTTAAAAATGGAAGAGAAATATATATAATAGTAGTACCTTCTGGAGGAGATTCTGAGCTTCTGTGAAAGGAAGGAAGAACAAGATTTTGGTTGAACATATTAGGAGAGTGAGTTGGAGAAGGAATTGGACTTCCAGTAGAAAAAGCACGTTGATGTTGTTTTTAATGTCAAGAAGTTGTAGCCCCATTAACCTTCTACTTTGAAGCTCAAGAGCTTGCTGTAGATCAGCTTGCTCCTCTAGTTTCCTCCTCCACAACATGTCTTGAGTATTGTAGAACATTCTCCCATCTAGAAAAACACATGCAAAAAAAACATGTTAAGAATAGTTAGGTAAAGGTTTGGCTAAAAAGACAACATAATAGAAGGTTAGTTAAAGCATTAAGCAAGATAATTACCAAGTTGAAGATCATATTGGTCTCTAGCATCAAGCCCAGTAGGAGTTCCACAAGGTGAATAATCTCCTCTATCCATTTGCTGCTGCTTCCTGCAAATCACAAGAATCATGAGCATGTTTGAGAGTTGACTACAACAAAGAAAAAGTTAACAAAAAAGACTAGAAAGAGAGAAGGTGCCTGTAATTGTCTGGAACTTTGCCTTTCTCCTTGTAAGGCTTAACAAGAACTCTAGAATCACACACAAAATGAGGGTTTTCTTTGGATAGAATGAGCTTCACAGTTTCATTTATGATGGTTTTTAAGTTTATCGCTGTGACAACCACCGGAGGAGGAATCTGGAATGTGATTTTTGAGGGAGTTGAAGAAACCCTTATGTCTTTGGGAGATGCAACAGTCACTTCAAATTTGCACCAGCTAACCTGTAAGCACAACCAAGCTGCTAAGATTGAAAAAAGGTGGTATGTATAAGGGATTAAAGACACATCACTTCTAGTAGACGCCCGGGTTAAAATCTCACCCTTTGGGAAGCTGAGCAAGTAGAAAAATTTGAGACCTGTAGCCATGAAGGCCCCATTATCTTTCTTTTAATCAGAAATAGCTCGAGTGCACTGCAGGTAGTGAATACAGTAACAGAAAATAACTGTTCAATTTACGGACATTACATTCTCAGCAGTATAGGACTTAAGCTCCAACAAAGCGTTTTAAAAATCCTAAGCATGATACTAAGTTATTAATGCAATACTTCTCCGGAAAAAAAACTCTGTAAATAAAGACTTCAGTAAACAAGGCTATAGATTCTGTTCACCAAAAAAAGAAGTTTGTAGTTACTAGTAAGACCGATTGACTGGTTCAATAACCTTTCTTTGAGCTCCATGTTTTAATTACATCAAAAGGTAACATCACACTGGAGAATCTCTGAATACTTATAATACCTGCAATGAGTTCCCAGAAGAGCACAGAAGCTTTCGCCTTTGAGATCTATTGGAAGTGCTAGATCCTGCAACGGTTAGAAAATTAGGCAAGAAACTCAATATAAAGAAAAATAAGAACAAAAAATTGTATAAATTTATGGCAGTGGTCAGCAAAATCGTATCTTACTTGCAGCTTTTTACGGAAATCTGCAGGAGAAATACGAGACTCTTGGACATCATTCTCGAGCTTCATCATCTCATCAATGTAATTCAAAGGACGACTTGGAATTTGCATATACACACCTCTGCATGTTCTTCACAACAACACAGCAACTCTGATACAAATTCCCTGTAATTATCAACACAGCAACTCTGATACAAATGTCAACTGTACCACATCACCCGAAATGAACCAAATCTGGAAAATCACAGATAAAGGTTAGGGTTTCGTTTAAAAAAATTGGGACAAATTAAAGAAAGTAAGGTTAGGGTTTCGTTTAAATTATGGGAAGAGGGAGAACGAGAGGGAGGGAAGAGGGAGGACCGCAAGGAGAATGAGAGTGAGGGAAGAGGGCGAAATGGAGGACCACGCTTAGCGATGTAGGAGGGCGGAGGAGGGCGGTGGAGGATCGAGGAGGGCTGTGGAGGACAGAGGAGGGTGATTCAGTGGAAGACGGCGGAGGAGAGTGAAAGGCGAGAGGGAGAGGGAAGGGGCAGCGTGAAGGAAGCGAGAAAGAGGGCAACTGAGAGAGAAGCGAGAAAGAGCGTGAAATGAGAGGATCGTGGAAGAGCTTCAGTTTAATTTAAGATCTGTTATTTTGCGACGGACTTTTAGCGTTTTCCGACGGACATAGCCGTCGCAAATTTGCGACGAAACACGTTTTCGTCGGAAACGTAAGCGGGAAATTAAGCGCCTTTTTTTCCTTAACATTTGCGACGGCTTTTTCATTGGAAATCCGTCGGAAATTGCGACGAATAAAAGTTCGTCGGAAAAAATGGCAGGAAAAAGCACTTATTCTTGTAGTGACATTAAGTAAAAGAGGGCATTTTAGTAATTATGTGAATACCTACATTGAAGGGACCATTTTGCAATTAAAGGAATTTGCAAAACAGTCCCCAACCCTCCCCTATAAAAGGACCACCAGCTGGAAAGTGAGAGGAAATGAAACACAAAATTAGAATTTATAGAGAAATAGGAGAACAGGAGAGATCGAGAATGAGGATGGAGAGTGAGTGAGCTGAACTATTTTCCTCTCTTTCACACTACATTGCTCATCAATCTTCAATATCATCAAAAAATCATCACACACTTCCCTTCCATTTTGTTATTCATGAAACCCTTAACCATCTTCTCTCTCAAACCAGAACCATTACTCTCATTGCTTCTAAAAATCTTTTATTAGCTGCCAAAGTTAGTTGTATGTGTGATTTTAGGTTGATATTGAAGTGAATGATTATGAAAGTGTTAGAAGAAACATGGAGATGGATTTTTAGAGTTGTACTTAAAGATTGGGGGTGAGATTTCCAGTAGAGAAAAGGGTTTGAAGAAAGGGATATAATGCTGGAAAAATTATGGGCAAAACAGCTTCAAACCCACCCTTTGGAGACATAGAAATGGCTTTGCATGCTCACATTAGGAGTGGAATGGATATTGGAAATTTGAAGGAAGCTAGAAGAAGGTTGAGACTTGAAGATGGAGGTTGGGGGTCAGCCTTTTGGATCTGGAATTAGTAAAAGATATGCTAAATAGCACTTTTGGTTATTTATCATTGCTCTAGGTATCATTTTAATCTTTTATCTTTTTTTTGTCCTGTTTTGGTCTCTCATCTTCCGTTTCCGTTTTATTTTGGTCCCTTTTAGTGGTTTCCGTCCATTATTTTTAACAGACGTGACGCTGACAGTTAACTACTGACGAGTCGTATTAAGTGTCAGGACTGACTTGGAACTCATTAAGTGTTGTGGCAAATAGGGGACCAAATTGAAACTTAAAAAAACATAAGGGACCAAATTGACAAAAATACAAAACAGAAAAATAAAATTAACAAAGACAAAAAATACTAAAACACAATAGATCTGGAAAATCACAAATCTGAAAAATCACCCACATCTCCATTTTCATCTTCCCCGACGAGCCACCACCACCACAAATCAATCACTCTTCAACTCTTCGTTCATGATTTTGTGTGCAGTTTTCCGGTAATTCAACTCTTAGATCTAAGTGGAAAACCAGATCTAACAATATCGTGATTTTGTGCTCCATTCATAAATAAAATCGTAAATGTTGAGCTAGTTTCAGAAATGGAAATTCGGTGACAAGATCCAAACACGCCTATATTTCAATGTTTTTAGATGATTAACTAATTTCTACACAGAAACCTTTCTTATATATAGTATAAATAAATATCTATTATAAATTTCGTGACTAAAAGAAAAGCATGGATAGATTAACACAAAAACAAGCAAAAAGTGAATTTCCCAAAACAGCGTAGTTAGAAGTTGTGGCGGCGACGGGAAGAAGCATCGCGAGTTTGTTGTTAATTTGTGTAGCTGATTATTGATAGTGAAATAGGATTCATCAATTCTGGGTTTCATCAATTGGTGGTAGAATTAGGGTTTAGACTTTAGAATACATGTTGCTTTTGAGTTTTAGAAAAGTATTTCAGAAAATCAATCCACCGAAGAAATTACTTGGTTGAGTCGCGGACTAGGTCGCTCTCTATAAGACGTTTCGTGGCACTGCTCAAAATTGTGCAGGCAGGCTATCAACCACGACGTCCCCAGGATAAAACAGCTCAATCAAAACTGTTACGAAATATCACTGCACAGTGAAATTTCGCTCAAGAAATACACCTTAATTTTATGCTCCGAAGACCACTCAAATATGGTACTAAGACCACTCTAATATGGTACGGATACCACTCTAATTTAAAAAGAAAGGAAATTGGGGAGGGAGAAGAGAAGAAAACCCGGTACTGCTTCGAGTTTTCGGTGCAAAGAATGAAGTGAGAAAATGTCCTATTTATAGAAAAAACTCGACTTGCTGCGCAAGAAAGTTGTTGGAGAAAAATCCTCCAACAACTTGGTGGTAGAATTGGTGGTAGAATTAGGGTTTAGACTTTAGAGTACATGTTGTTTTTGAGTTTTAGAAAAGTATTTTAGAAAATCAATCCACCGAAGAAATTACTTGGTTGAGTCGCGGACTAGGTCGCTCTCTATAAGACGTTTCGTGGCACTGCCCAAAATTGTGCAGGCAGGCTATCAACCACGACGTCCCCAGGATAAAACAGCCCAATCAAAACTGTTACGAAATATCACTGCACAGTGAAATTTCGCTCAAGAAATACACCTTAATTTTATGCTCCGAAGACCACTCAAATATGGTACTAAGACCACTCTAATATGGTACGAATACCACTCTAATTTAAAAAGAAAGGAAATTGGGGAGGGAGAAGAGAAGAAAACCCGGTACTGCTTCGAGTTTTCGGTGCAAAGAATGAAGTGAGAAAATGTCCTATTTATAGAAAAAACTCGACTTGCTGCGCAAGAAAGTTGTTGGAGAAAAATCCTCAACAGATAAGAATGGCCTACTTGCTGCACAAGTCAAGTTGTTGGAGAAAAATCCTCAACAGCTAAAAATGGCTAGTTCAGCGTATCTGGTCAGTTCAACGAATTATCTGGATAGTTAGCGAGCGCCGCACCAAAATAAAATAAAAAATAATTATTTTTCACAAATAATAAATTACACCTCACAGCCCAAGCCCAAGCCTAGGCCTGGCCCGACCCGATCGGGTGACCCGATCGGACGGCGCGTGTGTGGGGCTCAATTAGTATATGTGCTCTCCATTTTACAAAACTGGGTACCCCTTGGGCCCCAAACCAATATGTGAAGTCCACACTTATAAGCGCTCTTAAAGTGCTAGTCTTAGCAATGTGGGACTTTTTCAATTCATCAACACCAAGGTTCCAACAATCCCCCACTTGATTTTAAAAAGAAGTTTCAGAAGTAGCGTCAAACACCTCCATAAGATTGTGCATAAGCAGAGGTGTCATTCGACTTGAACCTTTGCATAGCGGTTAAGATTTAGATTCAACAAGAGTGACTCGTAGTCTTGAACTCTATCTCTAATCATCAAAACCACACACAACCTTTTCCATAGGTGTATTCTCAAAAGTCTGTGCTTTTATGGCCCTGCACGTCTATCCCAGTTTAGTGAACGCTCTAGGAATTTCTGCCAAGAATTCCATAGGAAGCGGCCCCACTTCCACATTCACAAATGTGAGTCTATCAAGAGTACTCCTGTAGCTAGGTACTCCACTCCACATAGAGTATAGATCTCATTAAGAGTTTCTATTACCTCAACCTTACATCGCTTCAGGAATCATGCTTCTTTACTTATAGTAGCATGTTCATCTCCTATCACTTCACAACTTGTTATTACCCATTGAACCTAATTCTTGGGATCTCCAGTCTTTTAGGTCGGGTTACCATCGTGACTGACTCATGGTTCTAATGGCAGTAGTCTCATCTTTTGAGATGTATTTTGGACTTTCTTTTTGGCTAACCCTTTCGTCAAAGGATCACCTAAGTTCTAATCAGTGCGTACATGATCCACTCTCACAGCTCCTTTTGAGAAAATTTCTCTAACAATGCTGTTCCTACGACATATTTGTCGCCTTTTATCATTGTAATAACGATTCTTTATTTTGGAATAGCCGCGGTACTATCGGAGTGGATCAACACAACTGGCGTCGGTTTTCCCATAAGGAATCTCTGCTAGTAAGCATCTCAACCAACTAGCTTCTTCACTGGCGGTTGCCAATGCTATCATTTCAGACTCCATAGTGGACTGAAGCAAAATGATCTGTTTCTTGGATTTCTAGGAGACAATACCACCATATATACTAAATATATAGTCACTAGTTGCTTTGGAATCATCTGATAGAGTATTCCAATCATCATTACTGTATCCTTCAAGTACAGCTGGAAATCTCTGATAATGTGATCCGAGATTCATGGTCCTTTTAAGGTATCACATGCTCTCTCAATAGTGTGCCAATGCTCTATACTAGGTCGACTGGTAAACCTGCACAGCAATCCCACGACATATGCAATGTCGGGTCTAGTACAATCAGTGGCATACCTTAGGCTGCCAATGATGCTCGCATATTCCGTTTGTCTAACATTGTTACCAGTGTTCTTAAAAAGTTTGATAATTGGATCGTATGATGAGCAGGAAGGTTTACAACCAAAGTAGTTATATTTCTTTAAGATCTTCTCAATATAATGAGTTCGATCCAAAGAAATTCCTTTCTCGGATCTAGTATTCTTAATACCAAGGATTACAATTGCTTCTCCGAGGTCTTTCATATCAAAGTTGTTGCACAACAATGATTTCACTTTATTTATAGCATGAATGTTTGATCCAAATATGAGTAAGTCGTCTACTTAGAGACATATGATAGTGCAAATGTCATTTTCAGTTTTGTAATAAATACATTTGTCACTTTCATTCACTTTGAACCTATTCAAGATAATTAGATAATCAAACTTCTCATGTCACTGTTTAGGAGCTTGTTTAAGACCATACAGAGACTTATCCAACTTACAGACCTTGTTTCCTTGCCCAATAATTTCAAAAGCTTCAGGTTGCTCCATATAGATTTCTTCTTCCAATTCACCATTTTTAAAAAATCAGTTATGCATCCATTTGGTGTACTACTAAATTAAAAGCACGGCCAAAGAAATTAGTGCCCCCTTATGGATGTATTTCTAGTAACGAGTGAACATGTGTCGAAGAAATATATATTCTCTATTTGACTAAAACCTTTGGCTACAAGCGGGCCTTGTCGTTATCAACAGTGCCTTCGGATTTTACTTTCTTTTTCAAAAAAAAAACATTTACAACCTCTCGGTTTGCAACCAGGAGGCAAGTCAACTAAGTACAAGGTCTTGTTAGACTCTAGAGAATCCATCTCGTTGTTTTATGACTTCTTGCCACAAATCTGCATCCAATGAAGACAAGCTTCTTGAATGTTATATGTATCCTCCTCTAGTTTATGGACCGTATAATAGGTTCCATATTCTTTAGCAACTTGTGCTTTCTTACCTCTTCGAGGTTTTATTTCCCTTTATTCGTTGTTTTCATCGTTCCTAGACATAGAAACTTGACTAGTTCAGTGCCCCCACTATTTCTTGATTTAAAAGGGAATTTATTTTCATAGAAGTCAACGACATTTGATTCTATGATCACTTTTGCATTAAGGTCATAAAATCTGTTTGTTTTGCTATTTACTGCATACCCAATGAATACACATTCATAGGCTCTACTGGCGAGTTTAACTCTTTTTGGGATTATGACATAAGCCAAGTAATCCCAAATTCAAAAATAAGACAAGATGAGTTGTCTTTTCTTCAAGATCTCCGAAGGAAAATTGTTATTTTAGATTCAGAGAATCTATTCATAACATAACCAACAGTTTACAAAAAAAATCACCAGAGAGATCAAGTGCTAGAATTCCGCAAAATAGCAAAAACCAATTCAATAAATTAAGATTTTATTTTTCTATCTGCTTTACCATTCATTTCAGAAAAAATATGGTGCAGTCGTTTCATGTATAATTCCTTAAAATTAATGGGAATCATACTCTATTCCTCAATTGCTATAAAAACTTTTAACCTTTCTACTTAATTGATTTTCAAAAATCTGTAAAGGAAAACTTTGAATATGTCAAGCACTTCACTTTTATTTTTCACAAAGCATACTACAATGTGGTCAAAGCAGTTATAAATAAAAGTGACAAACTATCGTTTTCCATTTCTGGTTAATGTTCTATCTATTCGCATATATCTGAGTGAGTCAAAACTAATACTCAAATTTCCTAATTTATGCGAAGTCTTGAAAATTATTGCTTGACTACAAAAATCACAATTTTTTTCTTAACTTTTGAAAAATGCTATCTAGCTCTTATTGAAAAGAATAGTATAGTGTACAAAGTCAAAGTCAAACACGTGTAAAGTCAAACACTGCGTAAAAAATCATTCTTTAAAGAAAACTTCCGATAGACGAAGTAAACACTCCGTAAAAAAATCATTGTTTAAAGAAAGTTTTCACCAAACTCAGCATCCTTTTCTTATTTTCAGCAACGGTGTATGCTCAAAACATAGTCAATAACCATCCACCAACCTTCACATTCACCAACAATGTTGATTTCAGAAATTATAGCAACAAATTGCTATTCAGTCAGGTTAGCCTGCGGGGCATAGCTTGGCCTGTTCATACACTTGTGTGTCATATGACCTGGTCTCTCGCAATTGAAACAATTAAATGGAGGAGCAACGTCATTTCTAGGTGGTAGTTGAAGTTTAGAATATGGGAAATTTGGGGGGTCCCATTCGAGTTGTTGTTCATTTGAGCCTGATTACCGTTTTAATTTTTGAAAAGTTTTCTAGAAAATTATATTGCAATCAGTATTATATATTGCAATATATCGTAAAAAGTATAACTTCTCAAAAATAATATATTGCAATCACTAACGGTAACAAAAGATATGAATAATAAAAATATGCAACTTCAAAATTGTTGGTTCGAGTAGGTTCCTAGGAAAGAGAGGTGGGTCATAATGGACACACTTAAGTACCAAGTTTTTCCTAGCCAGAACTTTTCCCAAACAATATGAATTAAAAAAATTCATTCTTATAGAGATGATTATTCTCTTTCCGTAGAATTAACAATAATATAGAGATAATCATTCTCTTTCTATAAGACAGTATAGAGAGAATTATTCTCTTTCCAATGATAAACTGTATAGAGAAAATAATTCTCTTTCTATTGATAAATAGTATAGAGAAAATTATTCTCTTTCTATAGGAATATTTCTTTAGCTATTTTATCTCTTCCTTTCTGATCAGCTGTTTCAGTGAGCACTTGAATGTCATCTTTTAAATGTTGGCAACATTTCTCATATTTAATAAAACGATTTGTTGAAGTTAGAAACAGCAGAATCAGAGACAATAATGTCTTCGGTAGTCATGGCTAAATTTGAAACGTCTTAAAATTGTTGTTTTTGAGTTTCAGAAAAGTATTTCAGAAAATCAATCCACCGAAGAAATTACTGGGTTGAGTCGCGGACTAGGTCGCTCTTTTTAAGATGTTTCGTGGCACTGCTAAAAATTGTGCAGGCAGGCTATCAACCACGACGTCCCCAGGATAAAACAGCCCAGTCAAAACTGTTACGAAATATCACCGCACAGTGAAATTTCGCTCAAGAAATACACCTTAATTTTATGGTCCGAAGACCACTCAAATATGGTACTAAGACCACTCTAATATGGTACGAATACCACTCTAATTTAGGAAGAAAGGAAATTGGGGAGGGAGAAGAGAAGAAAACTCGATACTGCTTCGAGTTTTCGGTGCAAAAAATGAAGTGAGGAATGGTCCTATTTATAGGAAAAAAAACTTGACTTGCGACGCAAGTAAGTTGTTGGAGAAAAATCCTCAACAGATAAAATCGGCTAGTTCAGCGTATCTGGCCAGTTCAACGAATCTGGACAGTTAGCGAGCGCCGCACCAAAATAAAATAAAAAATAATTACTTTTCGCAAAGAATAAATTACACCTCACAGCCCAAGCCTAAGCCTAAGCCTAAGCCCAGCCCGGCCCGACTGGGTGACTCGGTGGGACAACGCGCGTGTGTGTGGTGGTCAGTTAGTATCCGTGCTCTCCCTTTTACAAAACTGGGTACCCCCTGGGCCCCAAACCAATGTGTGAAGTCCATACTTATAAGCGCTCTTAAAGTGCCTAGTTTTAGCAATGTGGGACTTTTTCAATTCACCAACACCAAGGTTCCAACAGTTCATCAATTCTGTTTTTAAAATGATTTCTGAGATTTCTAGTTTTAATGATTTCTCAGGCTTAATAATATGTGGTTTTTATTATTTCTGTTTTGTTTTTTTAAAATTTAAAAAACCTAAATGCCTATGTGTCAAATGATTTAAAATTAAATAAAACAGAGTTTTGCCGCGCATTAAATGAATGACACATCTGATTGGATACTTAAGACGCCATGTCAACAGCTAACTGTTAGTGTGGCGTCTGTTAACTTCAATTGACGGAATGGACCAAAATGAAACATAAATGAAAGATGAGGGACCAAAATGGGACACAAAAAAGATAAATGACCAAAACGAAACTTAGAGCAAAGAAAAATGATCAAATGTGCTATTTAGCCTAAAAGATAAGAGGTGGAAGAAAAAGTGTACTTGTTGTAATATGTGTTTGAGACAACCCCTCAATGTAATGTGAGTTTCTCACTCCCTCCCCACTTGTTATATCTAGGGTTTTCGGTTCCAATTGATACCCAGGTCATTCTTGTTAGTTAAATTGAGACTTTGCCAAGTGTTGGAATGTTTGCTTGAATGATTGGGTGATGAGTCTAGTTGAAATTGAATTATATGCTATGTTTTTAAATTGTTTGAGCTCACATGTAAAATTGAGAGAATGAATACTTTAATGATGCTTGTAAGTGTTGTATTTGATGATTTATTATGTTAAATGTGATTAAATGCTAGTTTGGATATGTTAGAAGCACTTGGATTTACGTTAAAAGCACAAAAGCAGCAAAACTGACCAATGTTATACTATTACAGGCCGTGTTGAACTAAGAGTACCTGTGTTAGCTTCGGTTTGACAGATCTTTTCTGCAGTCTTCCAACTGTTTTAATCATAACTTTCACTACAAGAATTTTGGGGATTTCTGGCGGACAAAATCCGCCGGTAATGGCCAAAATCTGCCGGAAATTGGACATTACCGACGGATATTTTCCGCCGGAAATCTGCATGTAATTCGCCCGCAGGTAACGGTTACCGGCGGATTATCCGCCGGTAATTTCCGCCGGAAAATCTGCCGGAACTTAGAGGCGGAAAATCCACCGGTAATCACCCAAAAATCCACCGGTAATTTCCGTAATTCCGCCGGTAATCCTTCAAAAACCGCCGGTAAATAATTTTTTAAAAAATATTTATTTAAAACGGAAACTAAATCCGCCGGTAATTTTTTTTAAAAAACTGTTTTTTAAATTCGTTTATTTAAAAAATTAATATTATTTAATTTTTTTAATTTTTTTTAAAACAGATATTTGATTTCGTTTATTTAAAAATATTAACTAAAACAATCAGTGTTAAGGTCTGTGTTGAGCTGTTGTTGAGGCTGAGGCTGCTGCTGCGTATTTACCGGTAGTGAAAAGAAGATTCTGGCTTGAACAATATTTTCGTAGACCGAATATTTGAGAAGAGAAGAGATTAAGAAAACAGAAATGTGAGAAGAGAAGAGAAGAGATTTGAGAAAAATGAAGTGTATGAATGTGAGAAGATTTGAGAAGAGATTGAAAAAACAGAAATGTGAGAAGAGAGAAGAGATTTGAGAAAAATGAAGTGTATGAATGTGAGAGGATTTGAGAAGAGATTGAGAAAACAGAAATGTGAGAAGAGAAGAGAAGAGATTTGAGAAAAATGAAGTGTATGAATGTAAGAAGATTTGAGAAGAGATTGAGAAAACAGAAATGTGAGAAGAGAAGAGAAGAGATTTGAGAAAAATGAAGTGTATGAATGTAAGAAGATTTGAGAAGAGATTGAGAATTTATAAGGTTGTGAAGGGGAGAGAATCCCAACGGCTAATTGCCGGCAGATTATGTGCTTACCGGCGGATTTGGTCTCAACAGTCAAATTTCTGCGATTTTATGCTTACCGGCGGATTTTCTGCGATTACCGGCGGATTTTTTGAAATTTGAATTTCAAAATAATCCGCCGAAAATTATGATTACCGGTGGATTTATTAGTGGGTGGCATTACCGGCGGATTTGAGACTATTACCGGCGGATTTTTGATTTTTGAATTTTAAATTAAATCCGCCAAAACTTGTGCTTACCGACGGATTTTTATTAGTGGTGCATTACCGGCGGATTTGAGGCTATTACCGACGAATTGTTTTAAAATATTTTTTTTTATTACGGAAATTATCCGCCGGTAAGCGTATTTACCGGCACCTCAGTTTTTTTTTCTTCCATTTTTCCGAAAAACTATTCCGTCGGAAATTCATGAAAAACCGTCGGTAATTTACTAGGGGATTTAATCCGCCGAAAACGCTCAAAATCCGCCGGTAATGTACTGGCGGATTTAATCCGCTAAATCCGCCGGAAAACGCCCACTGGTAATGCACGAATTTCTTGTAGTATTTTGACCTAGAAACCTAATTGAGGTGTTCTTGCATGCGCTGGAAAGCTAATGAAAAAATCTACATTTATAAATTAACATTGATTTGTGTTTTTAACTCATTCCAAGAAACCTTCATCAAATATTCTAACCCTTGTACTTGAAGCATGGTAAATATGTCCTTTCACATTAATCTTTGATGTTTGATTGATTAGTGTGATTTGGATGCAAGTTGGAGTTGGATTTGGTCCCTTAAAATTCCTGCTAACATTTGATTTTTCACTTGGCATTTGTGTCACTCTTCTATACCCACAAAGGCGGTGCTGGCGGCTAGAGGTGTTGGCTTGAATCAAACTTGTCCTTTGTGCGGTTCTCATGAGGAATCTATTGTGTATTGTATTTTTTTGTAACAGGTCCTTGGCTGTGTGGTGTCTCTCAATTCCAGACTTGCATGACTTTCCCTCATCAGAGGCCGAGTTAGTTGGATGGTTAAGGAGGTTATTCAGGACTCACGGATAGGCATGGCAATGGGGCGAGGCGGGGACGGATTTTGCATTTCCCATCCCCATCCCCGAATCCCATATAGTTCCCTATTCCCCTACCCAAACCCAACGGGGATGAATTATTAATCCACATCCTCGTACCCAACGGGTTCGGGGATCCCCGCCCCAACCTCATCCCCATAGCCACATCAATGTTGTCTTCTTTCTTTATCTAGATGCTATTGACGTCTTCACTCTTCAAAGTGGGAAGTAAACCACTAGTCAATATTTTACCTGCAAAATTAAAAATACAAGTTAAATATAAACATTAAAGTTGATAAATTTGGAATGTAGTGACAAATAAATGGATGGTAGATCTCACCTTCATCATCGGGGTCTATTTCATTGAGTAAAGTAGCATACTCATTACTTAATTGAGAACTCACACCACCTATATATATGAAATATGAATGTAGTACAATATAAATAGTAATAAGTTAACATATACATAATTATTTGTCATTTCTTAAGATATGTAAATTGAAAAAACAATTTAAAACCATACCGTTGTTTTCGTTACTCCATAACCAACTTCTAGCACACTTCAAAGTCTCTAAAATAAGAGGGAGGCATTAGCACTAACAAAGAAATTTAGGGTTTAGTTGAGATGTGGAGGATTTCTAATATAAGAGGGGTAATATTGAAGCTTTGTACATTTGGGGCGGGTTCGGGGTGGGGACCTATATTCCCATTACTTGCCCCGTCCCCGTATTTGGATATCGGGGAAAACCCAAACCCAGTCAAATTGGGGCGAGTTCGGGTTGGTATCCACAGGTACGGGTTTTGTTGCCATGCCTACTCACGGAACCCTCGCCTTTTGTCTAATTTGGAAGATTTGGTGCAGTCGGAAGAAGTACGTGTTTGGCGGTAATAAGGATCAGCCTATGCAGGTGGTGATGCACGCTAAAGTCTTGTGCAATGATATTCATCAAGCTTATTGTGATGCCCATCAAAAGTAGTTAGTCCCAGAATATGGTCTAGTGGTTACCTCCACCGTCAGGTTGTGTTTGCCTTAACGTGGATGGTAGTGCCATTACCAATCCGAGTGTGGTCGAGTACAATGGTTTGATTCAAGATAGCAGTGGAAACTTCATTTGTGGATTTCATGATTCCCTTGGTGTGACAGATGTGATGTACTCATGCAGAAATTATGAGTATTTTTCAAGGTATATCTATTTGTTCGGACATGAGTGTGACTAGGTTGGTATGTTACTCTGACTCAAGTCTGGCCTTGAAGCTGGTCCGAGATGCTAATCAGGATTATCACATGTATGGCAATGAGATTGCTCTAATTAAAGATTACATGAGGAAGACGTGGGTATTCAATTGCATGACAATAATGTGCAGATTTCTTAGCTAAGTTGGGCTCTCATGGAAATTAAGAATTAGTGATTATGGATTCTTCTCCTATAGAGTTAGAACCCTTGCTATCTATGCAAGTGGTGATGTTTTTTAAGGCTTTAGGCCTATTTTTTTGGTTTTTTAGCCTTTGTAACAAAAAAAGGCAATACTATTTTATTCTTACATATTCGCATGTCTAATATTCGTACTAAATATTATTCCTTTAGTAACTATTATTTTATTATTTTATTTCATTTTATATATTTATTTTTTATTCAATTAATATATTATTTTATCGTAATTAGATATAAATTAAATGTGAGTTTGATGAATATAAGCTGTCAAGAGTATATTAGTTTTATCGAAATTAGTTTATACGCATGTCAATGTAAAATTAATTTACGATACTACAAAATATATTGCTAAATATTATAAGAAATACATTTAGGTTTTAAAAATATATTATAAATTGTAAAGTTTTATAAAAGCTTTTTTTACATGAATGAAAAAAGATAAATAATTAGTATGCACTATTAACTTTTTTTACACTACCCACCAACTAGAAATTGACACGTCATATAAATAAGTGACTTTTATTCTATTCATCTTGAAAGTCATACTTATAATGAATTTTTATTGGTCGACAATGTAAAAGGTTTATACACCGATAGTGCATACTAATACCAATTAGTTGTACAAAAAATACCAATTACCTAAACTGAAAAACAAGTTTAATTAAGTGTTTAACTAGTACACATTTGTAAATTTTTTACACTATCAGTCATTTAAAAACCATGATATGGTTGACTTTTAAGATAATTGAGATAAAATCAATTTTTTTTAAGATGTGTAATTTGTGATTAACTAACGTTGTAAAATATCGTGTGCATTGATAGTGTATATAAATTAAACCGATTAATTATTAATTAAACCATGAGCGAAATATAATCCTCCAACCAACACCAGGGGGCAGATATACATAGGCCCAGGGTGTGCAGTTGCACACCCTCCACTTTTAAAAATCTCACCGATACTCCTATAATAATTTTTTGCGCTATATATTTTTATTTTGCACATCCTCCCCAACTTAGTCTCTGCTATCTGCACCACTCATTAAGCTCAAAACTCATTTAGCCCAACCCAAAACTCCAAAAACTATCACTCTCCTTCACAAACACAACACGCATCACCGCTTCCACCAGCAACAAGAAAACACGCGCTCACTGATTTCAAAACAACACGCACTACCGCACCGGAAGTCCAAAACCACCACACACGGTGGCCTCCTTGCTCTGTACTGCCCTTCCGTCATCAACCGCCGCTTCTCTTCAAGGTTATATTTCGTTTTGCATCTATTTTTGGAGTTTTGGGATTTCGTTTTGCATTTTTCCACCGTGTGAAAAATGATGCTGCTATAAAACAATAGGGATTTCGATTTGGGATTATTGTTTTGAATCTCCGTTGATAAAATGAGAAGAGGAAAAATGAGAAAGACATCGAAATTCAGAGAAGAATGGAACAATAGGGAACAATAGGATTCTGTTTGTTACTGAATAGTTTATTGAATAGGATTATGTTTGTTATTCAATAGTTTATTGATTTGGGATTCTATTGAATTGAATATTCTGTTTGTTATTAAATAGGATTCTGTTTGTTATTGAATAGTTTATTGTCTATTGAATTGTTTTTTTTTAGATTTTAAGATACAATGGAAAAGTACTTCAAGAGAAGATTATCAGCACACGATCAACAATCGGGCGAAACAAGTTCCCAACGTCAACATGTTGAAATTAATTTAGAAGATTTGCCATCGGATCCGAGAAAACAGATTAAAATATCCGCATATGATCCTAATGATCGAGAGAGGATACGAAGAGCATATTTACAAAAGGGGGCATGTCAACCTACTCACCACAAATTTCCTCAAAAGAAAATTGGAAATTCTACAAGAAGATTTAATCCCTCTTGGTTTAATGAATTTAGCAACAGGCTAGAGTATAGTATAGAAAAAGATGTTGCATTGTGTTGTACCCTAATTTTGTCCGATGTTAATAAAAAAATAGAAAAATATTTTTGTGAACGACCAATTTTAACGGGTATTTTTTCTCGCCAAAGATAGTTTTCTCGTTTTCAAAAAAACCTCAAAAAGACATGTCTCACTGTGGAGGCTCTAAATGTACACACGCGTGTTTAGTTTGCGAACTCGCACTTTTTGTTCTCGTCATGCACACACGTCGTTTTTTAATCGCATATGCATTTTTATTATCGTTGTGCACACGCGTCGTGTATGTGTGTTTATTTTGGTACTCGCACTAGTGCAAAAATGGGATTAGAATTAGACATTTAAAGTCAGGCGCTCATATGCCTGACTTTATATGTTGACGCGGTGGAAAACTTGTAATTAAGAGGCAAAACTCGCGAGTTTTAAAGTCAAGCGGATACACGCCTGACTTCTAAAGTGAACAAATAGGGAAAAAGTTAGACTTTAGAAGTCAGGCGTGTATTCGCCTGACTACATAAGTGACGCGGTGGCAAACTTGTAATTAAGGGTGAAATTATTTGTTTCTATTTTAATACTTTAGAAGTCAGGCGTGTATTCACCTGACTTCTAAAGTACTAAAATAAAAAAAAAAAGAACTTCGCGAACCCTGGCTATCTCTCGCATTACGCACAACCCTAAATTCCCTTTCTCCTTCGCATACGCAGCCCACTCTTCCTTTCTCTAACCCATGCATACGAACTCACCCTCAGAAATCTCAAGAACTCACCCTCAAATCTCAGAAACTCACCCTCACTCGAACTCACCCTCACTTGAACTCACTCCTTCACTCTCAGGCGTTCGTTCTTCTCTTCGTTCTTCTCTTCACTCAGTTCGTTCACCCTCTTTGTCACCCTCTCCGTCACCGTCGCCGTCGTCGTTTCCTCACCCTCTCCATCACACTCTCAGATCTCACACACACTCTCTCTCTCTCTCTCTCTCTCTCTCTCTCTCTCTCAGAACCCTTCGTGCTCTCCACTCTCAGAAGTCAGAACCCTTCCCACTCTCAGATCTCACGTCGTTTTCACTCTCACGCCGTTTTCACTCTTAGATCTCACTCTCAGAACACGAAGCTCAGATCTCACGCCGTTCTCCGCCACGCCTCGCCGTGCACTTCGTTCGCGAACTCGTCGCCACCACTCCACCCACTCGTCGTCGTTCTCTCTCTCTCTCTCTCACTCACTCTCTCACTCACTCTCAAACCTCTCTTCTTCTTCTTCTTCTTCTTCTTCTTCTTCTTCTTCTTCTTCTTCTTCTTCTTCTTCTTCTTCTTCTTCTTCTTCTTCTTCTTCTTCTTCTTCTTCTTCTTCTTCTTCTTCTTCTTCTTCTTCTTCTTCTTCTTCTTCTTCTTCTTCTTCTTCTTCTTCTTCTTTTAATATTATCCTCTGAAAGTTCACTGTTTTCTGAAAAACAAAAACCCTAATATTATTTAGTTGTTGCTTGCAGAGTCTGTTGTGATTATGCCGGCTTTTGGAGTACAGCTTGAGACTCACTATGCAAGGTAGTTTTTTGTCAATTGGTTATTCAATCAACATTCAATATTATGTTAAGAGCACGTTTAATGTGAGAGTATATAACTTGTTTTGTAAAGGATTGTGTACTCTGTAATTATTGTCTTTTGAAGAAAAGGTTGGGATAGTGGAATGTTGGTGCTATTTTAGGGTTCTTTAGGTTATTAATGCTTGAGAAAAAATGGTGTCTCATGACATATGACTGCTAGAACAAGTGCCTTCCAGTCTCTCGCATAGACAAATAGTTTAGAGTTCATGTATACTTTGGTTTTCAAAAATGGTTGCTGAAATTTCATAATATTGGTATTTTAATGTGGTATGTGTTTAACTTAGAAAATGGTTGCTGGAATTTAACTTATCTGTGGTTTTATTTCATAATGTTTGTATTTTAATGTTGGTATGTGTTTATTTGATGAGTTCATATATCATTATTTCTATTTCTATACTTACAGAACCTTTTTTTATTTACCATAGCTTAAGCTTTTAAGCGATTTTAGTCATTTGTATCATCTTTTTATAATAGCCATGGAATTTAACTTAGAAAATGGTTGCTGAAATTTTATAATAGCCATGGAATTTAACTTATCTGTGGGGTAATACCATGAAACTACACTTCAGTCTTTTCCTTTAGCTTAGTTTACTAAAATGCATTTGATGTACAAGAAATTGCAGTATACTGCATTTTTAACATGAGTTGTGTGTCTGATTATATTTTTTTATTTGCTTCTGTTTGATTCTGCTTGGTTGAACATTTTTGTTTTTAATGGAAAAATGTTCAAATGTGGTTTCCATTAAAACTTGTAGTGCTTGTCTTCAACATGTAAATGTGTAACTTGTAACTTGACTAATTAATATTATATTAGCGAGACTTTAACAACAATCAGATTCTGTTGCAGTGATGGAGTCTTGTCCTCATCAGCCACCATCCGTGTGTTCAATTCTTGGCTCCAACATTTCAGATTGACTGGGTTCTGTTATTGTAATTTTAGCATTGGAGATATAGAAGTTGGATGATCATGAAAATACTATAAGGCTAATCAGATTGGATGAAAGTTGCTTTATTTTGTTCCATTGTTTATTTTTTACCCCTATATTTTCTAAGAACACAACTAATTTTTTTGGTTGACACACATGCAGGTTTAGGCCGTGAATTCCCTTTGCTTGTTTAAGCACTGCTAAACAAACTACCAAAAGCATAGATTTGTTTTTGTTTCTTTAATGTTGATATTTTTGTTACTTACATATTGTGAAAATAAATATTTGTTTTCATGATTACTTTCCTATTCTGTTTCACAAGTGTGTACTAATTGTTTCTGTGTATTGGTGTTTATCTTCATAGGAGGTTTCAGGGTAATTCTTTTGAAGGTCCAATACCGTCATCGTTTTCCAATTTGACTTCCTTGACAGAGTTGTGAGTGCTTTCACTAGTTTCTTGTATGGCTGCTTTTGATCCATAAAAGCTAATATATCATCTGTGATATAAATGTAGGAGAATAAGTGGTATATCTAACGGAAGCTCCTCACTGGAAGTAGTACGGAATATGAAGTCTTTGACTATCTTGTAAGGATGCAACTATGCTAATAATTATGCCTAACAGTCTCCCAAGTAGATGTAAATATTTACTTGTACTTTTTCCTTTGTTCTGATTTTCTGAATTTAATCCAAGTATTTGTTTATGATTGTCATAGAGAACTGAGGAATAACAATATTACTGGTTCAATTCCATCCGCAATTGGAGGATTTCAAAATTTGACCCTGCTGTGAGTATCACCTGTTTGTGTTTCACTTTAGATGCACATGCACCCATTACTTAGGTTTCAATTGTTTCACTTCAGAAAACATTCTGTAGATATTCCAGAGCCTGTCTCCGACTCGATTGCTTTCTTGTTATATATGGGTTTTCATAAAATTTAGGTATCAATGTTTTCAAAATTAATTAATGAACCCGTAAAAAACTGAATAATTTTTTTAAGCCAAACCATCTTTGATTAGAGCTCAACATATTCATTACTGCAAAAGAGTTTTTGTTTAGTTCGCACCATCAAGCACTAGTGAAAGTCAGTTTCGGTTAGCAGGACAGCTAGAAGTTGAGGGTGACTTTCTAGCAATAAAAAGTATAAGTTTCCAATTTTTTCGGTTTATCTTTTTTCAGTTTAGATATTTTCATTGTTACATGATATCAATATCCAACTTTTCAGCTTGTTTGTCATGTATTGTCATCTAGTTATTTTGTTATGTTTTCACACAGAACTGGAAGACAAGCGAATTTCTTCCATTGCTACAAGTGTGGTAAGTAATCCTTTTTATTCCCATGCTTTTTTATGAGTAGTAAATAGCAACATCATTATTTTAAAATGTAGTAATGTACTACTAGTTTAATAATTTCATTCTGATATGTTTGCATAGGTTGTTGCCACTCAACTCTGCTAAAAAACAATCACAACTGTGTGGAAGGAGCAATGCATGGTGCTTGCCCCATTTGTTTTGAGGTAACACTTCCAACTTTCATGATTTAGAGTCAGTTGCTTAACAAGCGCTTATAGGAAAACTAGAAGAATCTTGTAGTAGTTATGAATTTTTATCTATAAGGTTAGTATTTCATTTGTTTTAAAAAAAAGCTTCTCATTTTACTTTTCTATAAAACCCCTATAAGCTGATAAAGTTCTCAAGCATACAAAATTGATGATTGCAGTTTTTGGTTCTACATCTCTTTCTGAAAATTGTCCTGATTATTGTATTTGGTTCTACATTAGGCATGCATGCCCTCTCTGCTCCAAGTCATTCTTTGATTAAAATGCAGTCCTGTGCTGTTTTTTTTTTGCATGTTGAGGGACTAATGGTGGTGACTCTTAACAGGTTTGGATCCTATGCAATGACTGCTGCAAAACTTCTTAAGTTCGGTTCCATTTTGTGGGTCCTGACCCTCCAGATCGTACAGGTGAGCTCAATTATCTCACTACCAAATTTTAGAAAATGAAAACATGTGATGTCTTCAAAACGTAAATGGGCCTTAGATTAGGTACTCCTAAGTCCTAACTTAGTTAAGCTTTGACTGTAAACGGCATTGCTATAAATAGTGTACTTTTGTTTTTTAGGACAACTTTTGATGATGGTTTTGAGTTATATGTGGGTCATTATGATCTTTTCATGTGTTTACTGATCTCTACATTGTTCTTGAATATTCAATTTTTCTTCCAGCTTGGAGTAGATAGAGCTCCAACCCTCATTGGCCCTGTAACATACTTGTTGCCCTCCAAGCCTGCCAAGGGAGAATCCTTTGATCTTCTTTCTCTCCTCCCAAAAGTCCTTGCAATCTACAAGTAAGAATCTAAATTGTGGATCACCATTAATATTTTGCGTATAAACTTGTTGTGTCAACCTCCTGTTCACTTCTCCAAACTGCTGTTGATCTTGTTAATGAGACTAAGTTGGACAATGAGATAAAATCATGGCTAGCTTTTGCTGCCCAAAAAATTGTTGAAGTAATTGCATTGGCCAAGGCATTGTCTGGTGAAAAGGATGAGCTAATTAACCCTCCTTCCCATTATCTCATATCAGACAAAACATGTTGTTAAGTAAATAGATAGCATTTATTACTTAATAACTTGTTAAGTAAATATATGCATAGTAGTGTTCTATCCCTGTTTGTCACAGTACAACATTCACTGAATAATTAATTGTTTTTATGGTTTCATTTTCAGGCATTATTTTCTTCCAATGCTTCAGCTCAGACTATGCTGGACAGGTAAATATCTGTCCATTCTATTTGTTTCAAGGCTTATAATATCAGATAAGTCTTTTATTATGTTTTTCTTTCACTCCTAAAAATATGAATGAACATCAGGCATCAAAAGTAAGACATTGGTAGATTAAATAAATTCTCTTTATATTTGATCACACTTTTAATCTGATATTGTGCATATTTAAAGGATGAGGTAATTAACCCTCCTTCCCATTAATTAGTTTTTTATACTTAGTAAACTAATTAATATCAACTTTTTTCACAGAGGGTTTGCAAGTGGCTTGTTCAACTGCTGATGACACTTTGGAGAGGAATGCCGATAGCTGCTATACAACTCATCAATGCTAAGAAAATCAACTGGAGAGATTCTGTTTGGTGAAGCAAATGGATAGCTGCTATACAACTCATTTCAATACTACATTGATGTTTCTTGCTTAAGATTTTTCATTGTTTTATATGTTTCTACTTAGTTACATGACCAATTTGTTTGAATAATGCTTCAAATTAGTTATGAATGGGATTATGTGGAAGTATTATATGTTTGTATTTGTGTGGAATATATAATTTGATATTGTTGTAAGATTGAGTTGATATAAGATTATAAATGAAAAAAAGTGTGTTAATGTTTGATTGTTTTGTGCCTTTCTTTATTCTAAGTTTCATTTGTTTGAATTTTTTTAGAAAAAAAGTAATTTAGATTAGCAGTCATTATTTAGATTAGTTGGCTACCAAACAATTTTTTTTAAAAAAAAATTAACTTTTAAAGTCAGGCGAAACTAAAGTCTGACTTTAAATCATACTTACGAAGTCAAGCAATAATAAATGCTTGACTTTAAATCATACTTACGAAGTCAGACATGAATAAATGCTTGACTTTAAATCATACTTACGAAGTCAGACGATAATAAATGCTTGACTTTAAAACATACTTACGAAGTCAGGCGAAATAAATGCTTGACTTTAAAACTGACTTACGAAGTCAGGCGAAATAAATGCTTGACTTTAAATCAGACTTACGAAGTCAGGCTATCGCTTGACTTTAAAACTCCTGACATACAAAGTCGACTTAATAAAAGTCAAGCGGGCGCCTGACTTTAAATCCCCTTTTCGCCTGACTTTAAATCCCTTTTTTGCACTAGTGTCGTTACTTTATTCTTATCATTATGTTTATTAATCTAAGTTGTCATCATTATTTTATTATAAATAAAATGAGATATGCAATTTAAGTTGAATAGTCAAAAGTGTCTTTTATTACAAATACAAAAATAATTAAAGTTGTATGTGTTTACAATATGGACAAAAGGCAAAAGAAAAGTGAAAAACAATTTTAAAAATAAAATAACAAGAGAGTGGACTTCAGCATAACTGTCTCTGCTAGGTTGTTGCCACTACTTTTACATTTAGAGAATGAAGCCAAGTGTTCCTTCTTCTTATTCCCTTGTTTTTTCCAAATCAGCAGCAACCAAGCAGCTTTGGGCAGCACCTCCTTTGTTGCCTTGTCTCCTACAGCTCTGCTCCAATACCATCCCCGCAAAAGGATAACAGCAAAATTTGTCTCAGTGTTAGGACAAATGAACTGTGGTCCTTTAGAGCCCCAGTGCTCCTTCAGACCCCCAGTGCTCCTTCAGAGCCCTAGCGCTCCTTCAGACCAACAATGGTCCATCAACTCGGATCACACAGTCCTAAAACCCCTAAGTTAAAAAACACCAACAAACAAAACCTTTTTCTACCCCAAGAACTACGTAGCTTTGATTTCTCCATCGCACCTGGAGATACGTAGGAGCGGGGGCAGTCCCGTCAAGCACAAAAAATAAATAGTTTTATTAAGTCTTCTTTTCTTTTTTTAATTCGCAAAACATTCTTTTTATACAACTAATTAGAAGGAAACATTTTTTATGAAGGATGTCGTGGGGTGCTACCTTCCCCACGCATAACCGACTCCCGAACCCAAATCTGGTTTCAAAGACCCTTATCCAAATCAAAGGGATTTACCAATGTTTGCCCTTATAATTAAACATTGGTGGCGGCTTCATTTTTTGAACCTTCGAAGAATCCTCACCCGGATTTTTCGGTCGCTACACATTGCTTGTGTTGTTATCTTTTTAAGCCCAATGTTGGCAAGCAATCTAGCGGTGACACTTTTGTGACACAAGGATTCTCGCTTTGGAATAAGAAATACAAACTCTCATCTCATGTTGGAAGTCCTAATGGGGATCATAACATTGCTTGGATGAAGTCATTTAACATTGCAATCTGATCAACTTCGTGACGTGTATAGAAGGCATTTAACATCTTCAATTGTTTGCATCCTCCTTCTACTAAAGTTGGGATTACCACCTCGTTGTCATGATGAATCAACGGAGTCTGCTAATCAAGGTAAGTTCCTTGAAATTCTAAAATTCCTTGCTGAAAATAATGAATCGGTGTATTGACAAATGTTCCTAAAATTCATCAATTATTTTCAAATGAATTGTCACAGGCATTGCAAAGGAAAGATCAAGACATCATCAATGCTATGAACTTTGTTAATATCACAAAGGAGCGGTTACAAACCATGAGGAATAATGGATGGGAGTCCTTGTTGCACGAGATAACTTTATTTTGCAATAAACATGACATTGACATTCCTAACATGGAAGATATATTTTATGAGGGGAAATCACGACGTGGAAGCAAATCTCAAGCTGTCATAATAGAGCATCACTATTGTGTTAGAATATTTTATACTGTGTTGGACATGCAACTTCAAGAACTAAACAATTGTTTTTTTGAAACGAATTCTCAGTTACTAATTTGTATGACTTGTCTTAGTCCAATCAACTTGTTCTCTCGTTTTGATAAGGAAAAACTTGTTGAACTTGCAAAGTTTTATCCACATGAATTCTCTTCAACCCATTTGGTGATGCTTGATAATGAACTTGGGATTTACATCATTGATATGCGTAGGAATGTTGAATTTACATCTTTGAAAGGAATTGGTGATCTATCAGAGAAGTTGTTTGAAAATGGAAAGCATATTGTTTATCCACGCGCTTATCTTCTGTTGAAGTTAGCAATGATTTTGCCCGTAGCCACAATAACCGTTGAAAGAGCCTTTTTTGCTATGAAGATTGTGAAGACTAGGTTGCGTAATCAAATGGGCGGTGAATGGATGAATGATTGTCTAGTTACTTATATTGAGATAGAAGTGTTCATGAATGTTGCATTGAGTTGATCATTCAACGATTTCAAAACATGAAGTCGCGTAGGGGACAATTATAAATATGTATGTGATTTTTTGACTAGCTTTATGATTTGAACAATTATGTCTTTACTTTTATTATTATAATATAAAATTTTATTTGGTTAAATAGTCTGACCACTCTAGACCAGAGTCCTAGATACGCCACTGACCAACACGATTGATATAATGGCATAAGATACTCCACGAGACACAAGGTCGATCTGGTGCTTCCAGGTTCGATTCCTACAACAAAAATTTAGTATTTACTAGTGCAAAATTCGCTCTTAAACATGAGCGGAGACTAATAATATTTTATTGAAAATGTTGGGACACTCTGAAAGGGTTGAGATAATTCGCGAGTAACTAAAAAAATAGAGTGCTTCTAGATTGAGAGATCAACTAAGTTGTTCACTGGTAAACCACTAAAATTGTCCGTACGATATAGTATAAAACTTTATCAATGGTTGAAATTTAATACCGATATGTAAGTAAAGTGTAAATGAGGGGGGAAGATGATGGAGATGCAACGAGGGAGATGAATAGTGGGTACGGTACTGAGTAATTGAGATGAAGTTTTATGTTTTGATTGAAATGAAGTTGACAGTGGAGAAGTGTAGAAGGTTCTAGAGAGGGTGATTAAAATAAACAATCAATAAGTGAAATGGTGCAATGCCTCATCGGCGCATGAGAGCTGACATAGATTAGTTAATGGTAATAATTTAATTTAAGAGAAAAGAATATTTATATAAAAAATTATTAAAAATAGGATAATGTGTGGAGCCCAATTTGGGTTCTTGAGATTTCACTCACGGAGTAAAATTTGGGTGAGATGTAAAAAGTATTGTGGCATTGTGGATCTCATTTTAAGAGTGAGATACTTCCTACAACCCCCTACTCACTAGACACCCCAACTTTAGGCATGGCAATAAAACTTGTACCTGTGGGGACCAGCCCAAACCTGTCCCGATTTGACGGGTTTCACCCGCTTTGACTGGGTTTGGATTTGAGTTTTCCCCGAAATCAAAATCCGTCCCCGTCCCGTCCCATTGCCATGCCTACCCAACCCCCCAATATCCCCAAAATATCCCTCATTCATTAAACATTTTTTCACACTCTCCCTCTCTCACACACCCACACCCCCCATTCCAATCCCTAAACCAGTGAACCCCTCTCCCTCTCTCACAATCTCTCTCTCGCACTCTTCTCCTCTTCACCTCACTCTCACATTCTGAAGCTCCATCTCTGTGGCACTCTTCTCCCTCACTCTCGCATTCACAAGAAACAAGTATACTACTCATCTCCCTCACTGTCGTTTCAGTTTTTTTTGGATCTTTGCACGGTTCAGTACTTTATTTTTGAACCCGTGTTTTTTACATAGTCCAGATCTAAAGTTCCGAACCAAGACGGATCTAAAGTTTCAAACCATGCGTTGTTGGATTTTTAAAAGGAACGTCCGGAATTGAAATTCCAAACCAATTCGGATCTAAAGTTCCGAATCCTCCTGAGAACTTCTGATTTTATTTTTTGAAATTTAAATTATGTTTAATGTTTTTTATAGGACTGGCAAAGAATAGGGGAGGTGGTTCTTCTAGACATGCACGGGACGATGACAATAGAGTGTGTTCTCAGCTTCTGTTCGCAATAGGAATGCGCAGATGCAGATGCGTGGACGTGGACGCGGGCAGGGAGGACGGACCGAGGTGTATATTGAAGACCCACCACATGCTGATGCTGCTCTTCAGTATGATGATTTCAGCATGATGCTGCTGATTTTGTAGTTGCTGACTTAGTTGGTCCAGATCCTGTTGATGCCGATGTTCCTGCCCCAGTTGGTGAGCCCTCTGCATCCAGACCCTCCACATCAGCACCAGCCACATTCCCGTTCCTCGATGGTCCAGATGACAGATCGGTATTGCCTATCTACGGCGCACACGTTCCCCGGAAGATATGGGAGGGGACAATAAGTTTATTCTTGTTATTACTTTATAGTATTAAAGTTGATATTATTTTAATTATTTTATTTTCTGTCGCATAGATTATGTCAGCGATGATGGAGCTGTTTGATGAGATGGAGGGGCAACTTAGTGAGGACATCCACGCGGGGAGTTAGGAAGTATGGCTGTGTCTACCAAAGGAGAGGGCGGCAAACACAGTAGTTGTTTGGACTTTGTTTTGGTTTTATTTTTATATGACTATGTAACTTACATTTAAGTATTTCAGTACTCGTTTATTTTTATTTCAAATTCGCATTTTATTCATGAAGTGCATAATCGTTCTTCAAAATACAAGCATAACAAACTACAAACTTAACAACTAGAAAGCATAACGAACTACACACTTAACAAACAGAATCACAGTCCCTGTCGCAAAAGAAACATGACCTCGTCTGAAGTGCGCATAGTTTCGACAAACAGCTCCAACGGATGAGGTCTTGGAAACTGGGAGTGCGTTTCCAGCATGGTGCGTACGTCAGCATCGCTGCGAGTTTGCATAGCTGAATAGCGAATAGAGCCGTTGTCTCCATAACTGGGCTTGCGGAAAGTAAGACAACATATATCTTTACGCCACTCTCCCTCCCGAAACTTCCTCTCTGCCTTTTCCTCCAGCTGGATGAATGTTATATCCTTATTCAACCTACAGAAGATAGGATTGAAACATTGAAACCAAACACCATTTTCCCTGGAGGTGATACTTCCACAGTGATGAAGGACCGCCAGGACTCTGTCATCTGAGTACTGGGTTAAGCATAACTCCATATCCATTTCAGAGAGTGGGGGTGTTTCTGAAGAAACAAGGATGAAGAAGCAGAAATATGGGGTGTTTGTGACACTTAGTGAAAAGTGAACACTTATTTATAGTAGATGTGGTCGAATGTGAGTCGTTGATGATTTTTGCAAGTGAACACCAACTTTGACACCTACTAGTTGGGCTGGGGTCCGTTCTCCGACAAGTCTGGAAACAAGGTCAAGTTGGGCTATCTGGGAGCTCTGGTCGACTTTGACATTGCTGGAGGATACTCATGGGGAGGGATGGAGCTGGCCCATCTATACGAGCAGCTTGGGGACGCAAACAAGCCCAAAAATAAGCAGATGACTGGCTACATGGCTCTACTTCAGGTATCTATTATATTTAATTTGTTAAGTTTATACTGTCAAAAAAAAATTGTTAAGTTTATTTTGATGTCTCTGTATGGTTACTAAATGCATTGATATATTCGTTACAGGCATGGATCTTCGAGCACTTTCAGGGATCCCCCTTTGGCTTAAAGAGGGTGGTCCCAGCTTATGTTGAGACTCAGCCACGTGCGAAGAGGTGGGTTGCTGATACCACACTGACGCTGGCCAGACATACTGTTCGAGTATCCCAGGATAGGCTGCACCCTGATGAGGTCACCTGGCAACCCTACACTGCCCATACAGCTAGCAAACCCTTTGAGCTCATCAGTCTATTTAGAGGGCACTTACGGAATGCTGGCTGCATGGTGCCCTACATGCCAGATCGTGTCTTGAGACAGTTTGGACATGTCCAGGGGATACCAGAGGACCCTAAACCCACCACTAGAGCTGTTGTTACACGAGAGATCGCTGACGAGAGGTGGTCACATTTTGACCAACATTTGGTAGAGAGGGGGCTCTCTATTATCCCGGGTGCGCCAGACACCATGCTAGGGTACGTTGCTTGGTCTGGGAAGGTCTCACACTCATTCCTTATGCCGTCTAATTATGTGGTGCTGGAGTGATGAGGACCTCCTAGCTCAAGGAAATGAAGCACAAAAAGGAGTGGTTACTAGAAGCAAAGCAAGGAAGCTTCAAGAGGACATGGAAAAGAAGATTAGCTCTTTGTTGATTCCCATTGGAGGAGAATCTAATGAAGACAAAATTTACCAAGTCCTATTCATTAGTGACTAGTCCTTATTAAAAAAAATGTATTAGACGTGTTTTCTTTTCTATTTGTAATTTGTAATAATTGTACTTTGATATATTTCCCTTTAGAAGCCTAGTATTTGTTCTAAGGCATTAGGTTGTGATTAGAAACTTAGGGTGGTGAGCTTAGTAAATTGCCAAGAGTATATATTGGCAAACTTAACATTTTGGAAGGGGACTTTGATGATATAGAAATTGATTTTTGAGAGCATAGAGTTTTCTCTCCATTGTTTCTTGGAAGAACTCAAGTTGGATCTTATCAAGGGGCTATTCATCTCCCTTGTGGCGATCACGCACCGATCTTATTGAGCACTCCCAGTGCTCCTTGAATGAAATTTTGCTTATCGAAAAAAACGCACCGATCTTATCATCTATCCTTAGATGTGGCGATCTTCACTCCATCTTCATCTTCTTTCCTTTCCATTTTGTGAGTTTTAATTCCTTCATTGTTCTTAATTTTTTTGTTGATTGAGTCAAGAAATTGAAAACCTAATAATGGAAAATATTCTAATATTCAAGATTAGCATTTAATTTCACATCATGGAGGATGAGCCTGATACTAGACAGGTACGTGTCTTTTACATATTTTTCTATTAATTTTATTAGTTTTAAAATATGTACTTAATTAAATTTTTTTATCTCACAGGCCATGCCAGATGTGGTTCGGATGGTGGATGACATGGAGCGTGCGTTGGATGGTACCGTTCCACGAGACACCCAGCCATGGTGAGTACTCGAGGGTTTGAAGGCCCTCGTGAGGCCATTCCGTAGGCTTAGGAAGTATGGTTGTGTGTATAGTAGGAGGAGCCGGAACACACAGTAGGACATTTTTTTGTATGGATATTATGGTTGTGTATATAGTAATTTATATTTCGGTTTACAGTTTAAATATACAATTTATAAGTACCGTTTAAATTAAACACGAAAACAACAATTTTATTATTAAAAAGCGTCACCGTACAAAAAACTCGAAATACACGAAAACGATAAAATGACAGAAACTACTGAGCTGGTGGAGTTAAACGACTAAGGATCTCAGCGACGGTCCATGTGGTTTCCACGTACAAATGCAGATAACCCTTCCATTTAAACATGACATAAAAGGACATCATTGCTTGGACGTCATCGTCGTTCTTGACATCCATTGTAGACCAGTGCACACGTCCATCAGACCAATCCGGTTTCCGATAAACTATACGAGTTATCTCTCACTCGTCGCCCTCCACTTGCACCTTACGCAGTAGTTTATCTTTTAGGGCAGCGAATGTTATGTTGTGTTTAAGCCTACACTGCATTGTGTCTCACCCCTCGAAACAGACACCATCAACTTTGTTGGTGATGATGCCTTGATGATGAATGACAGTGAGTGAAGAATCCTCTGAGTATTGTGTTAGGGGCATTTTTTTTTGTGGAGAAGAAGAAGCAGAGAAGGGGTTAGGGTTTTTGTGATGTAGAAGGGAAAGCTGAAGCCCAATATATAATAGGCGTGGAGAAACATGAGCCGTTGATCAAAATTTTAGATCACAAATCTGAGCCATTTATTTTCTATCCGTTGGGTAACAATTTCCAAAGGAAATGCCATCTACTCCTTTTCCTGACACGTTTGACTGGTTGTGAGCCGTTGGTTAAAAGTGTCGGTGGAATCTGAGTCGTTCAATTTTTTTTAAAAAAAAACCCGTATTCGACTGCCCTGGTTCAAATTTATTCGGTTGGGGTCAGCCGGATCCAATTTTTTAAAACTCGAACCGGTGGCCGACTCGGTGAAGGTACCGGGTCACTGGGTCAATGGTCGGACCGAGGGGTCGACAGTTAAACCGCATGACCAAAACCGGAACCGGATGACTCGGACCCGGTCTGTGAATTTTCAAGACCCGGTCTCTATAACATAAATTTCGTACCTGTACTTAATTTCCTAAAAGTCACCACAATGCTATAATCCCGCAATGCTAACAAAAATTCTAACCAACGTCTAACATCCTGCCTAGAAAAATCTAACAAAAACTCAACAACAACAAATTATCCAACATAAATAACACAATGCTAGCATAATCTCACAATGCTGGCAAATTATCCAAATAACATGATCCATCACAAATAACATCCTGCCTATCATAAATAACATAATCTCACAATGCTAGCAAATTATCCAAATAACATGACCCATCACAAATAACATCCTACCTATCATAAATAACATAATCTCACAATGCTAGCAAATTATCCAAATCCATCTAATACAAATACAACAACAACAACAACAACAACAACTAATACAAATACAACAACAACAAACAACTAATACAAATACAACAACAATACGTCCCCTGGAAGCTCCATCTCCGCCAACTACAACAACAAACATCATCATCATATGTGATATCTTCATCATATGTGATATCTTCGCCAACTACAACAACTAATACTAATACAAATACACAAATCTAAACATCATTCATTATATGATGGAATCAAAACATCATCATCATATGTGATATCTTCATCAATAGGTTCCCCGGAAGCTCCATCTCCGCCATCATTGTTTTCATTCTCATTTTCCGTGGGATTGTCTTCAGCATTATCATCTTCATCTTCATCCAAATGTAAATGATCTATGACAACATTTTAAAAGAGAAGTTAGCAAATAAAATCTAAAGTTATTAAACATGAATCAATGAAACTTTATTCACATATAATAAAACGTACCAATATCACTTGAATTTGGTTGGATGGTCATACTTGCAAGATCACCACGCAATGATCCAACTCTTCATTGGTTAAGAGGGGTGGTGACTCCTCCAATACCCAACTAGAATGGTCACCAATTGTTTCAAGATTGATAGGGTCATAACCATGATTCCTCTTTTTCCTAAACATATGTAACTTAATCTAAGAACATGTTATTGAATATAGAAATATAAACAACCAAAGTAAAATAAACATAAATAAATAATAATACCTATTTTGGAGCCTTAAATTGTAACGAACAAACACTAAGTCATTAAACTTTTGATGCTCCAACCTATTTCTTTTTTTGGAATGAATGTGCTCAAACACACTCCAATTTCGTTCACATCCTGAAGCACTGCAAGTTTGACTTAAAACACGGATAGCCAAGATTTGCAAGTTCTTGGCACCAGTTCCATACATATCCCACCATACATCTACAACATGGCATGTTATTAATGAAGAATCAACGAAAGTAATGAACTAAACAGATTATGAATCAAATAATAAGAAAATTACCTGGCCTTAGTATAAACCGATCATCCACTGCACCTGGTCTTCCAAAATCCCCAATGGCATCTTTGTACTGGGCTACCTCAGCAGTTAATTTCCTTCGCAGTTCTTGATTTCCATGAGAATACTTGTCAATGACATCAAAGAGGCCTGATATTGTGTCCCGATCATTATCATATCGTGTCTGATTATACCGACAAGCTGGATTTAACCAATAACCCGCAGCACGGAGATTTTTACTAAGTTGGGAATCCCAACGGTCATCCAAGATCTTCAAGTAAGACTCCACTTTCTTCTTATTTCTTTGAAACCTTTTCACCATCTCTGCTCGAGCGATTTTTATAGCTTGGTAAAGAAAACCCATAGCAGGTTTTTCTTCACTATCAACCATCCGCAACACACGTACAAGTGGTTCTGTGACTTTCACTGTATCAACACATTTGTTCCAAAATGCAGAGTCTAAGACTTGATCCACAAAGTGTTTTGCCCTGGCTTCCCTGGCATAAGCTGAGGTTGTCCAATCTTTAGATGTTACCATAGCTCTTAGTGCATCTTTCTGAGCTAAAATACTTTGCAAAGCAATAAAATTAGTGGCAAATCTAGTAGGAGCAGGACGGAGAATTTCTCTACCACCGGTATGTTTTCTCATCAAATACAAAGCATAACAATGGTTATAAATATATTTGGTAACATTTGAGGCATGTGACACAGGCTCACTTACTTCCACTAATTTTCCAAAGTCTTGCAACATCAAATTAATGCAATGTGCCGCACATGGAGACCAAACCAAAGTAGGAAACTCTTTTTCCAATAGCTTTCCAGCAGCAACATAATTTGCAGCGTTGTCTGCCACTATATGAACAACATTTTCAGGGCCAATGGACAACACTACCTCCTTGAAAAGCTTAAACAACATCTGTGCCGTTTTTGAAGCATCAGAAGCATCCACTGATTTCAGAAAAACAGTACCTTTGGGGCAATAAACCAGAAAGTTTATGAGAGTTCGCCTCTTTCGATCCGTCCACCCGTCTGCCATAAGAGTACAACCAGTAAACTTCCAGATATTACGATAATCATCTATCATTTTGTTCATCTCAATAACCCACTTATTTAACAAATTACCACGGAGCATATGCATAGTTGGAAGCTTATACCCTGGGCCCATACTACAAAGCGCATCAGCCATAGGTTGATAATATGCTGAATTAGATGCATTGAATGGGACACTTGCATCTATGAACCACTTTGCAATAGCGAGATCACACTTCTCTATCACTTCTTTACTTTGCAACACACTTTTTAGGGTAGGTTGTGCTCCAGGAGTTGTTCTAGACAAGAAATAGCTACCAATGCGACCAATACTCTTTCCCTTTTGAGATGCAACCTCCTGTGTTGATTGTCCAACAACCATTTGCACTTCAGCACTCTCTTCACTAGGTGGATGTTGATAACTCTCCTCAGTTTCTGCCTGAGTCTTTCTTTTCTTGTTCTTGACTTCATCAATATTTTCTTTCATTTGATTCTGAACTTCTGGGGGCACCTTCTTGCACTTTTCAACTTGGCCTTTTTCTCCAGCCAAGTGGAATTTAAACCTATTAATTCCACCTCCCCTGATAATTTTCTCACAGTATATACATAGCAGAACATTTTTCCCATTCTCCAAAATACTTTTACAATGTCCCCCAACCTATATCAGTTTTTCCTCTAATATTTGTTGGGGTTGTATTTTCGGTGAAAGCCTATTGTGACATTGGTCTGGATGTATCAGTAGGAGTAGCGGACTTTGGTGGTGCATCAACAGACGAAGACATTTTCCTAGCATAATTACAAAGATTAACACAGAACATAACATAACACAGATTATCAACAGTACAAACGAAGAACACACACTGGACCATAACACAGAACATAACACAGACAGAGCACAGAATTAACACGAAGAACAGTATCAACATAACACAAAACATAACAGTATAACACAGTATCAACAGTACAAGCGAAGAACACAGAGACAGAGCACGAATTAAAACGAAGTACAGGCGACGACTTACTTGTTGCGAGGCGCGAGACACAGAGACAGCTGAGCAAAGGCGACGAACGGCGAACAGGCGACGGCGACTCCGTGACAGGCAACAGCGACGAACGGCGAACAGGCGACGGCGACGAACGACGAACAGCCAACGGCGACGAACGACGAATAGCCAACGGCGACGAGCGACGAACAGCCAACGGCGACGAACGACGAACAGCCAACGGCGACAACGATTTGGACTCAGATTGATTTGGGGTCAAAGCAAGGTTAGGGTTTTTTTTGATTTGGACTCAGATGCGTAACTCACTCTCATGATCTCATCTCATCTCACAAGCTCACTGCCTCACTGTCAGTCACTGCTGCTGCTCTGCTGGTTTCTATTTTTTATTTTTTATTTTTTTAAATTTGAAAGGCAAAACGACGTCGTTTTGATAAGCAGTGATTTTTTAAAAAAAAACGTGCGTAAACCGGCCGGTTTTAGCAAACCCACCCGAGTCACCGAGTTTGTCTAAACCCGGCCGGGTTCCACCGAGTCACACCGAATCACTGCTTGTTCGATCCACAGCGTGACCCAACCCGGGCACCCCACCGGTTCCCGGTTCGACCGGTCCGACCGGCCGGGCCGAGCCCTGTTTTTAAAACACTGGCCGGATCCTCTAAAACAGGAAAAAGGGGTGTGTGCCAAAAAATACACCTTCGGTTGCCCATAACCGAATTAGTTCGGTTGCCCGTAACCGAATCGGCGAAAAATACGCGTTTCATTAATGGCCTTTTGGTCATTTCACAAAATTAGGGGGTGTAGAGTGAGTAAGAAAGGGTGTGAGAAAAGTGATGGCAAAAAAAATAGGAGCGCGCGTTTAATTAATGACAATCTGATCTTTCCCTGACCTGCTAGAGATGCTCCAAAAGATGCCGCCTTGACCCGAGAAGCCCAATACAATCCTCCACCCGTTATATTTTCTGTCCGTTGGCGTTATGTTCTTCATGTTCTTCACTTCTCTTTAAAACAGTGAGAGCAATCCCTCTTAAAAATTGATGTTGGTTTCGAAGCACTGGCAAAAGTCTGAACCACGCCAGTGCCATTTTCAACCAACTCAAACATTTGAAAACCCCATTCAGTTTCATCCACGGCAAGATTCTTTCCCGATCTCACTCTCTCTTTCCACCAACTTCAGCAATTTCAATCATCTTCAAAATCACCTCAACTGTTGTCAACATTATCAGAAAAAACCCTAAGATGAAGATTTACTCTTTTGTTGCAAGTCCTGAAATTTGATTTAGGGTTTAGGTAAGTTTACGAGATTCATTATAAACTGTTAGTGTTGTCCCTATTTTTCATACATCTCGTTTAATTTTTCACTTGTTACCTTGTTATTAGATTAGTTATGGTTCTTTAGTTGTGCTTTTCATTTTTTTTTTAAAATGATTGATGCTGGTGTTTAGATTGCATGCTCTGCTCGCTCAGTTGATTGAGACTGGGGAGATGGAGCGGCTGATGGAACTTTTGAAGGAAAGGCTGTTGTGGAATGTCCTTGGAATTGAAGAATGAAATGAGAGATCTCTGCAGGTATTTTTATTTTTTATATTCATCATGATTTTCTTTTTGTCTCAAGGCATTTGCAGGAAAAGCATTTTGGGGTTTCAGATTTTTTTTACTATCAATTGAATGCTGCTCTGATTGCTGTTTTCTTTGCTATTAGAAGTTCTATATTAATCATGATTTTCTTTGCCGAATCTTTCCAAATCCTTAGTTCTGGAGGGTGGCATGAATAATGATGGTTAAAAAACCATACTAAATTGCGGGTTATTCCTTATATTTTGTGTTTCCCAAAATAAGATGTGATTGGACTCACCCAAATGGGTTCTGGTAACAATGGAGCTTTTGCACTTCCCATATTATATGCCCTCTTAGAAGTGCGATACCCAAAAGTTTTCCACACTTGTGTTCTTTCTCCAGTACCTGACCATGGATCTAATTTTCGTATAATTCAAATTTTATTGGATGTGATTCTTCTGACTGATTTTAACTAGTATATTTATTCCGTTTTCACCTTTTTCTTAATATAGGGAACTTGCTATTCAAATTGCTGATCAGTTTGAAGCTCTAGTTTCTGACTTTCTGACATGGTGTCAAGTATGCTTTGGTAAGTTCTACTATATTTTTCCAGCACGATTCATTATGCATGAATTTATGTCTTCTTGTTTACTACATAGCTCGAGTTTGTTTTGTTTTCACCCCTTATCACATGGTTCTTATTTACATGCATACTAAATAATCTATTTGATTGGCATCTCTTCCTTTTTCTATAGGTTGTTGGAGGGATTGCCATGGTACAACAATCCATCAAGATAGCAAATCAACTTCATATTGTAAGTGTTACTATTGCTGTAGCCTATAGGCATTCTTTGATTTGCACGTCAAGAGCATCAATCAAGGTAATAGGTGAGTGATACCCAAAATCTACTCTTACTTGTGCTGATAAAAATGTCACTCGTATTTCACCGAAGAAATGCACTCTATTTTTGTTGTCATTGACGCCTTAATTGTTTACTAACCTATTTAGCTCATTGCCTCATTATTGATCTGAATTCAGAAATTATAATCAACTTTTTTTTTAATATTTGATTTATCTTGCATAGAGACAAGATTGATTAGTGATCATATTTTTCTTAAAACAATATTTTGGATACATATATACATTGAGAAATCTGTATATTGTATTGTAATTATCAAACTTCCCATTAATGGAGGTTCGATTGTCTCCTTGGTGAGGCAGTGATGTTGTGTTTCTGTGCTTGTTGGGTCGAGGACAAAGAAATTGAGGCAACAACGACTCGAAGTTGGTGTACGGACTATGTGACAGAGACGACCTTGATGGAGGTGCGATGAGGCGAAATATGTTTACAAAAGGATTGCAATTTAGCGGTGGTGATGCTTGCTATGGGCCGTTGTAGAACAGATGCTTAATTCCCATGACGGGTCGGTGGTGGTTTTAGGTTTTGGGTGGTGAGAATGGAGCTCTGACCGTGGGTTATGCTGGGGCACCATCATGCTAGCTTGTGGTGGTGTTGGGGGAGGCTGCAATTCCGATTCTAGTTTATAGAAGTTTAAATTTGGTAATACAGAACTAGTTATGAAATAGGTTCTAGTTTTGTCAAACCACTTTTGGGAAAAGAAATATGATTTGGTTTTTAAATTCAATTTATTTTATTGGTAATTTTTTGGATATGGTTTGGATATATTAATAAATCCAAACCATGAATATCCCTTACCAATATGGATGTAATCTCTCGGTATTTTAATTAGAACATAACACTTCCCATAAAGTAATTCTATGTTACCAAAAACTATATTCATGTGATTATTCTAAGTAGATATAATACTCCAGGACTCTTCATGAGGCCTACAAAAGGCAATGTGGCGTCGAGTCATTAACGAACTTGACACCAGATAATTTGGGCTATCTGGTCCCGACGAGGCTTCATTTTGTAGTTAACAATTTATACCATTTCATAGAATATGGTTTCTTCAACTTTGAAGGCAACATGACTCTAGCATCTACAATTAAGTTCCAGAAGATGAATGATGGGAATTTGTGATTGGCAAAGGCAGAGGAACTCCCAATCTGATCACCCAGAAGTGTATCAACGATGATCGACCAACCCTCAATTGAACTAACACAATGCATTCTCCTTTTTAAAGGCGATCTCTTGGGAAGAAACATTTTGTAAGTTTTATCAAGTTGAATAGCCCAAGTTTCATGTCATTGAAGATGTGCAATTGATAGACCAAACGTAGGGACATAGAGAGTAAAGGAAATGAACTCATGTAATGAATGGATTCAATGACAACATGCCTCCAGATCGGTAGAAACCCGCTCAAGTAAGGCAGCTCAGAACCAACTCTAAGATTTGAGTTGGGATAGTAGGCTAGTCGAGACCCATGTTTTCTTTTGTTTCGTCTTTGGACAATTGTGTCTGTTGGTTGGGCTTGCGAGACTTTCTTTTGCTCATGAATTTGAAACAACCAGAGAAGAAAACTATGAGCGAAGTTGCAAAAATCACCAATGATTCATTTATGAAGTCTTTGAAATGATCTTTTCATGTAGAAGTGCACGAAAACTCTTCAAGCGTAGAGAAACATAAGAAATGTTATTTAAATAGAAAATTGCACGAGAATCAATATAATCTTGTTTTTAATGAGAAATATATTGGGAAAGATGAAAGTTATTTAGTGAGTGTAATTTAAAAACAATATGCTTTAAGTAATTTCCTTAAAGCAACGTAAGCAATATTAGTTTCATCGTAATTCATGAGCACACATAGTGAACTAGATAAGCTTATCTCATTAGAAGCTTCATCTTGTCATACATGCATTTACTTTTTGAAACTCCTTCACCGAACTCACATGAGCAGCAAGATAAGTCCTATCTCAATATAGAGATTCGTCTAGTTGTGTATAGTTTACATAAGTGAAGATAAGGAGAGAACAAAAAATGAAATGAAATTTAGTATGAATAATCAACCAAATTAAGTGATTAACCATTTGAATAGGATAAAGAGTAAATTATGTAGTTTATTAGCCTTGTTGATTAAGCATGCTCTTGAAATATGGTGAAATACATTTTGCTTTTATTACACATTAAATTATTTAATGCATACTATTTTTAAATTACAATCACTTATTAGCTTTATTAGCTTTCAAGTTTTGTAATATATTTCTCATTAAGAACAATAAATTTAGGTTGATTATAACGTGTAGTTTCTTATTTAAATAACGTTTTCTTTTATGTTTCCCTGCCTTAAAGAAGTTTTCTCATGCACTACCTAATCAAAAGATCATTTCAGAGGCTTTAAAAATGAATCATCGGTGATTTTTGCAGCTCCGTTCATAGTATTCTTCCTGGTTCTTTTAAATTCATGAGCAAAAGAGAATCTCACAAGCCCAACCAACAGACCTAATTGTCTCCAATTGTTAAAAGACGAGACAAAAGAAAATCAAGGGTGGTCGGTCTAATATCTCTATACATATCTCAAAGTTGATTTTGAGTCAAATTTCTTGAGTAGGTTTCTCTCAGTTTGATGAGGTATTATTAGGATATAAGTGTTAGTGTTTTGGTAACTATGTAACAAGCCTTTTGCTTATTGTAAAGCCCATATAAGTGGCACTGTGTGTCAAGCCTAGACCATAATAGATTTAGCTATTCTGTGGACAAGGACAGTCTATTGTCACTACCACTAGAGAAGATCATCGTCCTCTTTCTTTCATCGATCAAATGCTTAAGAGGCTAGCTAGGCATTCATATTTTTGTTATTTGGATTTTTATTCAGGATTTTTCACAAGATTTTCAAACATCCAAGTGACTAGGAGAAGACCATATTTCCACGCCCCTATGACACCTCTTCGTATAGAAGGATGCCTTTGATGGATCAAATACCATACCTTGCATGTTCTAAACACAATATTTCTAAGTACTTGGGGAATGTTTTGAGGAGCTTGTCATGTTATGACTGACATGCTTAAGGCTGAGAGATCATTAGGGTGTGTATTGTACATCCTTTAAAAACGTGACAACATTTCTTTTTCACTTTCAAAATTAGAAATGGTATCGAAATAGGTATGCCGAGCTTTTCAACCCAAGTCAGATTTGCCTTCAAAGATGTAGATTCCACCATCTCTCTAGCTGCAATGCGGATCCTCCTCCTTGTAGTACAAGTAATACGATCGCCTCTTTGTAAAAGGGGTTGCCTCAGAATTGTATTTTTCTCCTGAACTTCCTCACTTGAATTCTGAAACTCTGGACTTTCTCCATTGAATTTTTTCTTCCTATTTTATGGCTTTCCATGAAATTTCTAGGTAGTCTCTTTGTATGCCATTGGTTTCTGCAGTGTTCACACCATAATTTCTTCCTTATCTTCTGAATTAGATTCATTAGCCACACTTCCACACCACAACCACAATTATTGGTCCTTCACATTCCTCAATTTTAAAGGTACTGGATTGCACAACATAATTCTTCTCTTAGATTCCTCTCACATGACTGAAGAAACAACCTCCCATATTGAGTGCAATGGTTTTTAGTCTAGAATCTTTGTAGCTTATCCAAATCCTGGTTAAGGCTAGCTAGAAAAATATGTGCCTACCTGTTCTCCTCCTTTGTTGAACCTTGCAGAATCACTGTGGTTATGGTGATTTGCTGGTTGGAACTGAGAAAGGGCTTCAACTATGATGAGCGATACCCAGATTTTCTGGTGAGATTTAAGGTTGCTTTGGTCATTACCATATTCACCATGAAGAAATAGGCCATGATCTCCAGCACAAAGCTCTAGACAATGTAATTTTGGAAAAGACATAATATATATTTTTCTCTTACAAAAGAGCATCTAGGTAATGTGTGATAGATAATTGAAGCGACTTCTATGGAGGTTTGAGTTGTAAATCAACAATTGTTCACACCTCCGTTGCAAGAAGCTAGAAATTGAAAATTCATCACAAAATTGACCAAATCACCTAACAGGGAATATTTAGTATGCATGTTGGATACATGAAGTCATTGACCGAAGAAATTTTGGAAAAGACATAATATATATTTTTCTCTTACAAAAGAGCATCTAGGTAATGTGTGGTAGATAATTGAAGCGACTTCAATGGAGGTTTGAGTTGTAAATCAACAATTGTTCACGCCTCCGTTGCAAGAAGCTAGAAATTGAAAATTCATCACAAAATTGACCAATTCACCTAACAGGGAATATTTAGTATGCATGTTGGATACATGGAGTCATTGACCGAAGTCGGAACGAATTGTGGCCTTTGTTTTTCTTGCAATTTTGTTGATTATATTTTTATTTTTTATGTTTCTTAAGTAGGTTCACTTTTTACCATTTTGGACAAACCCATATGGAAATCCCAAGCTCCTCTTAAATCAAATTTTCACCTGGATCGTTGTTCTTGACAGAACCAACACTAATGACAAACTACAAAATTTTGGGTTTTTTTTATGATAGTTGTTTTCCCTAGGGATTTGTATCACTTTCTCCCTATAAATTTATAGCCTCTGGCTCTCAAAGAATCAAGCTTATGTGATAGTGCTGTCTTTGCTGCTGTTTGGTGTCTTTCCTTGGAAAACGTTTAGGAGATGGTTTTATTTTTTTATTTATTTCAAAGCTTAGTGGTGAGTTTTGCTCATGGTCTTTTTAGAGGTGTTTCTATGATAGACATGCTATGATAATGACATGCCTTGTTACATGAATCGATCTCATAGTATCGTAGGTGTTTCTAAGAGGTGTTGTTGTCTTCTCTCTACATGAGATTCCTAGTCAATGTTTTCAAGTGCCTTGGCCTCAAACGGTCATTTCTCATGAACATTTTTTTTTCTTAAGATGGGAAGATGTAGAAAAACTATGGTAGTGTTGTTTTTGAAAAGTGGTCTCTTGGAAAGATGCACTTTTCGTTTTATGAAGTTGAATAGTCTCTAGCTTTCAAATCATTAAAGATGTGCAATTGATAGACCAAAAGTAGGGCCATAGAGGTTCTGAACCGATACACAACCGGTTCGGTACATAAATCGATTTCCACGGCCTTTTGCTGGCAAACAGATGGTGGTGCTTCTTTCCATGAACATCCTTTTCTTCCTCCTTTGCTTCCTTTTTCTCATGATGCTCATGAAAGGCAAACCCACTACCTCCCACTTCAGTTGCTGCTCTTGCAATCTCCTCTTCTATCTTGTTCCTGTGAGAATTCTCTGGGTCTTTCTCTTCCTTGTGCTTCTCATGTTATGAAATCAATTGCAACAAAAATGAGTCAATTGTTTTAAATTTTGTCTCAAAAAGAAAACGTTTAGATTATTATTTGTTTATAAAGTAATCTTTTAGAGAGAAATCAAAAAGTAAATATTGTAGTAATTACTTTGAGTTCACTTTAAGCACACAATTTGGCTTCATTCAAAATGCAGATAACAAAAGCATTAATCTAATTAGAGCGCAATATAGTTTAGTGCATTCATTATTCATACTCCTCAAAAAGATGCTAGATCACATTCTTATTCATCAACTTCTAATGGCTGGATTTCTTGTTCGGCTTATGAAAGAGCTATTCATAATTCATAATAAATATAAGTCACTTGAGTTCAACTTATTCTCGCGATAAAGGAGGCCAACCAAAAGAAGATCAAAGGTTGTCTTTAACAAAATTCGTGATTATGCTTCCCTGACCTCAATTAGAAACTATAATACCAAACTATCTAATACTGCAAATCTAGGTAGTTCTGATAGAACAACATTTATGGAAGCAGTAAGTCCATAAACACGTATTGATGCTCTAGTTGATGAGATATGGGGATCACTCACAAAAAAGAAATGGAGTAAAAAGAGAAGTACTCGAATCAATTTAATATCTTGAACAAATTTAATGCAACATCATAAATTTGTGTTAGAAAATCTCGACCCTCCATTGCACAACTCATTAGTTATTTCAATTGATTTTTTGTCAATAATATTATATTTGTTACAAACAGTTCCACCATACAATTTGTCCTAATTAAGCGATTGATAAAGATGTTGCTTTTGAAGAGATATGGAAAAACACGCATACGGTGGATACATTAAAAGAGCAGCGTAGAGTAAGCCAACTATGAAAATACACACGGATGAACATCAAGACAAATAAAAATGAAAACAAGGGAAAAAAACTCTTTATCATTCTCTAGTGCGGTGGATAGAGAAAAACACGCTACAACTTTTTTTTTGTAGAATTGAGTTCTACAAAACAAAAATAGCTTCTCTAGTATGAAGTAATAACAATAACGAGTAAAAAGATACAATACTTAATCTTTCAATTCTTACCTTGCTCAAGCTTCTCAAGTTCTTTCAAATCATTCTCGATAAGCGTAGGCGAAGATGATCCAAACAAATCTTGGGGTGCATATCAATGCTTCAATGGTTGCTGGTGTTAGACAACATCAGTACGTATCAAGAACACTTCCCCCAGTACTAAAAGCAGATTCAGAGGCCACTGCGGAGATATGTATAGTTGATATTTCTCTTGCATTTCTACAAGGATTGGATATCGACTTGAATTTATGTTTCACCAATTTAGCACATCCATCTCTATATGGAGCTCTACTATTTCCCCTAAATACCTACTTAGTTCATATTCAGAGTTGTTGGATCCACTTGATTGGTAGGATTGATTGAAATCATATCAAACGATTTGATTACTTTTATGAGGTTAGAATTCTATTGAGATAGTGCAATCGTTCCCCTTCTGAGAGTATTTTATGAAGCTACCTTGAATGTATCCGGTTCCTCTTACGTGGCTTGTAGTAACTACGTATATGAGGTCTTTGGTTTTTAAATCTGAATTTTGAACTAAGCGTGACAAATGGTTTTATCAGTAAAGTGTAGTCTTATTTGGACTTGCTTTTTATCGAGTTCAATGGTGGGTGGAGGGGTCTGCCACTACCTCAATAGAATCCTAACCTCATGAAGGTAATCAAACCTCTCAAATATGATTTCAATCAAAAGGATGCAACAACTATGTCCAAATTAAGTAGGTATTTAGGAATAATGGTAGAGCCCCCCTATAGATATGGATGTGCTAAATTGGTGGAACATAAATTCAAGTCGATATCCCATCCTTGTAGAGATTCCAAAAGAAATATTGGCTATACCTGTGTCCACAGTGGCCTCTGAATCTGCTTTTAGAGCTTGGAGAAGTGTTCTTGGTGCGTTCCGATGTTGTCAAACACCAACAATCGTGGAAACATTGATATGCACCCAAGATTGGTTTGAATCATCTTTAACTAGGCTTACTGATGATAGTTTGGAAGAACTTAAGAAATTTGAGCAAGGTAAGAATCGTAAGATTAGGTATTGTCAAGGTTCTAAAAAGCGGTCACGTTAAGGCTTTCGTAATTTCAGTCGCTGCGGCTGTTGCGTTACAAGTCGCGGTCGTTGCGGTGTCAATTAATCACAATAATGCATAAATTTTATTAAAATATTTGTCGCAGCCGTTTTGCCGCAGTAACGGTCACTACCGAGATAGTTTTGTCGCGACCGTTTTTGGCGCAACAGACCGTTTTTTAGAACCTTGGGTATTGTATCTTTTTATTTATTTTTGTTACTTCATACTTGGGAATTTTTTTTTGTTTCGTAGAACTCAATTCTACGACAAATGTTGCTTCTAGTTTTTCAGTATCCATCGCATCGGATGATGATTAAGAGTCTTGTTTTCATCTTTATCAGTTTTGATGTTCATGGGTGTGTGCATTTTAATGTTTGATTTTCATCTACATATTTGAATATGCTTTCACATGAGACCCAATGAAGTAGTTGGTTTATTTAGTGCTGCTCTTTTAATGTATCCACAATATGCGTATTTCTCCATATCTCTTCGGAAGCAACATCTGCATCAATCGCTTAATTAGGACAAACAACATGGTGGGATTGTTTGTTTTGTAACACCTATAATATTATTGACAAAAAAACAAAAAAAATCACTTGAGATTGCTGATGAGTGAAGACTGTGATTTTTTGTGTTGTTGCATTACATTTGTGCAGGAAGATACTCAATTGGTTCGACAACTTCTCTATTTACTCTGTCTTTTTTGTGAGTGATCCACGCATCTCTGCAAGTGGCATCAATGCATACTTGTTGTCTTGTTGTTATATCAACACTACCTAGATTTGCAGTATTAAATAGTTTGGTATCATATTTTTTAATTGAGGTCAGAGAAGCATAATCATGATTTCTGCAAGTGATTCTTGATCTTCTTTTGGTTGGCCTCCTCTTCCCCGAGGACAAGCTTAACTCAAGTGACTGAAATGATCGTGAATAGCTTTTTCATAAGTAAAACAAGAAATCCAACGAATAGAAGTTGATGAATAAGAATGTGATTTAACATCTTGAGGAGTATGCTTGTACTAAATTTTATTGCGCCCCAATTAGATTAATGCTGTTGTTATCCGTATGTTGAATGGTACCAAATTGTGTGCTTAAGGTGAATTCAAAGTACTGGTAATTTTCTTTACCAATAGTATAATATTTGCGTTTTGATTTCTCTTTACAAGATTAATCTATTGTAAATCTTTTCTTTTTGAGACCAAAAATTTAAAATAACTGATTCATTTTTGTTTCAATTGGTTTCATAGCATGAAAAGGACAATGAAGAAAAAGACCGAAAGAATGCTCATAGGCACAAGATAGAAGTCCCTCAAATTTGGGAATCATTTCCTTCTTCTCTCTTCTAATTCAATTTTCAACTACTTTACATCACCACCTTTACACTCTTACAACTAAAAGTAGAGTTAACATGCATTACCTTTTTCCCATATTGGGGGCCATTCCCTTCTCTTCTCTCCATTTCTCCGTCTCTTTACATCATCTTCATCTTCCTCCATTTGTTTTTTTTTCCTTATTCCTTGTTTCCACCTCCTGCTACCTATTTTTTGTGTTTAGGGTGTGCTCTTCATCTTCCTCCTATTTTTGTCTTTTTCATGCAAACTAGCGATGGAGAACCCTAAGCTTCTCCTATGTTTTCTCAGAGTTTTCAACATTATTCATCTTCTTTTTCTTTTTAGCTTGCCTTTTTTCTCTTCTATTTCTAAGCATTTGCAGAAGTTCCAATAGTCTCTTAAGAATACTAGATATGGATCAGACCCTGAGGGGAAAATGCTGTCATGAAATGAATTTAAAAATCCTTGAGAGGAAAATGCTGTCATGAAATGGATAGTAATAGCCACAATGGCGTTCTTACATTTTGTCAGAGAAATGGCCATAATGGCCTTTTTTTGTTTTCTTAAATAGAGTAGGCCGATGGATCATAAAAAAATATATTGTGGATCTAATTAAAGCTTCTTTTAGGTTGTTCATGTATTATTTGTAGAAACTGTATAATACTGAGATTGCAATTACCCAAAACTGAGAAAGAAACCATTATTTGTAGAAACTGTATTTACTTTTTATCACAAAATTGCATTGATGCATACACAGCTAGCTGTCAATGTACTAAAAGTATGGGTTGGTGCAATAGTTATGTGTTCTATCAAGAAACTATATGACTTCGTTCTTGATGTGTTATGTATTGCAGGAGTTTGTGCTTTATGTGGCAAGCATGTTCTTGACATTGAGTTTTATGAGCAAAGCAACATGTAGTGGATGCAGGAACTGTATTGCAAGTTGAATCTTTTTTAGGTGCATAGTAATATTTCCTTTCTATCTTAAGTCTGACTGATTAAATGCAAAACTCCCATTCTGAGTAGCGAGGTAGGGGAAGATAGAAATTTAATATAATTATTTTAGCAACTCTTCAAAAAAGTCATACATTTTTAGAATGTAAATCATAAAAGCAAGAGCATAACTGTGTGGGTTTCATAGTATAAGTACTTGAGTGAAGTATGTCTAATATTGCTTAGCAGGCATTTTATCAGTATACTGTTAGTTCAGATATCGCTATATCAGTATATGTATAACCAAAACCAGTTTACTTTGAGTTCAAGAAACGGTAAACCGGTTTTTGGAGTGCAAACTGGTTTTTAGAAATGGTAAACCGTTTTTTGCTAGTGAAAACCAGTTTTAAAAACGGTAAACTGTTTTTTTGCAGTGGAAACTGGTTTATGTACCAAACCGATTGTGTACTTCTAGTTCCTGTTTTCTATCTTATCTTTTATTGCTTCTGGTTTGTTATTTCTGTTTTATCCTGTTTTTTAAGTTCTGCTTTCTATTTTTTATTTTCTGATTATGTTCTACTGTTTGTATTTTTTATTGCATTTTGAGCTTTACAAGATCACATTGTGAATTGATTTGTTGTACCGATTGTGGTAATTTAGCCGGAACTGTTTTGAAATGTGTTCTTAAGCAATCGTGACTGTTCTTAATGCATAGTCCTATGACGTTAGTTTGAAACAGGACAATTTCTTGAGATATTTGCCAACAGAATTGTGCTATGAAGTATATGTAGAAAAAGAAAAAATGAAATGAAGAAAACCAGAAAGAAAAAAAGGAAAAAATACATGTAAGGAAACAAGAGGAAAATTTGAAAAAATGGAATAGTGTGAGTTATCATTTCTTGGGGTTGTTATTTGATTGTTCTCTTATGTTTGTTTTTGAACATATTCCACATTACCCTTTTTTCTACTTGTTTAGCTCCATTTATCTTTTCTGGTATCCCATACGCTGTAGTCTGTACCCATTACAACATAAATAAGGTACTTAGGATCTTTGCGAGCAAGTGTTTCAAGTGATTAATATTGGAGGTTTGTCAAGCCTATGCATGGTAGAGTATGTCTTCATGAATGACTTAACGGTATGTTTGGGAGGAGGTTTTGGGAGAGGAAGGGAGGGGAGGGCTTATTTTTCAATTTTAAATTGAGTAAGCTATAAAATGTTAATAAGCATAAATGAAATGTGACTAAAATTGTTATATTGTTATCTATCATGTTATTCTTTTACTTTTTTAAAATCTCAAATACATATTAAAATATAGATTAATCTTTATCTTTTCTAAGCCTTCCCTTCCCCTCCCCTCCCTCCCAAACATACCCTAAGTGTAAATACAAAGTGCAAGCATTTGAGAGCTTTTGCTAAATTGCATCCAACTTGAGAGTACACGTAAGATCTGTGTGTGGACACTGGGAGTGCAAGTTCGAACCTGCAACACACTATATATTTTCCCTCCTCATCCTCCCAACCTCGATGGCATGTACTAAATACATTTAATATTTCTAAATCGCAGGTTTACCTTAAAGATAAGTTAATTTTTTTTTGTTGCTAGATAAGGTGTTCTAAAACCATCAACCACCATATTATAGGAAGACATGAAGGTTTGTTTGGGTTATTTATAGGTCTGATAAATCTTAGTACAGAATAACTTGTGAATAACAATTTTGTTTTTGAGAGCCATATAAATTTTTTTTTGACATGAAAATTGTGTGTATAATGAAAAGTTCTCTTTTGCTTCTTTTGAAAATTGTGTGTAGGTCGTCACTGATGACGTCATCGAGATCTTCTCTGCTGTCAATTGGAACCATTCTCGAGGTGCATTTTTCAAAAAGGCATTTTGATACTTTTTGCAAGATGTTTGTTGGTTCTATTTTAGTTCTTTTCTGACAATAAGTTGTTATAGTAGAGACTAGTCGAATACCCGTGCATACGCACGGGGTCTGTTGTGTTGTGTTTGTATAGTACTGAAGTTGTAACCGTGGAAGTAGTATCTATTGTTAAATAAAAGAATGTTGCTGCAGTAGATTAGTTGGAGGAAATATGATTATAAACTTAAAAGCATAAGATTGAATGATCTCTACATAGTAATTGACATATTCCAGGCCGAAGTTTAATGTGAAGTCAAATTAAGAGTACTCTTCAACAAATTTGGCAAGTTAGATAATCAATAAAGTTAGCATCAATACAGTATCCAAAATTAACCCCAAATGCAAAAAGTTTGCTTGTAATCTGGAGAAAAAATCTTCATGAAGTCACTCCTTGCCACCTAATAATAAAATATATTGGGGGAGATAAGTTAAAAGTTAAATAGCCAAAAATGAATTGGTAATGATAGAGTGAGGAAGTATTAATATACTTATAATGGTTAGAGATTTAGGAAGACCTCCTTGAAGACAACATTTGTAGTTGATGTAAGTACTTGCTTTTGGCCATCATGAATAAGGACTTTCAAGTATTCTTTACTTTGAACCCTTGAAATTGCAACATATAACTCACCGTGGCTAAAAACAGCTCTAGGTAAGTATAATCCAACATTTTGTAGTGATTGCCCTTGAGACTTGTTAATAGTCATAGCATAACATACAACAATAGGAAATTGTCTCCTCATTAATTTGAAAGGCCATGGTGATTGTGAAGGAGACATTCTCATTCTTGGTATATAAATAATGTTTCCTATGTTTTTTCCCGACATGATCTTAGCCTCTATGACATGAGTTGCAAGTCTAGTGACAATCAATCTAGTTCCATTGCACAATCCTTCAGGTTGGTCTAGATTCCTAAGAAGCATGATGGGTGTGCCTATTTTCAATCTAATTCTGTGATTTGGAAGGCCAGATGTTCTCATAAGTTTTTGAATCATCAATAGCATACGAACTTAAATACTCTATTTCTTCACCTAGTTTTCAAAATATTGTAAATTGAATGATCAACAATGAAATCTTTTGACTATCAATACTTAACTGAAAGGAAAAAGGATAAGAATAAATCATAAACATAGTTAACTAACCTGGAATGAACTTCAAAATGTAGTTCCTCATTATTTCCTTCGGCAGTTCTAGATTCAATTGTAGCAGTGATGCGATCATACCCTTTATTGATGTATTTGAATAAGTACTTGATTGAATTAGTCTGATTGCACCACTCCATGTTGATGTGTGCTTTGTACTTCAATAGCAACATTGGGTTATATGGCACAACATGGCGGTTCTCTAGATGAACACCACTTCTGATCACAAAGATAGTGCAGTGTAGGACTGGTACCTGCTGCAATAGCTTATGCAGTAGCAGTACCAATACTTAATTGTAAAAAGACTTAATTGTAGCTGCAATAGCTTATGACTTAGCGGTAAAAATTATTAGGCTAAATTATAGTTTTGGTCCCCCTATTTTCAAAAATTCAGACATTTGGTCCCCCTATTTTAAAACTCAGACATTTGGTCCCCCAATTTTAAAAAATCAAATACATTTAGTCCAAAGAGGGACCAAATGTCTTTGATTTTTTAAAATTGGGGGACCAGATGTCTTTGATTTTTTGAAATTGAGGGACCAAACCAAATGTCTTCTATTATTAGCCTTAAAAAACTGAAAATTCCACTTGGGACTAAATGTCTTTGATTTTTTAAAATTGGGGGACCAAATATCTGAGTTTTAAAATAGGGGGACCAAATGTCTGAATTTTTGAAAATAGGGGGACCAAAACTATAATTTAGCCAAATTATTATCAAACAGGATCGGTTGTTTGGGTAAAAAGATTATTGGTGTCTTCAAATGGCTTACTACAAATATATTAGGAGATAATTATGCTATCGACAATTTAATTTCACTTTGACATTATGTTGTTTTGGGTATAAACTGAAGGTGATGCTGAAATTGTGCACTACAAATTGATCAATGCGGCTGTGATAACTGGGAATAGTTACCATAAGGTGTCAAATTATTAAATTGATCTAGTAAGTGAGATAGATTAATTGAATAAATATAGTAAGTGAGATATTGGTTTGAAAAGAGGAATGGCAAATGTAATTCATTTGCTGCAGCAGTGCTATAGAGGAACTTTTTGATTTGCCATTAAACTGAAAAGAAATTGTAATTTAGTACTTGCTGATTGTGTAAAAGCAGCATCCTTATTATGTTGTGTTGGAAGTATTTGTGTAAACGTAATTGAGTTTATACTGAATGTATAAAAGCAGCATCATTTGATTAAAGGAAAAAAAGAATGCACTGGAGTAAAATCAACTTGCTTTGCACCAGAATCAATATAGTAAGTGACATAGAGTAATTGATCTAGTAAGTGAGATATATTTAAATTGATCTAGTAATTTTAACTCAATTTAAAATGAAAGACTCAGGTTTACAGTACTAACATAGAATTTCAAAATAGGTCCAATCAAAGTTTGCCAGATTCAAAACACAAAATTAGGTAGGGGTTAAACAACAAATCTAGATCAATTAAAAAATGGGTTCACAGCAGCCTAAAGAAAGGTAGATGAATAAATCTAGTATAAAGAAAGGTAAAATGATTGCTGTAAAAATGAAAAATGGGTTCACAGCAGCCTAAAGAAATTCGAGATCTTGACATAGACACAAATCTGTTTCTGTATTTCTTCATAACTGCACACAAATCAGTGATACAAATCTGTTTCTGTATTTCTTCATAACTGCACACAAATCATTTCTTAAGCCACAAAGCCCCGTATACACAGCAAGACAGTGAATCTTAAGCTAGAAATCATTTTTTACCTATCTATTATAACCTCCATTTCTAAAAAATCTCTGATGCAACATACAGATTCAACAAATAAATGTAACATTTAAATGGACTACAAATAAAGCTAACAAAGAAATTGAACAGCAGGTGAGTTAAAAATCATCTATTTATCACAAAGAAAGCTAGCTGAATCGTTTAGATGAAGAAAAATAAGATAGTAGATCACTAAAAATAACACAAAGACATGTTATACATCTATTCAATATGAGGTTTAGATCAAGAAAAATAATATAGTAGATTTAAATGAAGAAACGAAATGAAACCTAGATGAAGGGAAATCAGTGAAAGTGGGTTGCTGGCTCCGGTTTCCTATCGTTTAGGTTGAAATGGTTGAGCCAAAATCTGGTTGTGGTCTTCTTGTTTTCGTAGGGAAATGGTTGAAGCTGGATGTGTAAAGTGAAGAGTGTTTGGAGATAAAGTTGGATTTGGTGAGATTATTGTTTTAGGAGGAGTATTTTTTGAGATAAAGTTGGTTGTGGTGTTGTTGTTGCCGCAAGACACTACCTTTGTCCAATGGATTAAAGTGGCAATCTAGTTGCCCAACAGATAAATAGATGAATCCCTGATGATGACATTGTAGTTAAATTTCAAGTGGGTTCCTAGTTTGTATTTAAGCGGGAGTTTTGAAATGGAGACATGAAAGGGCAAAAAGGAACAATGTGGGAGTGGAAATTTTGAAGGACGGATTGGTAATTTTGCAGGTAGCTTAATGGCATCAATTTATAGTAGATTTAGGATTTGGGTTGCATGTCTTGGTGGTAGTTGTTCTTAATTATGTAGTCTGGAGTAAATACGATGCTTAAGGCTTTTTAATTTAGATTTTGCATAAACCTGTACTCTACCCCGATAGAGATCAATGTTTGAGACTGATTTAGGTAACTAAGGAAATCCTTAGTTTTTATTACTAAATCAGTCTCGGCCATTAGATCTGTATTATTTTAGTTAAATAAGATCCAATGGCTATCAATTAAGGAGGGTATCTAGGTAATTTTACACACCTATTCCTCCATCGTTGCACAGTAGCACAACCTCTTCTTCCTCTCTCCGTCGCACACCATCCTTGCAACGGCAAACCACCACGCTGCACCACGTCAACTGATAGTATCGACAGTAGTTGTAGCTAGTTTCTCCATGGTTTGGTTTCTCTTTGAAACGGCATAATGCAGCTGGTCTTGTTAGCTAGTAATCTAACCTTGTCCATTGATGATTGATTCTAATTCAATTTGTGCATTAGATCTGTACTAATTCTGGACACAATCGAACGTGGTCTCCGCAGTAAACTCACTGTAAGCAAATCTCTTCACTCACCTGTTCGATAAAATGCCTAAACCAAAACACCATAACTATAATTTATCAGAAACTATAACCACAAATATGCATTCTGCGGTTATTGGACAGTAACCACAGAATGCATATTTGTGGTTACTGGAATCCAACTAGTGTTTCTATTTTGATTATGTTCTTGTTTCACCTTGAATTGCCATGATAAAGTGTTAGTGGTGCTTTGTGCCACCTGAAAATTGAGTACAGAATCTATGGATGATTCTATTTTAGTTGTTTGGTAGTGATCAATAAAGTACTTTGTCATTAACTCTTCATACGTGAAATGTGTACTAACATCAGAAATTTTCTTGTTGCTAAATGCTTTTGATCTGATTTTCAGGCATTTGTTGCTGCAATATATTACAGTTACATGAGCTTTTAAAATTTCTGTTCCAATAACCACAAATATGCATTCTGTGGTTACTGGACAGTAACCACAGAATGCATATTTGTGGTTACTGGAATCCAACTACTGCTATTTAAACCCTTCACGTGCTGAGTGTTCAACCTTGCCAGGTATTTGCTATTTTATTTCCATTGCTCTTTATGTAACATTTAGTTTTTGTTTAAGATTTATGCCATTCTTATATATGTCTGTGGTTGCTGAACGTTACAGTTGAAGAAGATGAAGTAGAATATCCCGGTAAAAAGATAAAGGTGCGTCAAAACCCATGCAAGAGCAAGATCAGATTGATGTCCGAATCAGAGAAGAGGCATCTAATTTGGAAACAGCAATGCAAGCAGGCAATTGAAATTCAGAAGCAGTCCGAGATTTAGAGAGCAAGATAGCAGTGCTACCATCACCCGTCTGTCCGTCGTTGCTAGCGCCATAGTTATTTCTGCTTCTACCCCCATCTTCTCATGATTCATGTTTCTCTACTATTGGGAAAGTATCCAAATTGACCATTGCTCTTCAAATACAAACTATGTGCTACTAACAAGCATTTCATCAAACACCTTTAGTGCAACATTCATTTAATTGAATTCCAAGCAAAAATTACAATATATCCACGAGCAACTCATCTTGACAAACCAAATTCAATTAAAACAAAAAACCTACAAACAAAAAAATGCTTGAGCCAGCATATAATTATAACCCATTTGACCTAATTGATTTTAGGAGCCGGGGCCAGTAATGAAGAACACCAGTCATCACAACGAACAGCAAAACCAACCAAAACAAAGCAAACCAGTAATTGATTATGAATTTAATGTAATAATGAACTAACAGTGCGAAAAAGAGGAATAAGTATAAGTACCGGAGATTAGAGATCTTCGGAGTGGTTAGTGTCTTCTTTTGATTTTTTCTTTCAAAATGGATGATGATGGTGGAGGGTTGGAAGCTCGTGAATTACGGCATTCTACAGAAGATGAAGAAACAGATGATGATGGTGGAGGGTTGGAATTAGTGCGATCGGAGAGAGGGTTTCTCCTTCGAGAGCTAGGGAGCTTGAGCTTGAGCTTGAAGAGAATGGAAGTGAAGAACAGTGAAGAGAATGCAGAAGAACCGCGAGAGAAGAACGAAGAAAGGTTACCGACGACGGAGGAGGAAGAAGGGTTCCACGGCGGAGAAGTGGGTTCGCGGGTTCTGATTTTGGGTTTGATAATTTTGTGGAGCTGAAGGTTTCTCAGTGAAATTACTCACATACCCTTGGTTATTATTTTTTAGTAAAAGTTACTAAACATTAGCTTAGTTACCTAAACCCAGCCCTCAATGTTTACACTTGATGTAATTTCTAAAATGAATGACATATGACTTTATTGAAAAAAAACCACTATCTAAAGGTTTTTTTTTGACGTAGTAAAAGAGTGCATCTTACAACTGTGAATTTTTCACATGACAAAAATTATGTTAAAATTTTGACTATCTTTTTTTTCCTTTCTTCAAATAAAAATCAGTAGACATGATTCACGGTTCCTATCCAAGTAATGTAACTCAGCTTCTCTCAACTTTGAAAAAAAAATAATTCATTCATTTTGAGTAACTAAATTTAAAAGTAAATGAACAACTTATAAATATATAGAAAAAAGATAAAGAAGAATCTGAAAAAAAGAAATTAAACTTAAAGAAAAAAGTAAGAAAAACATTGAAGTCACACCCCGAATTAGACATTGCATCAAAAATCTGTAATTTACAACTTGCAAAGCAAACAACAATACATTTACTTTCCCTTCTTCTCTCCCTAACATTTGAGATCGATTGAATAGGATGACTGCATTACTTCCTCTCACACTCCAATTTTTAAAATTAATTAAATTTAAACTCTATTTGGGTCCGTTTTCGCTTTCGGGCAAAGACCCTGACCCGAAATCCGAAAGAGAGATATCAGTCAAAGAATCTCCTTTGGATGATCTTCTTGAAGAGGGCTTTCGCCCTGAACCATCTTCTGAGTTCTTCGATTTCCTCCGATGAGTTTTGGTACCAGACGATGGAGCATCCGGCGCCGGCGACTCAGAGCCATGGTTGGAGCCATGGTTTGAGCCGCGTCGGTGTCGCCTGTGTCGGGAACCACCAGATGATGATTCGTTCACTGAGGAGTCTGCTGATGGGTCTGATGATCGGTGGTGGCGGTGCGTGTGCTTCTTAGCCGTGTTGGATTCGCTGTCCATTGATTGGTGTCTCGACTTGGGAATCAAGTGTCGAATCTTCGATGATTTCTCTTTTGGAGTTGGTGAGCTCTTGCCATTTGCTGCAAGAAAATAAGCATTTCATAAAAATTCATTGTGGAAAGTTTCTTAGATTGCATGTAGGAATCAAGTAACATAGTTATGTGAAATTGTAAAAAAATTAGTTATGTGAAGAGTAATTGAATCTCATAAATTATGAGTTTGATTGTTTTTCATCCAAAAGTTTTTCTCATTGATAACCAATGAAAGGCAATGATACAAATGAGTTTTTAAGTATTTAAGAGAAGATTTGATATTTTTAATAACATGACAATATGTGATTGATTGATAGTCTAATTTTTTTTATTTATCTCGGTGGCATATATAAATTAAGTCCATGAATTATTGTTATACATAATTCATATGCATTGTTAATGTAAATTTTTTTACACCGTCAACCAATCAGAAATCGTGCATGTGCGTCTTTAAAAATGAATAGGATAAAAGTCAATTCATTGACGGTGTAAACAGTATTAACTAAATCTTAAAAATGATATAAATTTGAGATTGATTGACATGCACCATCAATATATAGATTTGTTACACCATCAACCAGCCAGAAAATAACACACATCAGTAGGATTGTTCTACCGTTATATGTTTTTTTATCGGTAAGAATAGAATTCAGTATTTCTTCTATACATACCCTGTGAACCAACCACTTGCGCTGCTCAAATCTTATCCTAACCATTTAAAAGTCATACATACCAATTTTTTTGAATTGATTGACTGTGTATATAATCCTTACACCAGGTGGTAGATACTAATTAAGTCTATGAATTTAACCTTTGGCCAAATTTATGCATAGATGTGTACCGTGTGTGACAAGCAAAAATATCAACAAATGTTGTGTTAAGAGAAATATATGCAAACCTTCAAGCGTCTCAGTAGCATTTATTGTTCCCGATGGGTTTGTTGATTTGTACTCGTTCATCTGCATTAGTTTTCAAATTGCATATAATATAATTAATGAGGAAGAATTAAAAAATAATTAAAAGATGAGAGGAGAGAATGAAAATAGTACCCAGGTTGGTGCATTTGCTGATGGATCATCTGATCCAATATGTGCCACATGCTTTACATCTGTTGGGAACCCAATTTGAATTTCTTCTTCTTTCTCATCTACAAAATAACTACAATTTATTCACTACCGAATTTATAATTTTGTAAATTCCTAAGCATAAATTGAATAACAATAAGAAAAAAGCCAGCATTTCAATATTTATGACTCAAAATAAAAATATGGATGGATAAAGAAGAAAAGTTTAGGAGATTATTTGAATTTTTAATAGTTGCATCAAAAGATGTTTAATCCTGCAGGTAAGGATACAACTTATATTCTTCAAAGATTTGAGTTTAAATTCTACTACTAATGTGAAGGCTTCATTGATAGGCAATATGTAAGTATTCCACAATCCAACTCATCTAAGTTTTACTTTTATAAAAAAATAAGATATATCTTTTACAGCAGTGATATATGGTACGAAACGATCATCACCGCACCTACTAACAACACACCAAGCAAATTGATCCATCACTCAGTAATTCTTAGAAACCAATTAGGTTACCAACATCAGAATAAAAGATGCACAACCAGTAAACTCACGAACGCAAAGTAGAGATATTGAGTTTGAACTCGGATAACCACAGAAAATGTTCATCCTAATAACGACGTCTTTTCTAGTTATTCTAGGTTTTACAGACAAAAAAAGATAGTTGATTTCCAATAATTTACAAAAGTTTAATTAAAATATAGCAATATTATATACCTGAATTTCTAAATAAAATTATGCTCTTCTTCTATCAGCTTTCTTCAATTCCCTTCCCCTTTCTTATATACACACACACACATAAATGGGAAAAAACATGACAAAGCAAATTGAACTTTCCATTTCAATTTCTTTGTGAAAAAGAAGGTGAGATGGTACTTACCAAATATTTGGGATATGTATCTAAGTCCTTTAAGGAGGCCTTTCACCTTAGTCGTCATTAATTATTATGTATGAAATTCTTCAATTAAACCAACTAAAACTCCTGAAAGAAAAAAGTAATCCAAATGATCATATAAGTCATTCCCTAAAATTCATTTATCAATTAAATGTTCATTATAGGAAGAAGAAGAAAAATGTTTTTTGTTCAACTACTCCAAGAGGAAAAATGTTTCACAATTAATGTATATATATATTTTTTTTAAAAATAAATATTAGAACAAAAACACCTACCTGGCTACCTTTGAGAACAATTAATGCTTAATTTTCAAACTAATCTCATGACTTTTTTGGGCCTCCTTGTAATGTTGCAACCACAAAACCTTAAGCACATGTAGCTGAGTGAAGAAAACATATAATAATATGATTGGTGAGAGAGAAGTCATGCAGAAAAAGTAATCATGTACATGCTTCTTGGTTGGTTATGTGGAAGGAAAAACCAACCAAGAAGAGGGAGACTTCAAGGTGGAAAAATCTCAAAAGTGAAAACTCAAAGAGAAGTGGTTTTTGATCCAATTGAGAGACAAATCAAAACTTGCAGCTCAACGTAATTTTAGGTAAAATTCCAGATATACAAGCATTACAATTTTCAGGTGCAATGGCTATATTTGGACTCTGTTTTTGAATAGCTTTTTTACTAATGAAAGCAGGCACGAGAAATAAGGTTGTGAAATGATAATTGGTGAACCATAAAAAAGCTAAATTTGTTCTATTAATAAGAGAATTGTTGGGTTGGGATTTTTCTATTTCTTGTCTTTTCCTTTCTTTTTAACTCAAATTAAATCAATATTAGAACAAAAACACCTACCCGGCTACCTTTGAGAACCATAAAAGTTTATTATTATTATTATTATTATTATTATTATTATTATTATTATTATTATTATTATTATTATTATAGATTAAATATATTTTTAGTCCCGTCCAAATTTGTGGACGCTTTTTAGGATCACGAATCAAAGTATCAATATTAATGCTTTCTTGTTGAGTTTTCAAATCTTTTAAAACATGTAATTTGAAGTTGGTGCATGAGGCAAAAACAATTCAGCCTTTGCACCAACGGCTCCACCACTCCTTGCTGCTCTCCTTTTTCCTTAGTGGCTGTCCTCTATTGAGTTTTACTCCCTTGCGGCAACACCCACACCTACACCACACATATTTTCCTATAAATATAGTGTATATCAACCAGTAAAGGGGGGTGGGGGGACAACACAGAATAAAACTAGGGAGGAAAAACGTAGAACAAAGAGAGAGGGGGAGAAATCATTTGAAAAATGTGAAAGTGGAGAATAAAACTGAGAGGAAAACAAAATAGAGAGAGTATCAACACCCATCATTTTCCTTTCCTAATAGAAATATCAGATTCATACTCACATTTTGTCAAACACTAGAAGGGCAACAACCCACAACCAGTAACCATTATCAACTCACTATCAACCAAAAACCCAACATCACTGTAAGGTACCCAAAAATGGGTGAACCTTCAAAACACAATAAAGGAAAATAAAAGCTCCTTTCGAGGGGAGAGCACCTCCTTTAAGAAAATAAAAATACTCTTAAACATTATTTTTCATTGATGATTTTATTCAAATGATTGAGGGTACATATATAGATGCTAAAAGGGTGACTCACCCAACTAAAGAACCTTCTAGATTCTCTTTAAATAAAATAACTAATTAATTCTCTTCTAATGCAACACAAGATATTTGGGCCTAACTTTGTTTCCTTTGGGCTTTACTTGATTCTTCTTGGATCATTACAATCACATCCTCACATAGACCCAAATGAAAGAATCAGAGAGAGAGAGAGAGAGAGAGAGTATGAAATACAAAAATCAGAGAAATGAGGGAGAGAACCATACACCTCCGCCGCTATCTTCGTTGCCGCTCTTTCTCATTCCACCACCGCATACCACCACGAACTGCGCCGCTGCCGCCGTAAACCATCGCCGCTGTCGCACCGCCGCCACACCGCCCTCTCTCTCTCTCTCTCGCATTCACTCCACTTCTCTCTCATGGCTATGTTTCATGCTGCTGCTGTTTGCAGCACTTTGGACTTTTAGGGATTTCAATCCCAAAAGTAACGTAAATATTCTCTCTTTTCTTTATTATTTTATTTCTTTTTATTTTACTTATAAGTGAATACTTTTCTTTTTATTTTACTTATAAGTGAATACTAGTTATTATTACTTTTTTGTGAATACTATTTATTATATGATTATTATTATTATGCCCCCTTGTTTCACTTATACAACACCCTTTTTTTATTTAAGTTCAGAATCTTGTTCGCATCCCTCTGTTTTCTAATCATACAACTCCCTTGATTAGAAACATCAGATTATTATTGGCACTATCAGTTTCTAGTTATACACTTCCCCCTGCATAAGCCTGTTTTCGCAGGCCAGCCTCTTGAAAGCCCAATGACAAAAAAACTGGGTTGTTGCTAGATGCACCCCCTGTATTTTTTATTGCAGCCCATTTAATTTCTTTTATTTTTAAAGAGGATTAAATCAATTGTACAATCGGATTAGTCAACATTTTAGGACGAATGAATTGTACAGCTCAAGAGTCCTAAAACCCCTATGAAAATAAACGAATAAATCATTTTCAAAAAGTATTGTCTTCTCATAAACAATTTCTTTCAAAAAGCTTGAATTGGGGATTGAGCTTTTTTTATACAAGAATAGGGAATTGAGTTGGTTGTACAACCGGGTCAATCTGATTTTTAGGATAAATGAGCTGTACAGCTCGGGTCCTAAAATCCCTATGAAACAAAATAAATAATTTCAAATCAAGATCACAAACACACAAATCATTTTCTTTCCTTAAAAACAAAAACCTGTTTTTAAAAATAGGGGATTAAGTCGGTTGGACAACCGAGTTAATCTGCTTTTTAGGGTAAATGAGCTGTACAGCTCAAAAGTCCTAGAATCCCTATAAAAATAATAATAAAAAAACATTAATTAAAAAACACCTACACACAAACATTTTCTACCCTACAACTACGTAGCCTTTGATTCTCTACCAGGAGATACGTAGGAGCAGGGTCATGCCCTTGTCAAGTGCAAAACTAAAAAAATTTCATTCTGTGTTTTTTAATTCATTTTCTTACAAAATCACGAAATAATAATAGGGGATTAAGTCGACAGTACGCTCGGATTAAACTGCATTTTAAGATAAATGAGCGGTACGACTCACAAGTCTTAAAATCCCTATAACCATTCCAAAAACATTAATTAAAAAAAACAAACAAACAAATGTTTTCAACCAAGAATTACGTAGCTTTGATTTCTCCATCGCACCTGGAGATACGTAGGAGCGGGGGCCCACTACCGTCAAGCACAAAAAATAAATACTTTTATTAAGTCTTTTTCTTCACAATAAAAGGGTAAAATAAACATTTTGAAAATTAACATTTTTTTGTACAACTAATTAGAAGGTCACCTTCCTTAGGAAGGATGTCGTGGGGTGCTAATACCTTCCCCACGCATAACCGACTCCCGAATCCAAATCTGGTCTCAATGACCCTTATCCAAACCCAAGGGATTTACTAATGTTTGCCATTATAATTAAACATTGGTGGCGGCTTTATTTTTTAACCTTTGAGGAATCATTTCCCAGATTTTTTGGTCGCTACAGTATTGCACTTTACGTATCTTGTCACAAACTTATTAGTATTTTTTACCAAACCGGTTATTTACGAAGAAACTTCTGGTATTTGAAGAGTTAAAAAATTTTCTGAATCCTAAAGTACCCCTAAACACACTGGTTAACATTTTACTTTACGCATTTTGTTACAAAATGATTTTTTTGCACCATCAAGTACACCAAAACACACTGTTTAGTATCTCAATTTACGTATTTTCTTACGAAATTAAGTTTTTTTCATCGAACCGATTATTGAAGAGCAAAACTTGTATATTTAAACACCTAAAATTTTTCGAGACGGTAATGTACCTGTTAAAATATAAAAAAGAAAAAATCAAAACCTTAAAATATAAAATAAGGAAAAAACAAAAAAACACAAAAAAAAACTGAAGAAAAAAAACTGAAACAGAAAAGGAAGAAAAGAAAAAAAACAAAAAAAACAGAAGTAAAAAAAAACAAAAAAAAGTGAAACAAAAATAGAAAAAAAATGGCATTCCCACGCGGAAGTGACAAGCCGCTTAGGATATAGAGATAAAATTTTGTATAATCTTTTCAGTTATGTTAACATATTAATGCAATACTTATCTTCTTAGTAAGTTTGTCAATGTTAAAATTAGGGATGGCAAAACAAGCCAGCCCGCCCTGCCCCGTCCCGCCTTTAGTCTGCAAAAATGGGGGCGGGCGGGTTGGCCCGCCAACTAAACACGGGTTCAAAATTCTAGCCCGCCCCGCCAAAGTGATGGGTTGGCGGATAGCGGGCTGGCCCGTCTAGTTTTGTTGCAGTTTTTTCAACAGACTTTTCACCTTTTTTTTTTTACATTTCAATTAGATTTATCACCTATTTTTTAAAACAGCTTTTTAACAAATGGCATTAAAATGAAGCTACTGTTGGCATTAAAATGCAGCAACTATAGATGGAATATTGTGCAAATGGCATTAGACAGAAATTTTTTTATCAACTTGTCCAAGCAAAATTTCATATGAACTAATATAATAAGCTGTCAAAGAAAACATCCATAAGAAGCACCAAAAAAAACTGGGAACGAACAAGGTGCTTACCATTCAAAACACTGCTACCAATACAATTTGGTAATAAAGAAATCTAACAAATTATAGTTTTGCTCAAATTAAAGAAATCTGACATATTTTTAAACAAAAAATTAACTTACATCAAATAATCAAATAGGTGGGCTGCTCATATGTCTAAAAGGTGGGCTGTTGATATGTCTAACTTTTTTAAAAAGAATGGGGTGACACTCTCACACTCACTATTTGCTTTATTTTATTTAAAAAAAAAAAACGGGCTGGCGGGCCAACCCACCGTGTTTTTGTCTTTAGCCCCCAGTTTTTCCCTTTTGGCGGAGCGGGCTCGGCGGGCCCAATATCTCAGTCCAACCCGCATTTTTTGGGCGGATCGGCCCGACGGGTCATGCCCGTTTTGCCATCCCTAGTTAAAATAGTCTTTTCAGTCCTATTAAAACAAAATGAAATGTAAGTACACATGACAAATGTATTTTTGTTTTAATTTAATAGTTGTTGTCCAATCAGAAGTACCCGTATAGCCTAATATTGCAATTTATTTTCTCAAATTAGTAAGCCAATTATAGCATCAATGGAGAAACTCTCATTTGAGTACTTAAATGGATCTCACGTGTACACATCACTTTTTTTATAATTTTTTAATAGTAGTATTTTATAAAAACTTCATCCCTCTAACCCAAAACTCCAACAAAACTTACTAAATTGGTCCCACGAATAACTTTTCGTCACTCTTTTATTAGTTTTTTAATTAAAAGTAAGGTTGTGGATCCACGCGTCGAGGAGAGAGAAAGAGTTTCCTATTTAAGAGTTCCTCCCCAATAGGTACCCATTTTTCATTCTTCACAATAAAAATACCTATTAAATTCAACTCTTAACAGGAGGAACTCCCCATTGAGGATGCTCTAATGAACTTTTTGAGTGTTGTCATATCTTCTTCGAAAGTGAAGCTATATCCCAAGAGGAATCTTTCTCTGACCTAGATGTACTGCTAATTTCTTCTTCAGCTTTTCTGTTCATCAAATTATAGCAGGCAAAATACATTTTCCTTAACTAAACTTCCCCATAATCCCACTTCATCTACAAAATCATTTTCCAAATCACGTCCAGGAACTGTCATTACCGTGGTGGCAAAAGCAACGTTGGATAATCTCTCTCCCTTCAATGCAACTACTCCAACTCCAGCTATGCTCGTAATGAGTGACTCCGCATTGGTGAGAAATTTTAATAAGCTGGTGGAGTGCTTCGAGGCTGTGTGAAGAAGGCGAACAAATAGTGAAATGGAATTTTTTTACCATAATTTCTCTATCCAGCTGTCAATATCTTGGTTTCAACATCTAAAAGTGATTCTTGTGAAATACATCGTTTTCGTAATCTCCTAGAGATTGGTAGATACCTCTTCCCATTTTAGAAGATAGAAACAATAGAACTGGAAATTGTTGTCTCTTCAAGGTTAATTGAAACAATTTTCTCGAAATAGACAATTGACATATAAGATGTCAGATTCTTGAAGCGAAAATTTTGATGGGGAATCAACAGATAAACACAATAACAGAGCAATATGCAGCAGACACAAATTCCCCAAACTTGCAAGAACCTATCAGGAACAACAATGAATATGTGGCAGTAAATAGAACAAATAAAAACACACAATGAACACTTATATTTTTAACGTGTAAAACCCCTCTAAGCAATGGTAAAAACCATTGGTCGTCCATATCAAAGAAATAGCTCCACTATAATCAAATAAGAATACAAGAGAGTCTCAACAAGGTGCACAAATCGTGCCAACAACTAGTCAAAACAACAAAGCACAAAAGCTTACAATATGAGAACAAGAAGATGAAAATACTAAAATCTGCAGCTTCTATGCGAAGCGAATATCTCTCCCCTCAGACCTCGTTTCGACGATCCGAACGTTGAAAGTATAGATTTGTGTCTCACGAACCTGCTGTCCAAATTTAAAGACGATCCAACGTTAAGGTATCCACAATCCCTGTTTTACAGAAGGAGGTCTGAGAAAAATGGGAAAAGCTTTCTCTCTTCTTTTCTCTCTTTTGGTGGCTATGCTCTCATCCAAATTACTCTCTTAAATCCTAATTTAACCATCTCCACTTAAAATAAGTGAGACACATAATGGACTAAAATATTTGGGCATTTCTCCACATAGGAAGGGAGCCCAATATCCATTATATCCCCCTCTCACAACTATGTGGAGGTGATCTCCAAACCGGCGATATCACAATGTTGTGGGAATAGGTGAAATGCCCAAACCGGCGATATCACAATGTTTCATTACAAGGGCTTGTGTCTAAGCTCTAAATAGGTTCACCCATGTATATTAAGTACCCACAGTATTCACCCTATGGACTATACTCTCCTATGTCTAGGTTTAAGCACGGGTTGTTAAAGTGTCCTTTAACAACCACGTATCCATATTAATCCTTGAGATCAATTTATACACCATGTCTGAATCTATAAATGGTACTTATATTTAGCTGATCAGTTCTAAAATAAGCATTGGAAAAAGTTTCATGCAAGAGTTAAAATACTAACATCAAACATTACATTAAAACTATTAAAACATCATTACATAACTTCAAGCATCACAACTACAAAAGAGTCAACTCATGATGAGCAACAAACACAAGAAATAAAGCTTAAGGGTGATACCTAAAGCCATAAAACTGAAATCACAAAGAGAAGGAAAATACTCCAAATGATGACAGCTCCTGTGATGCTGCAACATCGCTCACAACATTGCAGTGCAGAATTTCTACTTCGTTAATGAATAGTAGCTAGAACAAAAATGGAGAGAGAAATATGTCTAAGTGTCTCTCTATTTGAACCAGCAAGAATGGAGCTCTATGGAGCTTAATGGAGCTTTAGATGGAGAAGAAGAGCTTTGATATTTATCCAAAAGCTTTCCAAAAAGGTGTGATGTGACATAAATCAAAAGGTGTGATAAGCCACCAACTATATTCATATCCTACTTGAAAGTAGACAAGTGTCTCTATAAAGCAACTAGGTAGGTGCCTTCAGCAGCTACTTTTTCCACTTGATTTTCACTGATTTGACATAAAGCAAAAGTTGATTTTTAGCGCGTCAGTGTTTTCTCTCTCCTCTACTGCAGAACGCAATGGTATAGCATCCGATGCTGCAGCATACTGAACAAACATATTAAAATACCACAAGGGGGCACCAAAGTGCCAAAAGATCAATAATCAGTTTCTAACCCTCTTTTACACTAAACAACATATATTTACTCAATTAAACAACAAAATTACTTTATAACTTATATTGATTTAAGTCTAGAGAGTATAAATAACTCTTATAAATAAGAGTTATCACACAACAAATTTGAAACTTCCCTCTTGGCAATGCTTTAGTCATCATATCTGAACCATTATCATCAGTATGAACTTTAGCTAACTCCAACAACTTAGCATCCAAAACATCATGTATCCAATGATACCTCACATCAATGTGTTTGGACCTATTATGAAAAGTTGGATTCTTAGCAAGATGAATAGCACTTTGACTATCAACAAATAAAAAATATTTGTCCTGAACATAACCAAGCTCTTGCAAGAATTTCTTCAACCATATCAACTCTTTACATGCTTCGGTAATGGCGATGAACTCTGCCTCAGTAGTAGACAATGCTACACACATTTGCAACCTAGACTGCCAAGCCACAACTCCCCCTGCAAACTTAATCATACACACCGAAGTGGACTTCCTGGAATCAATATCTCCAGCCATGTCTGAGTCGGAGTACCCCAATAAAGTAGGTTTGTCACCTCCAAAACAAAGCCTCATACAAGTAGTACCACGAAGATACCTTAAAATCCATTTCACAGCATTCCAATGCTCTCTACCTAGTTTTGACAAAAATCTACTGACTGTACCAACAACCATTGCATACATCAAACTACCCACAACAGACGCATAAGGAACTCGTTCCATATCAATTTTCTCATCTTCATTGGAAAGACTTTGTTTAGAACTCAACATAAAATGAGTAGCAAGAGGAGTGCTTACCGCCTTAGAGTTTTCCATTTGATATCTCTGCAACACTCTTTCAATATAGTGCTCTTGTGACATCTAAAGTTTCTTCTCCTTTCTATCACGCATGATTCTTATACCAAGAATATGTTTAGCTGCTCCCATGTCTTTCATGGTAAAAGACTCTCCCAATTGTTTCTTTAACCTGTCAATCTCGGAAATATTTTTCCCAACAATAAGCGTATCATCAATGTAACACCCCTTTTCCTTAACCTTTAAAAGTGGCGCTACATTGAAATAATCCCATTTCTAATTTTCTATTGAAAACACATAGGTTTATTTTCGGTATGGATTTTCTACATTTTGAGAAAATATAGATATACAAACATAATATATATGCATCATATATATATATATATATATATATATATATATATATAAGTCAGCATTCATCATGATGACCATGCCCATAGGCTTACAACCATCCACAAACAAAGTGCAGTTAAATATCTTACAAGAGTTCCTAATGCTAGTACGTACTACTAAGATTAAACATATCTCAAGTTAGATTAGATCCTAAGCAGTCAGATTAAATCATAGACAGCTTCACATTCCTCTTCAAGAAATCTGAGCTTTTTGTGTCCAGAGTGGCTCAGTAGTCCTCCCGGAATCATCCGTAGTGTAAGGGGTGAAATACTTGTACACAAGTTTGCAACACGATGGTTACACAAGTTACACATAATACGATACAATCACATGCAATAATTTATCAAATAATATACAAGCATAATTTGTTCAAGTGACTCACGTCAAATCAAGACTAACAAAATCAATCACACATAATCACATAATCCTGCAAAACATGAGTAGTATTATAGGGAAAGTCAATCATCGATTGTTAGCCAAATAAACTAGATATCACACTTATCCTCTAATCCATTAACAAAATTAGTCTGCTAACTAAATAATAATATAATTAACATACTCCATGGAGATCTCTCAATCATCTTGAGCGTAAGGCCGTTTCAACTGCCATAACATGATTGTTTGCAATCAAAATAATATTTCGGAAATACCTTTTTTTGAGATATTTCCGGAAATTCCAAATACCCTATTTCCGGAAATTTGAACTGATAATATTTTCGGAAATACCTTTTTTTTAGATATCTCCGGGAATCTTACAATTTGGTGGGGTCTGATCAGATTTTGGTAAAAATAAAAAGGGTATTTTTAGGTTAAAATCAAATATGGGGGTATGGGGTTTAATTGGGGGGGGGGGGGGGGTGATGGCGAAATTGGCAAGTGCACCAAATCGTCGCAAGTAATAATAAAATGGGAAGAACCGGATGTCGAACTCAAGGATTGCACGTACTTATCAATTTAAAAGTCCACTAACTAGATTGAACAAGGGACTAAGTTTAGTTGTGTTGACAATAAAATACGAATAACAATAGAATGATTTTGTGATTTTTAGAAAATAGAAACAAGAAACGCTTTTGAAAATTAATAGATGATAAGAGAGGTTAGGAATGAACTCCTATTGATTCCACACTATTGCAAAATGATTTGTTATAGAAAATTACTCCCTCTTTACCTTTGTTATCAAACCCACAACATTAATCAATTCCTAATTCCTTAGGCAACCAATCCTTTGTAAACAACTAAAAACCCTAATTCCTTAGGTGATTCTAATTGAAAACAAGCATTAAAACCAAGGGTTTTCAAGATACAACAACTCCAAGGCTATTCCTAGACTAAGAATTGAAGGTATTCAATCTCAAGCATTCAAATACAAAACTTCCATTTCATACATAAACCATACATCATTTCATGAGTGATCAATTCATAAAAAGCATTAAGAACAAAGATTGAATACACAAAGGAAGAGGAAATAGGGCATTTAAATAGATCAAAATCAACTACAATAGTGTTTCATCAATACTCATTCATCCCTAACCAAAAGGGTATTTAGCTAGACATAGAAGGAGAAGAAATCAAACATAAAATGGAACTTGAGAGATAGAATGACCACATTGAAGCTCCAAAATCTTATTCCCAAGTCTTGAATCTTCAATGGAGATGAAGGGTGTTGAGTCCCTAGCTGCCTCCTTTGCCCTCTCTCCAAAAACTAGGTCAAGAATATGTCCAAAGCTCCTTAAGTTGGGTGAAAATCGCAACTTAAATCAAAACGCAGTGCAAAAGCGCCCAAGCGCATGACAGACAGCAGCATCAGGTGTAAAAGCGCCCCAAGCGCATGACAGAAGCGCTTGGGCGCATGACAGACAGCAGCATCAGAGGTGAAAGCGCCCCAAGCGCATGGCAGAAGCGCTTAGGCGCATGACAGACAGCAGCATCAGAGGTGAAAGCGCCCCAGACGCACGCAGAAGCGCTTGGGCGCACGGGCAACAGAAGCAACAAATGCAGAAGCGCCCCAAACGCATGCAGAAGCGCTTGGGCGCTTTGTAACAGTTCTTTGAAGTAGTAAGCACTCCAAATGCTTGGAAGATGCATCCTTGGGCGCACGGTAGAACTTTTATCCACTCAACTCATTCTTTCAAGCTTCAACATGATCCAAAACATCAATTTGCACCTGAAAATCATGATTATGACAAATGTGGCAATTTATGGTCCTAAACCACTGTAATTTCCTAAATTCAATATAAAAACACTTCGTTTTGTACCATGAAAACTAAATGCAATGCAGACTTTTCACAACCCCAAACTTAAAGTTTTGCTTGCCCTCAAGCAATTGGCCCAATTTAATCAAAAGAAGAGTTGCACACCACAAAATTTTTTTTTTTTAAAACTCCATTCAACTTTCACAGCATTTTGAACAATCTACCAAATTTGCAACAATCAATCCATAACCAATTCCCTCAATTCTTTTGAGTTCATGCTAGTGAATGAAAGTAATTCAAAGTAACCCAAATTTTTGATCCACTAGAGGCAATATACAAATCCTAACTTTTCTCTCTCTCTCTAGAACATGTGTTTCTCTCACTCTCAAGTGTTTCAGGGTATAATTTACACTCAATTCACACCACTTGCAATCATCTACCATAGGCTTGACAAAATTCTAAGAAAAACAATTACACACAAATACCACACATATCATGAGGACTTTAAGAGGGTTGTAATGGGGCTTAGGTTAGGGTGGATAATTTTTGGAATCTAGGCTTTCTTGATTGAAATTGAGAAATGCATTCTTCACTCTAGATCCTATACTTACTCATCAAACCTCTTCAAAAAAATTACCCACAAGGAAAAATTGTCCTTGTTCCCCCTAGATCCAATCATCACTCACCAAACCTCTTCAAAAGAATAAGGAAAAATTGTCCTTGTTCTTTTCTATTTACTTTTTTTTTTTTGTACTTGTTTTCTTTTTTCTTTCTTTTTCTCTTTTTTTTCTTTTTCTTTTCTTTTTGTATTTTTTTTTGTACTAGACTTCTTTTCTTTCCAAACTATTTTGTTTTTGTATACCTTCGTATACCCACCCCAAACTTAGAATAATTGCTTGTCCTCAAGCAACCCCAAACTTAATTGATAGTAAAGGATCCATAATGACAACACATTCCTCAATTCCAAACAAGTGGGACACTTGGTTTTTCAGTTAATGGCTTGTAATGAGGCTCGTAACCAGAAAAAAGGATATAAGGCTCAAATGGGCTACTCAAAGGTCAAATTTTTTAAAGGGTAGGCATTTTAAGGCTCTAGCTATCAAGAAAACGAAAGTCCTCAATCATGTATGTGTGTGTAAATGCAATGTAAAAGCAATCAAGAACTGAGTCAAGTTCTGAAGAATCATGAAAAGTGATGGAGCACTCAAGAATAAAGATTCTGTTTAGGCTCAACACTCACAGGTTTGGGTTAGAGAGGAAAAGTATGTTACACCCACATTCACAAGATTCAGGTTACAAGGAGTTGCCTACACTAACAGCAGAATCATCATAGAATTTCAGCTCATTGATCAAGAAATTGATGCACAAACTCAATGTCAAGTTCAGAAAAAGATTTTTAGAATGAAGTTTAAAGTGCACATTACTCAAGTTCAACACACCCATCATCATGACAATCATCAAAAAAGAAAAAAAAAATTTACTAATCTACCCCCTAGACAACAATTATATGCAAAGACTATATGCATGAACAAGCAAAACAGCCAGCAAAATAGATTAGTCGTTAGTGCCAAAATACTGCAAACAGTTTCATTCAAAGCAAAAAAAAGAAATTAAAATCAACATAGTGCGAAAACAAAAACAAAGAACCATGCCAAAAGGTGAGTTCATCCACATGAGATCCAACATAACAAGGTCCTAGGTCCTGGATGACTCAAACATACTCCCACCAAACTCATGATGAAAGGGAACCGCCGGGATCCTCCGCACCAGCTCCAACTCCACTCTCGCCTCCTTGTGGTTGTTGGCTTAGATTAAGATCTTCCCTCAGAATTTGCAACATCGCTATAATCTGGGTCTGGTTCACTCTAATCTCCTTCTGTTCTTCCCTCATCTCCTTTTGCTTTTCCATCATCTCATTCAATAAAGTTTCCATCCTATGAAGTCTCTCTTCCAATGAATGCTCTTGAAGAGGCTCTTGGTGGACTTCTGGAGGAGGGGTTAGAGCATGGAAAACTATTGGAGGCTCAGGCAATGGTGGGGGGATTAAAGGGGCCTGCACAGAGTATTTCTTTATCCAGCCTGAGGTGATAGGACTAGCTGGATTTACCATTGGTTCATTCTGCTTTGCTTTCACCCTCACCTTCTCACATAACAAACCAATTAGAGAAGGATGATTTAAGTAGCCAGTTGACTTGCTGTTTTTAGCTGTTTTATGAAGATGGCGAGCCAAGAAGCGTCCCACATTTATATTCTCACCCTTTAAAATCGAGACCAAAAGCTTTGCTCTTTTTTCATTCACCTCAGAAACATTAGAGCATGGAAGAAGTGTGCGAAGAACAAATGTGGCCCAGCCTTTTGCCTCAGAATTGAGATCAACAGTGCGCAACTTCTTAAGTTTTTCAGTTTTGTCGCTCACCCAATCAGCTCCAGCAGTGCATAAGGTGCGGAGAATATCCTCATAATCAGTGTCTGCACCCGCTTTGTCTCTAGCAGCAAAATCACAATGCGGGAAGTCCTCCAAGCCAAATAACTCATTTAGAGTTTTAGGATCATAAATAACCTGCTTCCCCCTGACATAGCTGACGAATTTTTTGTCCTCATTTTGATTATCATCATCCTCCTCTTCATCCTTTTCTTCCTCAGATTCAGCCTCCTCACAAGCATTAGCAAAAAATTCCTTCACCAACAATTCACTAACTGGCTTAGGAAAGGATACCAACTTGTTCCAACCCCTCCTTTTAATCATCTCTTGAATCTCCACAAATTGGTCACCCTCCAAGAAGAATGCCCTTTCTTTGACAATTTTTTTCTTGGAAGTCAGCTCCTTATAGCGGGTCTCGTGGAAAGATGTTCGGAACTTGTTGACCCCACGAGAACTTTCACTCGTCGTGGCATTTGGAGAGAGTTTATTTTTCTTTGCCGGTGGAGCCATGTGTACCTGTGAAACCAGACCAGAAACAGAGCACAATGTATGCCATAATCATGAGAAAAGCAAGTTAGCACAGTGGCGAGAAAAATCAATTCAAGGTTTCATAAGGTTAGGATAACTCAACACCCAATACTCACAACCGGTAACTCAACTGACATGAAACATAGAGCAAAATTAACCAACCAATTCAGTTAAGTACCACTTTTTAAAAGGTAAGATCAATCACACCCCACTCATCTTCCTTGAATGACAGAATTAGCAACAAAACATGGCACAAACACATTCAACCATGCACATAAACTCACGCCATGAACCATCCAACCATATAGCACACACAATATGAACAGAAATTCACGCAATGAACACCGATAAATACGCTTCAAGCCCACAAAATTTCAGTTTGCACTTCAACAAATTTAAAAGAAAAAAAATCAGCACTTGGTTTGGGTAATTTTACAAACAGTTGGTGTGCAAACTAGAATTCAGTTTAGGCAAAATTACAAACACTTGGTGTTCATCCCACACAACAGATAAACAGCGACTAGAATAGTCTTTGCTCATTACAGGCATTGGCAATTCGGTTACACAGCAACAAGTACCAAAAGCTTCACAAAACAATTAAAGAATCAAGGCAATACACAAACAACTTCACTTACTTGTTGATGTGAAAGAGGAAAAATGCGAACAAGAAGAGGAAGCAGTGTTCAACTACAGCTTTGGACCGAAACGATTGACGGCAGCGAGAACGCAAAACGCGTTTGGAGAAGGAGAAGCGCGAAAAGAACAAAGGAGTGGTGGTACAGTACGGCGAGAGTGGGGCGAACGGAGGGCTAGAGTGGTGGGGCCATGGTGGGGTTGGACGGCGATGAACAGGGAAGAGTTGTGGGTAAGGTCGCGAGAGAGAAAGGATCGAAGGTTGGTGTTTCAGGTGCTCGTGTGCGCTCCAAGTGATGAAAGGAAACGTGCAAGCGCTTTGTGGGACATAATTTCTACACTAACAGGTATTGAAAAGCGCCCCAGACGCACATCAAAGCGCTCAAGTGCATGAAGGAACGGAATTGTTTCACAATCAGATGTGAAAAACGCCCCAAACGCATCAAAAAAACGCCCAAGCGCATGAGTACTGCAGATGTATTTTTTTATGCTGAAATGAAGTTTGCACAAATTCTTTTTCTTAAGCTAACAGATACCAATCAAAACAACAATAACAAAAAGGAAAAATAATGCTAAAACAAAATATAAGAAAGCAAAAAAAATGAGGGTAGAGAGATTGGGTTGCCTCCCAAAAAGCGCTTCTTTAACGTCACTAGCTTGACGGTTGAGTGGTCCTTCAAATTGTGATCAAGTCAATGGACTCTCTTGAGCGCTCAAGTGTACCACCAAAGTAGGGCTTGAGGCGTTGTCCATTCACCTTGAAACTCCTATCCGAACCTGGGTCCTTCAGTTCAATTGCACCATACGGAAATACTTTTTTGATTTCAAACGGACCCGACCACCGAGACTTCAACTTTCCGGGAAACAATTTCAACCTTGAGTTGAATAGGAGAACAAGTTGTCCTTCTCGGAATTCTTTCTTTTGGAGCTTCTGATCATGCCATTTCTTTGTTTTTTCTTTGTAGATTTTGGCATTTTCATAAGCAAAAGTCCTTAATTCTTCTAGCTCATGGAGTTGAAGACCTCTAGACTCGCCAGCCTTGGCCAAATCAAAATTCAAGTACTTTGTGGCCCATAATGCTCTGTGCTCCAATTCAAGTGGTAAGTGGCAAGCTTTGCCATATACAATTTGGTAAGGGGACATACCAATTGGAGTCATGAAAGCAGTCCGGTATGCCCGTAATGCATCATCAAGCTTTATTGACCAGTCCTTTCTTAACGCATTCACAGTCTTCTCTAGGATTTGCTTGATTTGCCGGTTAGACACTTCCACTTGACCACTAGTTTGCGGATGGTAGGGAGTTGCTATCCGGTGATGCACATTATATTTCTTCAAAATGGCCTCCATCTTCTTGTTGCAAAAATGAGTTCCTTCATCGCTAATCAAAGCTCTAGGCACTCCAAACCGTGAAAAAATGTGTTTCTTCAAAAACCCATTACAACTTGTGCATCATTAGTTTGAGTGGCTATTGCTTCCACCCACTTTGACACATAATCGACTGCAACCAAGATGTACAACTTAGAGTATGAAGATGCGAATGGTCCCATAAAGTCAATCCCCCATACATCAAAGACTTCAACTTCAAGAACGGGATTTTGAGGCATCTCGTTTCTTTTTGAAATGTTTCCCGTTCTTTGACAGCGATCACACCTCTTCACATAGGAAAATGCGTCTTTAAACAATGAAGGCCAATACAACCCGGATTGGAGGACTTTTGCAGCTGTACGGTCTCCACTAAAGTGTCCTCCATAATCCGAATCATGACAATGCCAAAGGATGTTTTCTTGCTCTTCCTCGGGCACACACCGACGCAACAAACCATCAACTCCTCTTTTGTACAAAAATGGTTCATCCCAAACATAGAATTTGGCTTCATGAAGAAACCTTTTTCTTTGCTGGGAGTTAAAGTCTGCTGGAATTGCTTTTCCCACTTTGTAATTTGCAAAGTCCGCAAACCAAGGCACACTAACAACAGAAAAGATGTGTTCATCAACAAAGGTGTTCTGAATAGGCCTTGTCTCATCATTCTCCTCCACCTTTTCTAGACGAGAGAGGTGGTCCGCCACTGAATTCTCTGAACCCTTCTTATCCCGAATCTCGAGATCAAATTCTTGTAGCAATAGGATCCATCTGAGTAGCCTTGGCTTTGATTCCTTCTTAGTAAACAAATACCTCAATGCAGCATGATCAGTGTAAACAATAACTTTCGAACCCAAAAAATAGGAACGAAATTTATCAAAAGCATAAACCACTGCCAAAAGTTCTTTTTCAGTAGTAGCATAATTAAGTTGAGCAGGATTCAAGACATGACTAGCATAGTAAATAACATGCAACAACTTATCTTTTCTTTGCCCTAAGACTGCCCCCACAGCAATGTCACTTGCATCACACATAATTTCAAAAGGTAATGACCAATCAGGAGCAGTGACAACAGGGGCAGTTACCAATTTATCTTTCAAAGTGTTAAAGGCATTTAGACATTCCTCGTTGAACACAAAGGGAACATCCTTCACAAGCAAATTAGTAAGAGGTTTAGCAATTTTTGAAAAATCTTTTATGAACCTCCTATAAAACCCAGCATGGCCTAAAAAGCTTCTAATGCCTTTTTCATTGGTAGGAGGGGGAAGTTTTTCAATAACTTCAACTTTAGCACGGTCCACCTCAATCCCCTTGTGGGAGATGCGATGGCCCAAAACAATTCCATCTCTTACCATAAAATGACATTTTTCCCAATTTAGCACCAAGTTGGATTTCTTACACCTTTCTAACACAAGAGACAAATTATGCAAACAATCATCAAAAGAGTTACCAAAGACAGAAAAATCGTCCATAAACACCTCGATATGTTTTTCAATCATATCGGAGAATATGGACATCATGCACCTTTGAAAAGTAGCCGGAGCATTGCAAAGCCCGAAGGGCATCCTCCGGTAAGCAAATATACCATATGGGCATGTGAAGGCGGTCTTCTCTTGGTCTTCCGGAGCCACAGCAATCTGATTATAACCAGAATACCTGTCCAAGAAACAATAAAAATCATGACCTGCCAACCTCTCCAGCATCTGATCAATGAAAGGCAGAGGGAAGTGGTCATTCCTTGTAGCAGTGTTCAACCTTCTGTAGTCAATGCACACTCGCCATCCCGTGACAGTTCTTGTAGGAATCAACTCATTTTTTTCATTCATGACGACAGTGGTTCCGCCCTTTTTAGGGACAACTTGGACGGGACTCACCCAAGATTTGTCTGAGATGGGATAAATGAGGCCGACTTCAAGGAGCTTAACAACTTCTTTTCTGATCACTTCTTTCATAGCCGGATTTAATCTTCTTTGTGGTTGCACCACCGGCTTATGATCTTCCTCCATGAGGATCTTATGCATGGAAAATGAAGGACTAATTCCCTTCAAATCCTCAATGGACCAACCAATAGCACCCTTGTGCTCTTTTAAGATTCTAAGTAGCTTCTCCTCCTGGAATTGGCTCAAATTAGAATTAATGATAGCAGGATACACATTTCCCTCACCAAGGAACACATATTTCAAATGGGAGGGCAATTGCTTGAGCTCAACCACAGGTGCTTTCTTCACTCCCTCTTGGATGCATTTTTCTTGAATTTTCAATTCTTCCCACTTAGGAGGTGCACGGAGAGAGTAGGATGGGGAGGCATCTAACATAGCAACGGCTTCTTTTACCTCAGAATCACACATTTCTCCAACCTCCTCATTTGATGACACAAGAGCTCTCTCAAGAGGTAAGTAAGGAATTTGGTCTTGAAATTCCTTATCAATGATGGAATCAAGAACCTCAATTCGATAGCACCCTTCCTTTCCCTTCGGGTGCTCCATAGCCTTGAGCACATTAAAGGTCACGGCTTCATCTTGAACTTTCAATGTCAAGTTCCATCCACCACATCAATTATAGCTCTACCCGTAGCTAGGAAAGGTCTACCCAAAATCAACGGGACGTCATTGTCTTCTTCCATGTCAAGAACCACAAAATCCACCGGAAAGATAAATTTGTCAATTTTCACAAGGACATCTTCAACCACACCATATGGATGCTTCACTGAAAGGTCAGCTAGATGCAAAGTCATCATGGTGTTTTTTATTTGACCAATCCCCAACTTTTTGAAAATAGAGAGTGGCATTAAGCTGATACTTGCTCCAAGATCACACAGTGCTTTCCCAAAAGTCCTATCCCCAATAGTGCAAGGAATAGAGAAACTTTCGGGATCTTTGAGTTTTTGTGGGAGCTTTCTTTGTAAGATTGCACTGCATTCCTCAGTGAGCATGACTGTCTCCTCATCCACGATCCTCCTCTTCTTTGAAAGGATATCTTTCATGAACTTGGCATATGTGGGCATTTGTTCAAGAGCTTCTGCAAAAGGGATGTTAATTTGCAATTTTTTAAAAACATCTAGAAACTTACCAAATTGCTTTTCATCTTGCTCCTTTTTCAATCTTTGAGGGAAAGGAAGCTTAATGATTGGCTTTGGGAGCTTAGACTCCTCTTGCACACTAGAATCCTCTTGCACCTTAGAAGGTTCCTCCACACTCATAGAAGCTTTATCATTGGACTCAGTTACATCTTCTGGGCTCTTCTTTGTCACGACATCAATTGTTTTTCCACTCCTTGTGGTCACGGCATTAACTGTCTCATTACCCTTTGGATTATGGACGGTGTCACTAGGGAGAGTACCCGGAGGTCTTTGTGCAATTTGCTTAGCCAATTGGCCCGCTTAAGTCTCAAGATTTCTGATGGATGCCTCTTGATTTCTTGAGCTAGCTTCTTGATTTTTAAAACCAGTCCTTGTCTCTTCCATAAATGAAGAAGTTTGTGTAGCTAGTTTCTCAATGGCTATCTCCCAATCTGCTTTCTTTGGAGGAGCATTTTGACTTTGCCCTTGATCCTTCCAAGAGAAGTTTGGGTGATTCCTCCACCCCGGATTGTAGGTGTTGGAATACAGATTATTTTTGACAAAACAAATCTTCTCTTGGACTGCTAGGGGAAGATCACAATCCTGGTTAGAATGTGGACCTTCACAGTAGTCACACTTCACACTTGTCACAGCATTTAGTTGAGCAGAATGGTGTTGCACAGAATTCAACTTTAGAGCTTCCATTCCTTTTTTCAATTCCTCTAATTGTTGAGTGATTATCTTCTGTTGAGCCAACTCCGCACTCTGAGCATCTAAGTCAAGTAGACCTCTTTTTGATGTTCCTCCTCTATCATGAGCCGCCAAGTAATCATTTGAAACCATAGCTTCAATTATTTGCCTTGCTTCTATTGCGGTCTTGAAATTCAAAGAACCACCTGCTGAGGCATCAAGCATCATCCTGGCATTCGGTCTCAACCCAGTACAGAAGATTTGCATTTGTTGATGGTCATCAAAACCATGATTCGGGCAAGCCTTCAATGTGATCTTGAATCTTTTGTAAGTCTCATAGAGTGACTCACCCTCTTTTTGCTCAAAACTATTGATTTCTCCCCTCTTCTTAATGAACATAGAAGGAGGGAAAAATTGTTCAAGAAATTTGTCTTCGAGATCATTCCATGTAGTGATGCTACCTTCAGGTTGCGAGTCGAACCACTCTTTGGCTTCATCCTTCAGAGAGAAAGGAAAAAGCCTCAACTTCTTAGCTTCTTCAGTGTTACCATCCACTTTCACAGTTTCACATAATTGTGCAAAACTTGTGAGATGCTTATTTTCATCTTCACACGGTCTTCCACCAAATTGCATCTCTCTCAATTCCCGAAACAATGCTGGATTGATCTCAAACCTATTTACGGTTACCGGTTGATGAGCAATCGGTAACCTTTGCCTGTTTGTGTCACGATTCCCATAGTCTCCAAGAGTGCGTCTCACTGGTGGGTCCGCCATCTCTTCAATCACGGGAACCTCAAACACAGTCTCTTCTTCTCTTTCTATTTCTCTTTCTCTGAGTCGCCTCTCTCTTGTAGCCTTCCGATTAGCTTTTGCGGTCTTTTCGATTTCTGGATCAAAGAGAAGGTCAGCTGAGGAAGTGCCTCTCATACACAAAGTTAGAGAAAAGCAAGTGATTAAGAGACAAAAATAAAATAAAATAACTGAAAATAAAATCAATCAAGTAATAGAAGATTAAATTGATAAAATTTGGCAATCCCCGACAACGGCGCCAAAAACTTGATGGCGAAATTGGCAAGTGCACCAAATCGTCGCAAGTAATAATAAAATGGTAAGAACCGGATGTCGAACTCAAGGATTGCACGTACTTATCAATTTAAAAGTCCACTAACTAGATTGAACAAGGGACTAAGTTTAGTTGTGTTGACAATAAAATACGAATAACAATAGAATGATTTTGTGATTTTTAGAAAATAGAAACAAGAAACGCTTTTGAAAATTAATAGATGATAAGAGAGGTTAGGAATGAACTCCTATTGATTCCACACTATTGCAAAATGATTTGTTATAGAAAATTACTCCCTCTTTACCTTTGTTATCAAACCCACAACATTAATCAATTCCTAATTCCTTAGGCAACCAATCCTTTGTAAACAACTAAAAACCCTAATTCCTTAGGTGATTCTAATTGAAAACAAGCATTAAAACCAAGGGTTTTCAAGATACAACAACTCCAAGGCTATTCCTAGACTAAGAATTGAAGGTATTCAATCTCAAGCATTCAAATACAAAACTTCCATTTCATACATAAACCATACATCATTTCATGAGTGATCAATTCATAAAAAGCATTAAGAACAAAGATTGAATACACAAAGGAAGAGGAAATAGGGCATTTAAATAGATCAAAATCAACTACAATAGTGTTTCATCAATACTCATTCATCCCTAACCAAAAGGGTATTTAGCTAGACATAGAAGGAGAAGAAATCAAACATAAAATGGAACTTGAGAGATAGAATGACCACATTGAAGCTCCAAAATCTTGTTCCCAAGTCTTGAATCTTCAATGGAGATGAAGGGTGTTGAGTCCCTAGCTGCCTCCTTTGCCCTCTCTCCAAAAGCTAGGTCAAGAATATGTCCAAAGCTCCTTAAGTTGGGTGAAAATCGCAACTTAAATCAAAACGCAGAGCAAAAGCGCCCAAGCGCATGACAGACAGCAGCATCAGGTGTAAAAGCGCCCCAAGCGCATGACAGGAGCGCTTGGGCGCATGACAGACAGCAGCATCAGATGTGAAAGCGCCCCAAGCGCATGACAGAAGCGCTTGGGCGCATGACAGACAGCAGCATCAGAGGTGAAAGCGCCCCAGACACACGCAGAAGCGCTTGGGCGCACGGGCAACAGAAGCAACAAATGCAGAAGCGCCCCAAACGCATGCAGAAGCGCTTGGGCGCTTTGTAACAGTTCTTTGAAGTAGTAAGCACTCCAAATGCTTGGAAGATGCATCCTTGGGCGCACGGTAGAACTTTTATCCACTCAACTCATTCTTTCAATCTTCAGCATGATCCAAAACATCAATTTGCCCCTGAAAATCATGATTATGACAAATGTGGCAATTTATGGTCCTAAACCACTGTAATTTCCTAAATTCAATATAAAAACACTTCGTTTTGTACCATGAAAACTAAATGCAATGCAGACTTATCAGGGGGGGTTTAAAAAAAAATCCTAGGTTCGTTGAGTTGGAACACTTTTTTCAGTTTAGCATGTTGGTGGAAAAAAACATGGCAAAAAATATTAGATATGGTCGGCAACAATGGAGCATCTGATTAGAAAGAAATGGTATTTTATTTAGAGCTTTCGTGGGTAATGTAGATGCTATTATTAACAAAATCAAATGTACATTCTGGGGTGATTTTTAAGTAGGCAGGGTAGAAATTTGGACTTTTCTATTTTTGATTGGATGGACCCTGCTTACTTAAAATTCCTCGTTTCATCTCTCCCACCCTCAAGTTGGTGGTTCTTCGCCAACTGTCCTTTTCATCTTACTCGCAGTCGCCAATCATAATGAACATGACCAGTACACAGCTTGGTTTAAATGGGTTTGGACATCTCGGAGGATCTCTAGACTTCCTTTCTCTTTTTACATATTATGAACTTAACTAACAAATAATGAAAACTAACTAAAATAAATTAAATAGTGACAATATACCATAGTGCCAAGTGACAGAGAGAAACATATACCTATAAATTTCTTTGACATATAATTACAGCTAGATGTACCAAGACTTTTTATGCTTGTACTGCCTTTCTGTAAAACTAAGTGAGAGGAAAAATAATAAGTGACAAACGAAAAAGAAGAAAAAAAATCCCAATTTCGCCTTTTGCGAATCAATAATTTAATCATATTACATCCATCTTCTGCTTACTTTTATTGAGTACAAAATTTGTTACTAAAGGATGCCAATGCACTGACCTATTCGAAGGGGTAATAATGCATCAAGCACATATTCCATGGAGGTCGAGGATGTTTGTAGCTAAAGGGGTAAGATTCCCAACCGCTATTCGACTCACAAGTTGGTGGTTCATTGCCAACTATCCTTTCATCTTACTCGCAGTCGCCAATCATAATGAACATGACCAGTACACAACTTGGTTTAAATGTGTCCATCATATATGGAATTTTGCTACATGAATGGATGGCGAAAATGACAAAGGGGGTCCTGATGCTTGTGCCACTCCATTATATCCAAAAACAGTTGAATGATTTGTAGGATATTGTGGGGTGTATCCCTAAAATGCCACCTGATCTTGGTATTGTAAGATCTATTGCTGATTCAATAGTCTTGCCATTTCCCTCTCGTGTTCTCTCTCTTTCGTGAGAGGGAGACGAGGTGCAGGTGAGAGAGAGAGAGAGAGGGAGAGAGAAATAGAGGGGTTGGGTTGCGATAGTGAGATTGATAGGGTGAGAGAGATGAAATGAGGAAGAAGGATATAGGGTTAGGGTATAATAGGGATTTCACATTTGATTTAATGATATGGTAGTCCACATGTGCCACATAATCTATCAAACAAATAAAAATTGACAAATCAGCTTAAAAATGAGGTTAGAAACCAAAATGTGAAAAAAAACATTTTGCAGGGACCTTTTTTTTAAATTTTTTTGTAGGGACTAAAATAGATTTTTGCTGTAATTGCAAGAACCAAAATGATATTTAAGTTTTGTCAAAAAAAAAAGATATTTAAGCCAAATGAAAATAATCCATAATTTTGAGGATCAAAAGTACAATTAAAAATTTTGGGGACCAAAATTGACAAATAGAGTGTGGGCCTATATCAAGCATATTTTGTGTTAATCCTCTGTTGGGGCAAATTTTGTTTCATTGTGTGCATGAGTTTTAGAAAAAATAATATTGTACAATATAGTTATTTTAATAATAATGGTTTATGATTCATATTTTTTTGGGCTAATAAATCGGCTCTTATCTCCTGATATTTCTTTTGACAAATAGACTAATAAACTCGTTTTGATAGCTAAATTATATATTATTAGAGTAGCTAAATATACGATATACCTAATTGTTCAAATATATAACTTTTATGTAGATGTTACAAAAAAGGTAGCCAAGGCCACCCACTACAACACAACCCTCCGCCCCGACTCTAGTGCTCCTCTCTTATAAAATAAACTAAGAGAAGCAAGCAAGTATGAAGAGTGAGGGTATTATGCAATTTTTATTTAGCTGGTGGGTGCTAAATGTTGTGAGGCGTGTTTCCTCCTGTTGGGGTTGGTTTCACATAAATAGCATTGAAAGGTTGGTTAGCGTTTGTTGTTGGCATTGGTAGCATAGAAATAGCGTTGATTGGTGGGGTTTTTTTGTTGGAGCTCACTAGCAATTATTGTTGCTATGTATGAAGTTAGTGGCAAATGCCATGTTTTATTATCGGGATCGAGATCCTCTTTATTTACTGGACAGTTTCAGTAGGAGAGAGATAGACTAATGGAATAAAATAATATTATATAATATTATTTTATTTCATTAGTCTATCTCTCTCTTACTGGAACTGTCCGATAACTGGAGAAGATCTGAACCCTATTATTAGTGACCAAGTTGTAACTTCCTGGACTGTGGTTTTAAGGTCCACAAATGTGACTTTTTGTGTACCGGTCCCCATTGTATTTCCTTCCATTGATATATTGTTTATTTATTCAATGTTGGATATTAAAGAATGGTAGTGGTTGTAAAGGTTTCGAGCAAAGTTTATACAAATTATTTTAATAGTCCTCCAATAATGAATAATTACGTATTTACCCAAATTATAAAATTTTTTTTTTTAAAAAAATAAAAATTTATTTTAATTTTTTATTATTATTAAAGGAGAGAAAAATATAAAAAAGGAAAAAAAATCTTATATTATAATGTTATATTTGTCTGTATTGGATTTTTTTAATGTTATTGAAAATCTAAATAGGAAAAATGTAACGCACAAGCATAATTAGATAAACTCTCAAATTCCCATAATGACATGATTGTAATGTTTGTAAACGTAATGTTATATTAGGATAAATATATAGTTTTATAAGCATTAAAAATTGGTTGTGGTTGTGGTTTCATTGGTAGCCGAAACTGTAGTTAGATAATTAATTAGAAATAGTGTTTGAATTGATAGTATTGAAACATTTTGGAGAAGAAAAGAATTTATTTGATTTTTAAAACGTATGGCCAAGTGTTTATGGAAGTTCTACCTAAAAAAGTGTTTATAAACTTGAAGTAAGAATCCCAAGTAGAAGCAATATCACCTTCAAACTCAATATACCCATTTTATCATCATGGCCATGGAAGATAATAGGAGTTGAAGTTTTTTATATTTATGGGAATAATTTTTGATTACGTTTAAATTGGTTCACAAGTTATATGGTAATGAGTTATTATTTATGTTTCCCATTAAATTGATGTTACAAATTAAATTAATTTAAAATGGTTAGGTGTGTCGAGAATTATTATGTAGTGAAAAAAATAATGTTAATGAAAGCAATTTATAAAACTGTAAAGGTAAAGCGAAACTAGAGAGATAACATTGATTCAAATGAGATAATAGTGATAACAACTTGACCTGCTTAATGACACTAGAAATTAAAAAAGCGTTCTAATATATAAGAAAAATTTGTTACTACTGAATTAAACCAAGAAATCAGTCATCCACAAATCAATCATCGAAGCCAATGATAATTGGATCCTCTGCGACATTTCCTGGTCCTTCATTGTGATTTTCCGGATGTTCAACTCGAAGAGGCTCTAGATGATGACGCGTAGGTCTAGGACGGATGCGACTAAGGTCCATTTGCATATCGATTATGAGTCGGCCACTAGAATAAGTGAGTGTAATCTCTCTTTGACGTTGGTGTTGTATACCATAAAGTTTCATAATGTCATAAGTGTCGGTATCTAAAAACGCAATACCATCATCATCAACAATAACAGAAGCATTTTTAGCAAGTCCACCTTCGAGATTCGCCCAAAATCACCCAACAACTTAACAGATCGAAACTCAGATAAACAAATTTAGTAACGGAAGGAAAAGGAAAAACGAAATCCTACCTTCAAACCGTGTCCCACCTTCGATTTGTAACACCAACTTCAATCGTAGCAACCCTAGTAGTACGAAAAGAAGGATAGGAGATGGATATGAGATCCACAATCACTTCGGCTGAAACTTGAAACCAGATGGATATGACATCCACAATCATGCACTTGTTAAAGAGAAGAAGGAGATATTTAGGATGAACTTTCGTGTGTGTTTGGTTATGTGGTGATGAAAATTGAGTTTGGCAGAATTGAGTTTACAAAATTGAGTTTAGTTAAAAGTGAGTTGAATATAACATGATTTTTGTTTGGATACATTTGCCGAAAAGTGATTTTCACCAATCATTGTTGTTTGATAGATTAGTTCAAAAGCGCTTTTGAGTGTAAAATTACCAAAATGGGTATCAACTTAAAATTAAATTAGAAATTTAAAATTTGATAAAAGCGACAATAAAAATACTAAATAAATGAATAAAATATCTAAATTAAAATTACAATTAGAGAATATAATTTAAAGTACAATACAATCTCAAATCTTAATAAAGACTAATTATTTTACTAAAATGTATCTCATTCTAAAATTATATTAAAAAATTAAACATGATAAAATACAACTAGAATACTAAATTAGCGATAAAATATTCATGTTTTTTCCTAACAACAAAAAAAATTCAAGTTTATATATATATATATATATATATATATATATATATATATATATATATATATATATATATATACATACTAGTGGAATGACCCGTGCATCGCACGGGGTCAAAGCTTTAGGGACCGCAATATCATTACAATACTAAAATTAACTTAATAGAAATGAAAAACAAATTCTAACAATTAAAATATGCGTAGTAGATTCAAAAGGATTACATAATTATTGTAATACTAAAACTTGTTACAAAGGATTACATAATTATATCTGAATTCTTTCCAGAAATGAAGTCAATTTTCATTTCATTCAATCATAACATGGTATTAGTTGAGAATTGACACTTCATCCGCATCTCTCACTCTGATTTCTCTTCGTGAAATCATCTTGATTTCATCTCCAAACCTTAAATTCCTCTTTCTGCAATCTTGATTTTTTGTTAAATCGTTTGTATTTCCTTCTCAGTCTCCATTGATTGATCCTCGTTCTCCTTCAATGACTTCCTCTGAGTCTCGCGATTCCAGTTCCTAATCTCCTTCGCCGCGGCGACGCTCTTCATCGAAACGTGACGATGCCTCCGATCCTTTCCCCATCCAATCCATCCTTGAAATTGTTCACTCTGGTGCTTGAAATTGCTGGATTATAGCCATCTTTAATCTTACTAACACCTTGTATTCCCTGCAAGATAAAAGTGTGCATGACATGGGTTAAATATTAACATGAAGATAACAATTTGAAGCAAAAATATAAGCATATATATTTTTTCTACTTTCCTCAAAGTAACTAATTAAATTGGAAGAATGATTTCCAAGTGGCCCCACATATATCTCTTGCCCTCCTTGCTTAAGCAGCAAAAGCTGCATTTCATTCAGTGTGACAAAATCATTAGTACACTTGGTAATGGAAAAGAACAAACAAAGAATTGCTACATATCTGAATTTTCCCTTTTCACCTCATCAAAAGATTCAAAGATATCAATGCTAGGCTGATAATGGTACAGACAACTGTTCTTCCAGTGTCTACTGTGTTCTTAACGGTTCTCATGACAATAGCAGCAGCCCTTGCATCTAGCCCAGAAGTTGGCTCACCCATGAATATTATAGAGGGATTAGTCAGTCCCAAATTTAGTAATTTGATAAATCATGCAAGTTTTTATCACACTCATCTTTTTGTTTCTTCTATTATTTTTTGACATGATAGTTTCAACAATGAATGGTAAATATATAACACAAGTTTATGCACTCATCTGCAGAGAAAATTTACTTGCAAAATCTTAAGTGTTCAAACTTGTTAACAGCCTATGGAAAGCCAAGAAAATGCATGAGATTCAGAAACAAACCTTTCTGGCTTCAGCATTGATGTCTGGGGACAATCGAAGCCACGTGGAATAGAGCAAGGATTCGTAGACAGTAACATGAGGAGAGTGAATATCAATTTGCTCACTGTATCCAGAAATTCTGGCAAAGGTTTCTTGTTTCTTTGGATGGCCAGAAATAGTGATGTTCCCACCAATATACCCCCCAATTTTTCTACCAGAAAGTACATCAATCAGAGTTGTTTTTCCAGCACCAGTGAGTCCGATGCTTTCCAATTGATGCATGAACAATTCCAAAAGACGCAGCATGAGAGTTGATAACTTTAATCTGCACATTAACACCTGAAACAAACACAAAGAACCAGAAATTGAAGTTCAAATTACCCAAGCAAACAAACAATGCTAAAAAATACCATAGATAAAGTGCATACCCAAATAAAGCTCGCCAAACGATCCACTCCCAATCTTCCTCCCAAGCTTAAATTTTCCACCAATAATATGAGAAAATTTTCATCATGAGATACCAGCGAGATCAATAAGACTTATTCTGCTACTTTTTGTACTACTGAAACCATTTGTTGAGGTTCCCTGCAGTACCAATCAATATAAATCAGACATAGAAATTTAACAGTATAAACCTGTTTTCAATTTTGAATAGAAGAAATGGTAGTTTCCCACAGCTAATCATGTTAAATTGAATTATAATGGAAATACCTTACACCAAGATTCAATCACAAAAGTGAAAATGATATGTGATCTAGAACTCTTAGAATTTAAGCTTGTTGCTCCAACTTTTCTGCTCGAGAGGCCCTGCAGCATATAAAGATGAAAATCACCTTAAGCAAATATCAAAAGGGAATGAAAGCAATACATGTAAGGAAGAAAGAGTTCAAGAAAGTGGTGAGTGAGAACATGTGCAAGATGGTTTAAATAGAATACCTAGAGGGGCATGATAGGAAAAAAGAATTGAAGAGACAGGCTATCAAACAAACCAAAGAAAGATAAGATTAAGAAATAAGAAATAAGAATAAGAAAAAGACCTATAAGATTGATCTACTTGTGAGAAGGAAAAAAAGTGCAGGGAAAGGAACGAAAGTGCAACAGGGTTACTAATCAAAAACTACAATTTCCAATGAGAAAAATGGGAAAACTGATGAAACAATTTATGTAATCAAAGAAGACATGCTCTAATGGACTACGATAGTACATGAGATAAGGAATATGTCCATTTTTTGCTATAAATGAAATAAATATTCACCCCTCCGCCCAAAATATAACTATAAAATACTCTTGAGCATTCACTCATGTTTTGAATTTAGGCATGACAACTATTGAATGTTCGAAAGAAAATCATCGTCAGCTAACCTGAGTTTGTGGATAACAGTTCCCAGAGTTAGTAAACTACGGTTTATGTGGCAACCCTCTTTCAATCTTGTGCCAGCTGAATTGGTTTGGGATGCCCTCTCACTTCCAGGAAGATCAACAAAATTCTGAATAAGAGAAAATAATTATCATCTTATTCCCTAAAGAGGTTCTTTAACACGATAAACTGATACTCAAAATATATTGCTAAAAGATGAGCAAATCATTCATACCATTGAAGCAGATAGAGAGCTACACTTGTCATTTCCAAGGAATTCACGTGCAGAACTTTCAACTGTCTGAAAACCACAGTATTTAGAAAATGTAAGAGAAGATGAGCCATAAAAGTTCACAAAGTTCATAGCTCTTTGTAAAAAATAATAACATATAATACCAGTCTCAGAATCTGATGAGATCTGGAACTTGCTTCATTCAGTGTTGTCTCCCCTATTTGCCTTTGAGCTGCAAAAATGCAAATCAAAGGATAAGTATAATATTTTATCAAGGAAAAAATAAGAAAACATAATGAGTTAAATCATTCAAATCCTTACTTTCACAGAAAGAAATGAGTTCTGTAAAATGGTTCCAGTCTCTCACAGTTTCCTCAATCAGTTTCTCAACAACTGTTCCTCTCTGTTAAATCAACAAACCATAAGTAAAATGCACATTTACTACCTCTAGAAAAATGATGAAGCTATTTAGTTTTTACCTCTGGATCATCAAGAAGTCTAATAGGAGTACAATCTGGACAAAGGAGGTCCCTTACAGGTTCATTATAAATCTCTATTGCCGAAAACTTCAAAACAAATTCCCTCTCCGAGTGCTATAGAAAACAGTAAAACCAAATCAACAAATGGTTTTTGTCAAAAAAAAAAAATCAACAAATGGTTTTAAGAAAAACCAAGTAATGCAAATGCAGTGGTGTGTTCATACATATATAAATCTCATTTACCTTTTCCATATAGTTAAAAATGTCAGCCATAGTGTACTCAGTTATACCACTCATAGTGTATGTCTTTCCACTGCTTGTTTGTCCATATGCAAAAATGCTTGCTGATGAATTAAAACCAAGAAGCATTTAAGGGAAATTGTTAACATGGAATTTCCATTTCTGTTAGAGAAAAAAAAGATGCCACTAACAACAGAAAGGGCAACTTCTTTAGCTGCTTCTTCATACACTTGCCTTGTTGAGCAATGAGTCCTAAATACACTATCTATAGCCAAAAAAGAAAGCAATCCAAATCAAAAAAAAAATAGAATGAGGATAGCATTGATCAAACTATAATAACTTGATCAGTCACTTATAACAAACTTCAAAGAGCATATTGTGTTGTCCTCATTCTTCATGAACACCTTAAAAAATGAAAACCATAATAAAGTTAATAAAGCTGTCCCCTGTTAATTCACTATCATATTAAATCAAACACAGCACACACAAAAGGGTTGAAAACAATAAAGAGCATATTGTGCTGTAAGTAACCCCTAATTGAAACAGATAAAAAGTAGAAATTTTAAATAAAAAAAGTAGTAGTAGAATAAGAGCATGTAAAAATTTCTAAGTGGATCTAGATTCTACATTCAAGAGAAATGATGTTTTAGTTGTTGAGCCAAGATTCCCAATCCAAGGGACCCAAATTACTTGACATATGGGCCAATCTCAATTAAAGGACAATAATCCATCAGCTAGAAATAAAAAGAAAGAAAAACTGATTAAAAAGAAATGATTGAATCAACTAAATTTAAGATAGTTTCGTAAAACCCACATTAGAGAAGACTAAAACATAAGTTCAAGAACAGGACACAAATCACTCACCAAAGCACAAAGAACAATAAATACAAACGCAAAAAATGAAATCAAACAAAAACATAAGCCATACAAAGATAATACCCCCCCCCTTTTACCGCTATATCAACATGCACCTACTCTCAGATCTTATAAATTTAAAAGAAAGAAATAAGGGTTCCAATGCACATTTCATTAGTAATGCTTGGCGATTCAAATCTATGGCGGAAGACCATTTGCAATAAGATATTTATAGGTAACTATATGTGAAGTGATATAGCAATTGATAGCCTAATTGATATTACATGAAAGAAATGCACTTGTCAAATAAATTAGAACTGAGATAATCTTAATGAATTCAGTGTTAGACTTCAAAAGTAATTTAAGCTGTTTGTTCACCTTCTAGATTCTTCATCCCATAGCTTTGTATCCATCTCTTTGCTGGGACTTGGGAGGATATTTTGGAAGGCTAGAGTAGGGGTTCACATGCATAAGGTTGTGTTGTAAAGAACTGCAAAAAAAAGAAACAATCAACATTAAACTATGAGGAGATGACTAAGTGAAGCAGCAAAATAATTAAATCATAACTAAACACATGAAACAGAACAGCTGGTCCATCATAAAGTAACTCAAATGGAAGCTATGTAGCAATCAATTCCAATAGGTAGCTCAATTTTTAAACATAAATGACAAACACATTCAGTAGTTCATGAAATTGCATTAGGGTCACAAAGTTGAAGCTTCAAATTAACATATAGATGCTTTGCCACATTGAAAAAATAGGATGTTCATACCCAGTTGTACAAAGAATAGTTTCCTTTGAGTCCACCAAATTTGAGAGTAAAAACAGATATCAAATGAACCCTTATAGACAACTATGTAACATATGGCTTGCAAGTCCTATTTTACAACCAAAGGTATAACAGTACTATCAAGGTCAATAACTTGCCAAAAAAATGCTTATCCCTGTTTCTGCACATGTTTCCCTTCCACCTCCTGGATTTGGCTTTGTTGGACAATAGGAAATAAAGATTCAACACAAAAAAAACACAAGACAACAACATTTAAGTGGTAAGGAATTGAAATAATGTGAATATACGGAAGAAAGTTACTTCGAGAGTCATCTAAAGTTATACCTAGCATATGTCGACTGCAAAGGAGGCGGGGCTAGTTTTGACTTTAGGTTACTGAAGGGAAGAAGTCGATCTTTCATTGTACAAAGTCGCTTTGGTGATCTGGTATCGCCAAACTCCTCCAGAAAAAAACAGCACAATTTACAACATTCATTCATTCAATACAGAAACAAAAATAAATTGACAAACCAAAATACAAAATCAATTTACCTGACCAATCATTTTGTGCTTGAGAATTTTTCTCCTAGTTGATAACCTTGATGGCCACCACCTCATTTCTGTCGACAAACCAGCCTTCATAAACATCTCGACCATCAAAAGGGGTTGTGACCAAAACACCAAAAAAACAGAAAAAAGGAATCAGAGAAATACAAATGAAGAAAAAAGGGGGAAAGAAATAATTGAAGAGGGGGAGAAGAAGAAGAAACGATTTCGAACTAAGGGAGGGAGAGCTCCGGGGTGATTGTTCTGTACGGTGGTGAGACAAATGGCGTCCAAGCAGCGGCGTCGCGTCGAAATCGAGGTCTGAGAGAGAAAGCCTTTGCGAGGCGGAGAGAGATGAGATGAGACGAGAGAAGAGAGACTTATGCGAGGGAGATGAGGAGAAGGAGAGAGAGAGGAGATGAGAGGAGAGCGCGGAGAGGAGAGAGAGAGAGA